>JARQOC010000006.1:113676549-113694181 GCA_033576535.1 Allobates femoralis
AAGTCCATTCACCATAGTGCTCAAATTTCTCAATAGTGGATTTCTATATAAGAGTATGGAGTTTAAGGAAAATAGTGCACACTATATTTAACCCCTTAGTGACGGAGCCAATTTCTACCTTAATGACCAGACCGTTTTTTGTAATTCTGACCAGTGTCCCTTTATGAGGTTATATCTCTGGAACGCTTCAACGGATCCGAGCGATTCTGAGACTCTTTTTTCATGACATATTGGGCTTCATGTTAGTATTAAATTTTGGTCGATAATTTTTATGTTTATTTGTGAAAATATAAAATAATTGGCAAAAACTTTGAAAATTTGACAATTTTCAAATTTGTAATTTTTATTCTGTTGAACCAGAGCGTTATGTGACACAAAATAGTTAATAAATAACATTTCCCACATGTCTACTTTACATCAGCACAATTTTGGAAAAAAAAATTTTTTTGGTTAGGACGTTATAAGGGTTCAAAGTTCATCAGCAATTTTTCATTTTTCCGGCAAAATTTACATAACCTTTTTTTTTAGTGACCACATCACATGTAAAGTCTCTTTGAAGGGTGTACATGACAGAAAACACCCAAAAGTGACACCATTCCGAAAACTACACCCCTCAAGCTACTCAAAACTACATTCAAGAAAATGATTAACCCTTCAGGTGCTTCACAGGAACTAAAGCAACGTGGAAACAAAAAATGGCCATTTTAATTTTTCCAACAAAAATGTTCTTTTAGCCTCAATTTTTTCATTTTCACATGGGCAACAGGATAGAATGCATCCTAAAATTTGTTGGCAAATTTCTCCTGAGTACACCGATACCTCATATGTGGTCATAAACCACTGTTTGGGCGCACGGCAGGGCTCAGAAGGGAAGGGCTCTCCATACGCGACATGGTGTCAGCTAACAATTTGAATGGAAAATTAGCTCCAATTGTTAGCGGACACCATGTCACGTATGGAGAGCCCCTGTGTGCCTAAAGATTGCAGCTCCCCCACAAGTGACCCCATTTTGGAAACTAGACCCCCAAGGAACTTATCTAGATTGGTGGTGAGCACTTTGAACCCCAGGTGATTAAAAAATGAATCCGTAAAAATGAAAAAAGAAAATTTTTGTGGAAAAGAAAGTACTTTTTCATTTTTACGGATCAATTTGTGAAGCACCTGGGGGTTCAAAGTGCTCTCTATGCATCTAGATAAGTTCCTTGGGGGTCTAGTTTCCAAAATGGGGCCACTTGTGGGGGAGCTCCAATGCTGATGGTGATCTGATGTGGAGATCACCATGAACAGCACAGTTAACCCCTTGTGACCGAAGGATTCTGATAGGTCATGAACTCACTGAGTTCATGACCTGTCATTCCCTGGGCCGCACAGCAGGGGTTAACAGCGGCACGCGCGTGCACGCACACCAGGGTGCGCACACAGAGGAGGCACGCGCCGCAGGAGAGACAGAGAGCAGCAGGAGCCGCCGGCAGGAGAAGCCCCCAGGACGGGAGGTCCGCGGGACCGGAATCAGGATCGTTGGTAGGTAAGAATGGTGAGGGGGGATTTACTGGGGCACGGGGGGACGCCTGCAACAGTTTAGAGGCGGTGGGGCCGGGACACATGGACTTTAGGGATAAGGTACCGGACATCGGGGGAGGGGGATGCCCGGAGGCTGTCAGGCTCCATGGAGATGCAGGGGAGGCAGCGCACCACCGCTATTTTTGAATGGACCGGGGGGGATGGAGGTGTGGGGGGCCCGGGGGAACTCTATCTCCGGCACCGGGGGTCTTAGGGGCCTTAGGAGTTAATGGATCACTTTGATCCGACATGTGTTTTTATGTCGGATCAAAGTGAAAGCATTTTTTACAAAGCACTTTCACTTTTGTAATGTGATGATCGGTAAACGATGTTTACTGGTCATCACATTACAGGTGCGGGTACAAAAGCAGCTAATTACTAATCTCTAGGGTCTCAGCTACAATCGGTACGCTGACACCCTAGAGATATTAGCTCCAGGGGCGGCGCTACAGGGGCTTTTTCCTGCCCGACGTCTACAGACGTCGGCTAGGCTTTAGTACCTTTTTTTTCCCAACGTCTGTAGACATAAGGCTGTCGTCTAGAGGTTAATAATATATGATCAGTCCGCCGTAAATTAAAATAGCATAGATATAAAATAAGAAAGAGAAGACAAAAAAAAACTGTTTAGTTTCAACTTAAAATTTCTAAAAGAGACGAAGCCACTATTCACGTTGGAAGCTATCCCTTTAAGGGCTGAAGACACTCCGAAGGGAACCTGTGTAAATTAAGCAATGTTCCTTGAAAATAAAGTGTTATCAAATTTTTGGAAATACCCCCTTAAGAACTTCGGAGGCTCCAAAAATTATTTGTATAAATTAGGTAATGTACCTTTAAGAGATGAAGTTACTATATTGATTGGAAACTGTCCCTTTAAGAGCTGCAAGGTCCCCAAAGACTATACACCGAAAGGTTACATTTTTAATAGAGAAAAAACCTCACCACATTTGGCCACTTACAAATATCCATTGCATTTAGCAGGATGCTGCCAGTCACTCTAAGAGGCAACTCATGTCACCCAACACCGATGCTCAATCTCCTGCAACCCTGACATGGGGGTGATTGTGGCATCTGCGACCAGCCATGCCACAAGGAGGAGACTGGTGGGATCACCGGACACAAGATCACCATAGGGCGGCAGTCACTCCAGTCTGTGTGAAGCACAGTGTCAGAGCACAGCCTACTAATGACAACCAGCTGTTAGACAAGGCGGGCTGCTCTGCACCAATTGTATGCATCACAAGTGACTGACGCCCCCTAGAGGGACCATCCTCAAACTGCAGAAGGATAAAACCTTTCAGTGAATTTTCTAAATTAAATTAAACATATGGTCAAACATATAGTTAGGTACTCATAGGCGTGAGGGTCCGCGAAGGGGGCTACGAGATTACGTTATTTTGGTCCAAAATATCAACCAACACCTCAGATTTCATCCATAGTGTTTATTGCATTTTTTTTTATCCTTCTACAGTTTGAGGATAGGCCCTCTGGGGGGCGTCAGTCACTTGTGATGCATATAATTGGTGCAGAGTAGCCTGCCTTGTCTAACAGCTGGGTGTCATTAATAGGCTGTGCTCTGGCACTGTGCTTCACATGGACTGGAGTGACTGCCGAGCTTTGGTTATCTCGTGTCAGGTGATACCACCAGTCTCCTCCTTGTGGCATAGCTGGTTGCAGATGCCACAATCGCCCCCATGTCAGGGTTGCAGGAGATTGAGCAGCAGTGTTGGGTGAGATGAGATGCCTCTTAGAGTGGCTGGCAGCGTCCTGCTAAATGCAATGGATATTTGCAAGTGGCCAAATGTGGTGAGTTTTTTCCCCAAAGACTATATAATTAAAATTAAGCTAAGGCCACATGCACACGTTGAGTATTTGGTGAGTTTTTTACCTCAGGATTTGTAGCCAAAACCAGGAGTAGATAATTAAACACAGAAGTGGTGCAGGTGTTTCTATTAGTCGTTTCCTCTGATTGCTCAAGTCCTGGTTTTGTCTACAAATCCTGAGGTAAAAAACTCAAATACTCAGCGTGTGCACGTGGCCTAAATTCCCTTAAAAATTGAGTTTCCAAAAATTCAGGCACTATCCCTTTAAGAGCTTCAGAGTTCCCCTATTCATTCCAACAAGGAGAGCACAGAATCAAAAGAGAATCCAAAGAGTTAATGTCAAAAAAAGGCTAAAAAAAATATACAATAAAGTAGAAAATGTAGACTTTTCCTATACTTATAATGAAATCTACGCAAAATGTGCAAATTCGCTTGACGAATACTGTAAGGGCTACGCTTGTGCGCGGGTAGGTATCTAAGTAATGCTATAAACAAAGCAATCCTTCGCTTTACACTACATTCTAAGTTATTTACGCAGCGGTGCATAGCGAATAACTCCAGGCACTACGCTTGCGCACTGACTGGTAACCAAGCAACAGTATCAACAACTACAATACACTGGGATTTACGTTGTTTACGCAGTGGTGCCCAGAAAATCCCCATCAGGCACTACGGTCAGTAACCAAGCAACTGTGTAAACAGGAAATACCGCTCTGCCTACACAACCTGCTCTAGTTTTATTCATAGAGCGAATTGCGCAAACAGGCCATGCATCTCAATGTGCAGAAATTTACCAGCACAGCTCAGAAGCAGGCGGTTAGATGAGGAACGTACAAGTGTGGAGGAAAGGAGGAGGTCTTGGGAAGATCAGAGGTTACGAGTTGGATGATATCGGGAGATTAGTTCAGAGATACATGGGGGGACAGATTGTGGACGGCTTTTTAAGTCAATGTTAGGAGTTTGAATTGGATACGCTGGTGAACTGGGAGCCAGTGGAGGGATTTGCAGAGGGGAGAAGTGGAAGAATAGCGAAGAAAGAGGTGAATTAGTCAGGCAGCAGAGTTGAGGACAGATTGGAGAGGTGTAAGAGTGTTAGCTGGGAGGCCACAGAAGATGAGGTTGCAGTAGTCAAGACGGGAGATGATGAGGGTATGCACTAGTAGTTTGGTAGATTGAGGGTTGAGGAAGGGACGGATTCTGGAAATATTTTTGAGTTGGAGGTGGCAAGGGCTTGGATATGCGGTTTGGAGGACAGGGCAGAGTCAAGGGTTACTCCTAGGCAGCGAACTTCAAGTACAGGGCAAAGTGTGGTGTCATTTATTGTGATAGATAGATCAGGTAAGGAAGGTGTGTGAGATGGAGGAAAGATAATGAGTTCAGTTTTGCCTACACTGAGTTTTAGGAAGCGACAGGAGAGGAAGGAGGATATGGCTGATAGACACTCTGGGATTTTGGACAGCAGAGAGGTGATGTCAGGGCCAGAGAGGTAGATCTGAGTGTCGTCAGCGTACAGGTGATACTGAAAGCCATGGGACTTTATGAGTTGTCCCAAACCGAGGGCATAGATAGAAAAAAGGAGGGGCTCCAGGACAGAGCCTTGAGGGTCCCCAACAGAGAGGGGATGGGGCGAGGAGGTCGTATGGGAGTGGGAGACACTAAATATGTGGTTGGAAAGGTAAGAGGAGATCCAGGAGAGGGCAAGGTCAGTGATACCAATGGAAGAGAGGACCTGTAATAGGAGGCAGTGGTTGAATGTGTCAAATGCAGAGGACAGGTCAAGAAGGAGGAGGATGGATAGAATACCAAGGAATATAACAAAAATGTTATCAATGCATGTTCAACCACCTGGATCTCGAACCAACATGAAGAGATGTTGTCCCCAGTTCATGCGCACAGCAAAGAAATGTCCAGACATGCAGTTATTCTTCATTATTGTATACAAACACATGAAAAAACAGGTAAGCTTGCTAATTTGCACTCCTCCATAGATTCAGTGGTCAAACCCCCAGTGGTTAGGCTTTTATGGCATATCAAATGCATAGTATACATCAAATTTTATTAAGCATAAAACCCAATCTATTGAACCAAACTTTATATTAGAAAAATAATAATAATGAAACCCATGCAGCAACTGCATCAAAGTTTACACTGCAAAGCCAGCCTGGCACTAATTATATTTAAAAGTTGTGGTTACTGAGTGAAGTAAAGGACCATCCGATAATGTAATGCTGCATAAGAGAGTGATGTAATATCCCTCCGATGTACAATTGTAAAATTATAGATGATGGCACCTCTACTCCACGCAGACCCAAACGTCAGCATTTTTCATTAGCTACATGGAGCAGTAATAAGCAATCATGTATATACTAATCTAGCCTGGAGGAAGGAGGAAGTAGCAGAGGTTATTAAAGTTGGGGATGAAAAAGATGAGTATAACTTATATGGTTTGCAGATGAAAACTGAAATGTTAACCCTGTACCCATCACATTGACTATAAGTCATGAGTCAGCGCATGTGATATGAACAAACCGGAAAGCAATAGCGTCACTCACAGGCAGAATTGGAAACAAGATATTTGGAAAAAGACTTCTTTCACAGCTTTAGATCCATGTGGACACTATACATTGTAGTGAACCACCTCTTCAAAGGTAACCTGACAGCTGATTCACG
This sequence comes from Allobates femoralis, assembly GCA_033576535.1. Lineage (NCBI taxonomy): Eukaryota > Metazoa > Chordata > Amphibia > Anura > Aromobatidae > Allobates > Allobates femoralis. Next base: position 113,682,600 of record JARQOC010000006.1, read on the forward strand.
CTAATAGAACCACAGGCAGCCATGAATACCCATTTCGTTAATGCATCAATGTATGTTTTACTCTAAACCACCATTCACACATTTCTTTTTTTATTATTGCACAATCTGCCTCTATTCCTAAAATTGCAGCAAAAATCTTGCAGTTTCTGTCTCAATAGGGGAAAAATATTGTGCTTCTGCCATGTGTGAAGGAAACCTTAGAGAGAATATACTAAATAAAAGCTGGGAGTAGAGGTAAGCGATGAGTCTAGGATGGTTAGGTGTTCCCAGAGGTTTCTTCTCATCTCACTCTCCATTTATGTACATATAGGAAGGGACCTGAGGGTCTAGGCGAGTGAGAAAAGGCATCAGGTGCTTGCCTTATGGAGTAGTCATCCTAGTTGAATCACTTTTAGATATAAAAAGCCAGCGCACACAAACACACACACACTCCTGACAAAACCCTTCATGTGGTGAAACGCCTTGAGTCTTGGGGAGCAAGTGAAGGTGGACATCTGATGCACAACAATAATCATGACCTCAGGTAAATTAGGTATTTTACCAGTGCCTTTATTTTAGTGCTCTTATTATTATATGTGGGCAGTTCGTAGTTGCTGGTAGTTCTACCTATATGACATATAGGCTCAATAAGTTTTTATATAGAGACTAATCTAGATAGCAACATATTTACCATTTGACACTGAGGTTTAGACTCCCCTAGGGTACGGTAACGTTGATTCTGTAGACCATGATGACATGCTATGGTGTTAGAGTGAATTTTGTTCTAAAGGACGTACAATTTCATTTTATCTTGTACCATAATATTTTGTGACGCCACTCACTGTGCCCCACAATCTGTATTGTACAATCCGCCTTGCTGCTTTTTGTACTGACACGTATCCCCTCTTTCTGCTGTTAACCTTTCTATATATTGTCACTATTTGACTATATATTTTGAATGTGTTATACTATAATAAAATGAGTACATTTTAAGAGCAAAATTTGGAGCCATTGGCCTTTTTAGGGTACCGCCACACCTGGCCATATCGACGGAGATATCTCCGGCGACGCTTGGGGGCAGGCACGTTTTTGGCGCCCCGCGTGAGATCAGACACTTAAAAGCCGACGCAGGAGATGAGGGGGCCACACACACAAAGGAGGAGGAACAGAGCAGCAAGAGGCGGCACAGAGCGGCAAGAGGCAGGGAGAACCCCCCGTGCCAGCGATGACTCATAGCTAGGAATGCCCTCCAAACTCTCTATATGTAAGGTTTCTAAAGTGTATTTCTCAGGGTACAGGGGGGCTAGAGCCCTGAATGCAGAAGGCATGCTGCTTTCAGTGGTGCATTTATAGTTTGCCATGCACCAGGGGGGGGTGACAGGTCCTATTTAAGTAATTTCTACCACATATTCTCAATGGTGTGATCCTGTTATCTGCCTCCAGCTGTGTAATAGCAATCATGCCCAGGATGATAGCCGATGACCTTTTCCTCTGTGTGCACAGCAAAATCTGAGAATGATTTATACATAATGGGAAGCATCAATTTATTGGTTGGGGCTTTATGTCTAAAGTGAAAACTGGAACATGACACATAAATTGGAATAAAATAAAATAAAAATATAGGAGTAATTTTGACAATAAATTATCTGATGTGATTATATTATAAATTACAAATAATAAAAATATGAAACAGATTCTGAAAAGGCATAAAAGGGGAACATAGTGCTGTTAATTTTTAACTTCTGACTTGCTAAGGAACTAAAGAATCAGGTTGGTTGCTGAGTCGTAGTCCCGGTATTAGCATTTAAACACCTCATTGTTCCTTGGTCATATCCAATTCTGTCCTGTCCATCACATTGGACATTCAGTTCCACATTGAGACAGATTACCCTTCTCACTATTCTCATATAAATAAATGAAGTCAAAATGACCCAATGTTTACTTAAAAGTAATGCAATACCCCTCTCTCCTCCATGTCCAAATACGCCGTACCCTCGCAGACATCTCCTCGGCTTTGGCATTTCATTATGCTCACAGTTCATTAGTTTCATTCAAGAAGAAACCCATTAGGTTGACAATACCCCACCCTCCCACATTTCAACTAAAAGATAAAAAAAAATTCTGAAAATCCCCTCCAGACAAGCTGCCACCCAAAGAAGAGAAAAGGGAGAAGATGACCTCCTTTTTAAATTGTTGTATGCGTTCATCTACTGTACGGGAAGCATGACAATATCTAAGAATTTCCCAGGACCAACTTCTCTGGGCCTGATGGGTTCACTTATTTATGTTAAAAAACAAACACAGATTAAATGAGCAAGCCAGCTCACCTTTGCAGACTAGTTTAGGCAATTGATATAGATTAAAAAGTCCAGGTATAAGTCCTGCACATGTATAACATACAACACATACATGAAACATCTTTGGGAATCCATAAAAAGTAACTCAATATTTGCACTGATGAGGTGCAATACCCCAAAACACTAGGTCTGCAAATTGAGATTTTGGTTTGGCTTTTATCCTAAGGGTACTGTTACTCGCTTCAATGTCGTAACAATCTCACTAACGATCTCATGAGTGCGTAGTCGTTAGGACATCGTGTAGATATCGTTGACGACGCACCAACCATGTAGTGAGCAGCTATCGTTCGCACAACCCAGCGAACCATACATGTTCACTGTTGTCAATGGGCGAAGTCGTTAACTACATCGTTATCGCAGTGTCACACTGACCAATGCAGCAGGTTGGCTGATCGAGGATCGTTTGATCTGAGAACATGTTCTCAAATCTGCAATCAGCGATCTAACGATTTATCATAGTTGTATCTTGGTGTTACACGAAACAATGTCCTAACGATGTCGCTTGAACGACTCCAAACCCGTGACGTTTAAGCGATATCGATAATGATCTCGTACTGTGTAACGATGCCTTTAGTCATATGTCAAGGCTCATTAATGAGTCTATATTGACTTGTAGAATTGCTACTTCCAATAGGTTGCACTAGAGTTCAAGTTCTCTTCCTCTACGAATAGGAAGTTTACACTTTACCGCTAATGCATTTGGTACAAAGTTACAGTTGTTAGTCGTACAATTCTGAACTAATCTCTAAACTCACCACTCTCTGTATATCTCTGTATAACTGTACCAGGAGGCTTCCGTTGTCATCCATACATTCTCCTATGTCCTCTTTCCTTTTCCAGATGCTTATGTCAATGAGCCTTTCAGTGAGACTGTCTATGAGTCAGCTATGTCTACATGATGGTTATAAATGGGTTTACACGATGTGCTGATAGTCTGTTATAGAAACAAAAGCCTTGTAGAAGATACAGGATAGGCTTACAAGACCTTTCCAATGTAAATGTCATTACCTGCAAATTAAGCATGATGCTCAGTCTATGTTTCGGAGATAGTAGGTCTCAACTCTAATGATTTCTGAGTGTTTATTTAGATATAGCATCCACACAATGTTCTTATAACAGACACTTACTACATTTTGAATAATCCGGGCTCAGAGACGAACCACAATTATATGCAAAGTCCAGATAAGGCAAAGAACGACACCACCGTAACAAGAAACGATTCAAATAAATATACCGTATCTTCAGGTCTTGTACTTGATGAATGAAGAAGACCTGGAAGGTGCAGAGCTGAGGATCCCAGCAGTGGGTAAAACAAGCAATTGAAAATACAAATGTTCCAGCGGTACTCGTCCTGTATTTATATATACTTCTTCTGTATTTAAGTATCATGTAAAAACAGCATGACATGCCCACACAGCAGCGAGGGGAGAGGTAGCTAAGGGGTTCAGGGTGGACAACAGCCGTTTTGTGTAGTTACACTTTGGTGGACCCGTTGAAGCGTAAATACGTGAACAATCCAATATACTAGGGTTAAGGAAATCAGAAACTTAGAATTTCTCTGCTTTAATTAATTATAAAATCAAGGTGACATATATACTACCAGGACCAGGTATTTCTCCTTGTATATGATATTATTCAGTCACTATGTGGTAATGTACGCTCTGGTATAATGGTATTGCAGTATTTCTCTTTGTATGTAGTAATAATATGCACTGTGATCATGGTGTGAAAAAAAGGTTAGGGTAGGGCCCTGCCAAAAGAGTCCACCTTGTTGTGATGGCAGGCTTAAAAAAAATATTTTGGCCAAACAAAATCTGATCGCTATGTATGTGATCTGGTGTTTAACGGGAACTGTTATGGCCACTTTACACACGGCTACATTTCTAGCTTATCCACAGGTAACTTACTGGCTGCAGTGAAATCATGGAGACATTATTCCATTTGTACACAGCAACAAGATAGAACCATGTTTCCATGATTTCACTGCAGCCAGTAAGTTACCTGTGGATAAGCTAGAAATGTAGCCGTGTCTAAAGTGGCCACTAATGTTTGATTGGTGAGGATATGGTGCAGAAAAGGAGTTTTTTCAATTCCAGGCAGTGGAACTTTGGAGGGGTGAACACAGAGCTGAGGTGGAGGTAGAGCTGGGGTGGAGGCAGAGCTGAGGTGGAGGTAGAGCTGAAGTGGGGACAGGGCTGGGGTGGAGGCAGAGCTGGGGAGGAGGCAGAGCTGGGGAGGAGGCAGAGCTGGGGTGGAGTCAGAGCTGGGGTGGAGCAGAGCTGGGGTGGAGAAAGAGCTGGGGTGGAGGCAGAGCTGGGGAGGAGGCAGAGCTGGGGAGGAGGCAGAGCTGGGGTGGAGGCAAAGCTGGGGTGGAGGCAGAGCTGGGGAGGAGGCAGAGCTGGGTTGGAGGCAAAGCTGGGGTGGAGGCAGAGCTGGGGAGGAGGCAGAGCTGGGGTGGAGGCAGAGCTGGGGTGGAGGCAGAGCTGGGCTGGAGGCAGAGCTGGGCTGGAGGCAGAGCTGGGCTGGAGGCAGAGCTGGGCTGGAGAAGAGCTGGGGTGGGAGCAGAGTTGGGTGGAGTTTCAAACCCACAACTTTGCCAGTGAGAGGTCCTTAAATTTCTAGTGGCAGCTCTGCTGGCGGCGGTGTTAAAATGATTTAACTTTTGGTGTTCTCATGTCATTTTCAAAGGGTTCCGTCAAAATGGGTGAAAGGTAGGACAAGATGCATTCGCTATGCAATAAATCTTAGTCCCGGATGGACTAGGGTAGATTAGTGTCAAGGCGCAAAGACAACGAGGAGCACAGCTCTTCATTAATCAAGAGCATCTGACTTCAGCACAGCCCGTATCACAGGCATTATGAAAAACGCCAGTCTTGATGCATCAGGGCCATTATGTTCCAGTCGAAATGAACACGACGGCCACATATTTGGTCACTCTTTAGTTATGATACTTGAAGCTGAAGTGTATAATCAAGCTCTTTTGGTGGTCTACCCTCCAACCCATGCTTGGTCCTTTTATCTACCGTACTGAGTGTAATCCTGTCCTTGTGTAAAATGTACAAGATGCTTATAGTAAAGAATTCACTAATTGTCTGCTAAGTAAATGAGTGTCTTGTTTTTTCACTCGGACATGAAGAAAGGGAGGATTGTAACAAATGTATAGGCCAACACCTGTTAAATCCAGGGCTGGTTGATGACAAAGTCATGAAAAAAAAAAATAAGGCAACTGTCTGCCTTTTCTTATTGTCGAATCTTGGTCAACAGCTCAAAACACGTTATTTTTTGATCAATTAGGACAAATTACAAAATGTTAATCAGGAAATCTGAAGAACTTTTAAAAGAAAAGCAATGTTTTAACTACTGTATACGGAGGAAAATGTCAAGCAAGCAGTGAAAACATGCAGTCTACAATGTCAAACAGTGTGTCCCCAACCACATGATTCTTCACACATATTCTGACACACAGAGAGAGAATTTTCTTTACCTCCTCTCTGCTGTGCATTATTTAAAGACTCTCGGAAAGAAGAGAAGATGCAGCGGAGCAACCAAGCAATTGAATATGGTGCGATGCTGTGTTTGTTAATAATCTGTGAACGAACCAGGAAAGCACTCCACTTTGTAATCACACCTTGACTGACAGAATCCAAATCTCCTCTAGCGCATGCCGTTAGTGCTCTCATGCTGCACAAGTTATTAACAGTGAGGGGACATTAATAAAAACCTTGACTAAGACAGGAGAAAAATGGAAAACAGCTTGAGTAGTATATAAAAAACCCATATGATCAATACACAAACACTTTGCTTTGAGGCATAAAAGGTGCATACACCAGTTCAAAGCTTCCCATTGTCTTTAAATTTTACATTGAGTCATGCACAGTAGTAAAGACAATAACACGCACAAAATGTGATTTATATGACTTTATGTTAAAATTTCGATTTTAGACAGTTTATTTGCTAAAACAAAGACCCAAAAAGTTATTGCTCTTTCAATTATTCCTCAGCATTTTCACAGTGGTAATAACTGGGTCTTCACCTATTCAATGCGACCTTCACTGATCTCTAGAGAAACATAACTAATAGATATCTGACCAGCATAGAACATCTTCCAACTCGTGCTATATATGAGGGTTGAATGAAAAGTAATGCCTCAACCTTCAGTGGTATGTGACAGGTACTGGACTGTTCAGTAGACTCTCCTCTACAGCTCTAGTTGGCGGGAAGCCTTAGCAATGAAAAGTTGTGCTATTACAGTATACAGAATCATGGAACCCTCGAGACAGTGGGCCAAAGCGATTTTAGTAACGTGCTGTCATTGTCAGCAGAAGGCTTTGCCCTAGAGGAAATTCATCAGATAATGCAAGCCGTGTATGGGGATTGTGAGCACTCTGTGTCATTGGGCAAGTAAGTTTAAAGATGGTGAGGCGAGAATGTCTGACTTGCATGACAAAGAAAGAGTTGAACATCCTGTGACAGCAACCACTTAGTTAAACATGCAAAACATTGGTAGACTGATTTAGGATGAGCATCGTATCACTCAGAGAAATTGCAAGCATAATCGGAGTGTCGACTTCTTCTGTGACGGTGTCAAAAAATTTGTTCAGCGTAGGCAGAAGTGTATCCAATTAGTCTGGTGATTATGTGTTAAAGTAAATATCAGTAATGAAAGAGCACATTCTAAGGATTATTTCTGCGTTGATTTATTAAAATATTCCCATCGAAACCCAAAATATTTTTTATTATATTATATATATATATACCCACCCAACAATACATCCTGATTCAACTTCTGAGAGTCACTGTGCTGAAAAACAGCCGGTGGAGAGTCCCAACAAAGGACCAATACTCATCAGTCAGTGATAAAATATCTTTGTGCAATTATTTGGTATGGCAAAAAATCTGTACAATTAATCATGCAACCGCTACTTGAGCTGATAAGGCAATCTTTGGATTCTGATAAGGAATTGGTAAATTGTGGCCTTATCAATAATTTTTCTTAATAGCCCTCACATTTCTACATAGATCAATACATAATATATCAAAGCATTAAGGCCCCATTACACATAGCGATATTGCTAACAATATCACAGGTTTTGTGACGTTGCAGACCTCGCAACGATGTCATTACGTATGACATGCCGCAGTGACCAGCGATGAGCTCGCTGATCGCTGCGGAATGGCCAGGACCATTTTTCAGTCGCTGGTCTCCCGCTGTCAAAGCATGCATCGGCATGTGTGACAGGGGCAATGACCAGCGATCCCCAGTCTACGGCTGAGACCCTGAACGATCCAAGCAACCATCGGGTTCCGGGAGCATCGCTGGGTGATCGCTGGTACGTCTGCCTGTGTGGCATCTCACCAGCGATCACATAGTGGTGTTTCAGCGATCCCGAACGATGTGTAAGATAGAATTTAATTTCAATTCCTCAGTTTCAAGATCTCAGCTGAAAACCAGCCTTAAAATATGAGTAGAGCTAGGGCACTAATTGCATACTGTGTTGCCACTGAGTTTAAAGTTAACAGATTATAAAAGGTTAATAAATCTTTGCAGTATTTTATTATTGTTCAGTTGCATTCTTAATCCAACATCAGGCAACTTAATAGCCTTTATTAAAAATATTTAATATTTTGCAAATGTAGAGTCTTTGCAACTCCTGTACATAACTGGCTGTTGCTGCTGTTTCTAACATTACTCCGACAGCACAAAGCTCCTGACTGTTGGCTTGCTCCATTTAACCCCTCCCCGCAATATTAAGACAGTTTCATAAAAGGTGAATTTCACTATAGGTTTCTTACAAGTCCGAGTACGATCACATTTCTAATGACTCCAGCAGACAGCCGCACAGAGATCTGGAAAGTCAGTTTGTGTCGTTCTACAGAAATACAATCACTTGATATATGTTCATATGAAATTGACCTAGAAAATGGAGTGAACAAGAGGGCAGATTACAAAAACTGTGCTTAAAAGAGATATGTGAAAAATAAAAGGATTACCATCTTTGGTGCCATCAGAGAAGTTAAGCATTCAGATTTCTGGCTAGATGTTTGTCATGACTAAGCGAGGAGACACCCAGCGTGCAGCACCAAAGTAAGGTGGGGGGGACTAGGAATAGGGTAAAGGGGATCCCAGCAAAAGGGAGACAGGGAAGAGGTGACCCCATGAAAATGACCAGAACCTTGCTTTTTCTAGCATCTCTAGAAAGGTCCCCACCAACATGCTCAAACACATGCATGAGGTCTGACTGTCTATAGGTTAGCCCTGGCTAGTGAGTTGGACAGCGAGACACTAGTATTACTACTACAATAAGGCAACACAGGGAAAGAGACAAACATGCGACAAGAGCAACTTCTCTACGGAGGCCAGCATAGAAGAACTATAACTGGCACACAAGTGAGTTTAAATAACAGACGTGAGTGGCAATAAGGATCTGCAGCTGAGATCAGATTAAAAGGAATCTGCTAATTGCTTTGATCTTCTGATCCCAGATACCTCAAAGGTCCTAACCAGATGCAGCACATATGGGACAATGAACTAGCAAAACAGCACCTTACCCGTCAACCAGCTGAACGAGGAGCCAAGGGGAACAATGATCCCAGTGATGGCCAGAGTTTACGATGGTCTCTTGAGAAGCATTTTACTAAAGTGAAAGCATCACAGGCCACAAATGTGAAAAATTTCTAGACATTCCCATATGGCAGAACTTTAAGGGAGAGTTAAATAACATTAAATCACAAGACATCAGTCAAAGTGATCGTAATATAAAATAATTAAAACAGTCTGTCTAGACATGTCCTAAATATCATTTTTGTTTTCTCATCAGATTTAGAATTCTGTGGAGGCTAAAAAGTATATTACAAATAATGATGCAGAACATAATCCCATGATACTTACCAAGACCTCTCAATGAAAAACAAGCAAAGAGGGAAAGCAGGGACTTCCACAAGGCCGTACAATGCCACGTTCATGTAAAGATTGCCTTTCAGCTCTCCTGCATTTAAGGTCAGACCATAGTAAACCAGACTGCAGACGTACCTGAAAGAAACAGAACATCATTGCTACTGAAAGGTTTGCACATTTCAAGAGCTGTTTTTTCAAAAGTCAATTTATCAAGAATGCAGTCTGACATAGAAGAATGGTCTCGATGAAAATAATACTCCTTTTACCACTGCCGGCCAGAAACTCCCCGATCTATTAGTAATACTTTCCCCTAACACTGCGCTGGGAAATAAACTTGCAAGTCAGATGCATTTTACGGTGAATTACTTTACAAATGCACACATATATAGAGGAGGAGAGCTATCAACACATCAATTACGGACATAAATGAGAAATCCATTCATAGAGTCAGTTCTGCTATAGCATGATGGCTATTTTATAGGGTCTGGGCAGCTCCCGGCATTCTGTGTCTCTCATAGACCATCTATATCTACTGCATGACAAGTGGCCTACATGCAGAATGCAATATCAGAGAGTATAAAAGCCATATCTTTATCTAGTTTTCATCAATTTTTAACTAACAAAAACCAGAACTTGATGTACTGGAATCATGTGTTTGTTCATTAGCATTGGACAGGTACACATTATTTGCTGCTTGTGCATGTATTCTGCCGAATATCTCTAGAAGTGGGGTCACCGACCCAGCTTACTACCATAGCAGGAGATAAGTATGGTTGGATATCTATAGAAATGATGGCGTCATGCCTGATCATCTACGGTAGTGAGTGAGCCGGATTACTTCTATAGGACTAGCAACCAGTTATTTCCCCCGACTCCAGCATTATTATGCAGGTCCAGCAGAAAGAGCAGATTTACTTTAATGGGGTACGGAAAAAAAAATCTGTCAACAACGGGTGGGGCATAATGAGATCTAAGTATCCAAAAGACCCTAATAAAAGACCTAAAAGGGTGTCAGAACCGGAAGGGCAAAAAGGACAAATTCCTTAATCCGAAGGAATGCAAAGAAGTACCGTACATTATACCAGTACCAATAAATATGGGAATAAATAATTAAAAATGTATTCTTTATTGATATACTTAAAAATTACATAAAAATTGGTATAAATTGTAAGGGAACATCAATGAGAATACAAATAAGTGTAAAAAGAAAGAAGTGTGCCACTGGTTAGTAACAGGTACATTACAGATAAGAGTTACACAGCCACAGATTGTATTAGAAGATAGTAGAACACTGTTAGTAACAGAGTCCATATAAAAATTACAACTCCACAGATAATGACGACATATAAATGATACACACACTGCTAATAATAAAGCAGGATACCCGTAGAAAGCATTGCGTCGAGGAGACACTTCTAGGACACAATACTTTCTACAGGTATCACTCTATTATTAGCAGCGAGGGTTTTATTTCTGTCATCTATATGTCCTCATTATCTGTGGCTGTGCAATCTCTTACTATTAGTGTTAGGCCACTTTCACATCAGCGGTTTTCGCTGATCGCGGCAGATGCGGTGAAAAAAACGCAACTGCCGCGATTACCGCATAACGGCTGCACTTGCAGTTCACTTGCGGCAAGCCCCATACAATGTCTATGGGGCTTGTGGTAAGTGTACGGCAGGTGCGGCAAGTGCAGTTTTGGCACTTGCGACAGGTGCGGCCACGAAAAAAAAGCGCGGTATACCGCGTTTTTTTTTTCTCTGCCGCAAGTGCCGAAACCGCACCTGCCGCACACTTACCGCAAGCCCCATAGACATTGTATGGGGCTTGCCACAAGTGAACCGCAAGTGCAGCCGTTATGCGGTAATCGCGGCAGTTGCAGTTTATTATAATAATAATAATAATTTATTCATTTATATAGCGCTATTAATTCCATAGCACTTTACATACATCAGTAATGCTGTCTCTCTTGGATCTCACAATCTAAACATCCTATCAGTATGTCTTTACAATGTGGGAGGAAACCGGAGTGCCCGGAGGAAACCCACGCAAACACGGGGAGAACATACAAACTCCTTGCAGATGTTGTCTTTAGTGTCCTTGGTGGGAATTGAACCCAGGACCTCAAGACCCCAGTGCTGCAAAGGCTGCAGTGCTAACCACTTGGGCCACCGTGCTGCCCTGCAACTGCCGCGATCAGTGAAAACTGCTGATGTGAAAGCAGCCTAAGGCTGCGTTCACACATTTGCGTATTTTGCTGCGCTTTTTTACGCGCGCTTTTTGCCGCGTTTTTCGGCCGCGCAAAAAAGCGCAGCAAAATACGCAGGACCATTCACACACTGCGCTTTCTT
>JARQOC010000006.1:113694281-113787523 GCA_033576535.1 Allobates femoralis
GCGCAAAAAGCGCAGCAAAAATACGCAGGACCATTCCACACTGCGTTTCTTTCCCCCAGAAAGCGCAGTGATGTCACAGAGAGGGGGAAGAACCCTGCTTCCTCCCCCCCTCTGTGGATGTGTGGGCCCCCCCATTAGATTAAAACAGGTATTAATACACATGTGAAGTTAATTAAACTAAAGAAAGTGTCTGAAAAATAAAAAACAAATAATACTCACCTTCCGGTGCCTTCTCCCGGTCTGCGATCCCCGGTTGTAAGTCAGATCTCGTGTGACAAGACCTGTGGTGATCTCAAGGGGGGCGTTCCCGGGGGGGTCCCATCGCTGATTGGCTGCTCGCGGTCATGTGGTATCACATGACCGCGAGTGCCCGGGAACGCCCCCCCTCTGACATCACCACAGGTCTTGTCACACGAGATCTAAACTTAAAACCGGGGATCGCAGACCGGGAGAAGGCACCGGAAGGTGAGTATTCATTGTTTTTTATTTTTCAGACACTTGCTTTAGTTTAATTTAGACTTCACAGTGTGTATTAACACTGTGAAGTCTAAGGGGGCGGCCACAGCTGTCACAGAGGGGAGGAGGAAGCTGGATTCTTCCTCCCCTCTGGGAAATTTACGCAGAAGAAAGCTGCGTAAAGAATTGACATTTCAATTCTTTACGGAGCTGCGTTTTCTCCCGGAAAACGCACTGCGTATTTTTACGCAATGTCTGCACTGCAAAGTGAATTTCCCATTCACTTTGCAGGCAGAAAAAAAGCACATTGCGTATTTTGAAAAGCCGCGTAAAAAAACGCGGCAAAATACGCAATGTGTGAATGCAGCCTAATACTATCTTATTTAATAAGCCATTACAAATCGTGGCTGTGTAAGCCTTATCTTTTAATCTACCTTTTAATAACAGTGTATTATTTCACCATATTTGCACTTTATCCTTCACTGTGGCTTAATGAAAATGCAAGCGGGACAACATATACGAATGCCAAAACTAAGTGGTGGGAGTTGTACACAGGACATCTGCACAGTGTATGGGGCCAAGTCCCCCTAAGTCAGTGGGAGTCCCAGAAAAAGAGGTGCAAAATGAAAGGGCTAAAACCTTGGGATTTCAAGATCCAGACGGATAGCAGGTGTTGGCCAACCAGATATGTGATAGAGACAAGGAGCAAAAGACAGCAATGATAATAGATGGGGCAGTGCAAAATGACAGAAAGGGTCAGAAAAAAGTAATATCAGAAGCTGAGAAAAAGAGAATTTTGTTTACGTACCGTAAATTCTTTTTTCTTTAGTCATCAATGGGAGACCCAGACAATGGGGTTTAGGCTCTGCCCTCCGGAGGTCACACTAGGTACTACAAGTTTGTAGACACCGCCTCCTCCGCTTATAAACCCCCACCGTAGGAGACATCCTCAGTTTAGTCCATAAGCTGCGAGGAGAAATTAAACCACACCCGAAACATCGGGAAGAATGCCGTGCACAGACGGTTCAACAACCCGGCAAACACTGTCTCAACAGAGAACAGAACAAGTGCAAAATATGCAACGGAACAACTGGGTGGTGCTGGGTCTCCCATTGATGACTAAAGAAAAAAGAATTTACGGTACGTAAACAAAATTCTCTTTTTTCTGGTCGTCATAATGGGAGACCCAGACAATGGGGATGTCCTAAAGCAATACCCCAGGGCGGGAAGAGTTCCTCAACAAGACGGATAACACATGGTTCCCTCTAAAGGTGGGCAACCGCCGCCTGGAGAACCCGCCTGCCCAAACTCGCATCCGCAGAGGCATGGGCATGCACCATATAGTGCTTAGAGAAAGTGTGCAGGCTGGACCAAGTGGCCGCCTGACACACCTGTAGAGCAGAAGCTCGATGTCGCAAGGCCCAGGAGGCACCTACAGCTCTCGTAGAGTGTGCCTTCAAACCCACCGGGAGAGGCAAACCAGAAGACCGGTACGCCTCCTGAATGGGAGCCTTGATCCATCTGGCCAAGGTCGACTTCGAAGCCGCGGCCCCCTTACAGCGACCCATCGTGAGACAAATAAGGAATCCGAACTCCTAAAGGAGGCGGTCCTGGACACATAAATGCGTACAGCTCTCACGAGATCCAGAGTATGGAGGTCGCGCTCAACCTGATGAACGGGAGCGGGGCAAAATGATGGAAGAACAATTTCCTGGTTTAGGTGAAACGTTGAAACCACCTTCGGCAGAAATTAGGCCGTGGGCGCAACACCACCTTGTCTTGGTGAACCACCAGAAAGGGAGACTTGCACGAAAGTGCAGCCAATTCTGAGACCCGTCTCAGAGACGTAATCGCCACCAGAAAGACCACCTTCTGGGGACAGACGAGAGAGAGAGACGTCTCTCAGTGGCTCAAACGGCGGTTTCTGCAGTGCCGCCAGGACCAAAGTTTAGGTCCCAAGGGTCCAGAGGTCGTCTATAGGGCGGGACCCCCCCGAGAAAACCCCCTGCAGAAATTGACGTACCTTCGGGAGGAGCGCCAAGCGCCTGTCAAACAACACTGAAAGTGTGATACTTGACCTTTCAGAGAGCCAAGGGATAATCCCAACTCCAACCCCGACTGTAGGAAGGCCAACAATGTCGGGATAGACAAAGGCCACGGAGAGCGGCCCACCAGAGGCACACCAGGTAAAAAAAAATTTTCCACGTTCTGGGTATTTCTTCCTGGAAAAGGTTTCCTTGCCCCTTCATAGTGCAACCACTGTAGGAGAAAACCTCTGGATGTCAGGCCAGGCCTTTAAGAGCCATGCAGTCAATTGAGGGCCCTGGAATTGAGGTGGAAGAATGGCCCCCTTGCGCGAGTAGTCTGCGCGTTCTGGAAGAGCCCACCTGTGTCCGCCCCTGACAGTTGCCACAGGTCCGGGTACCAAGACCTCCTGGGCCAATTTGGAGCCACAGAAAGGCCCCCTCTGCATTCTGTCCTGATCTTCCACAGGACCCTGGGAATAGAGCCAGAGGGGGAAAAAACATTTTGCAGGTTTAAAGCTGGACCAGCCAGGATCAGGGCGTCCGCCCCCAGAACTGGGGTTCCCAAGATCTCGCCATGTATTGGGGCACTGAAAGATTCAGCCGTGAGGCCACCCGATCCACGTCCGGATTGCCCCACCTGCCGCAGATGCCCGGAAGACCTCTGGATGTAGGGACCACTCTCCGGCGTCCAACCCCTGTCGGCTCAGTAGTGGGCCCCCCCAGTTCCGACCCTGGGATGTGAACTGCGGAGATCAGGCAGCCGTTTTCCTCCACCCAGAGTGAATGCGGTGGGGCTTCGGCGAGGGCCTGGGCACTTCTGGTCCCTCCCGATGATTTTATATAGGCGACGGCCGTGCATTGTCGGACTGACCCGAAGGGCTGTCCTGACAGGAATTTCTGAAACGCCCCAGTAGCGCCAGAAGACCGCCTTGACTCCACCGTTGTCTGCAACGCCGACCCGACTGAGTCCAGAGACCTTGAGCCCTGTGGTGCAAGAACACCGCCCCCCAGCCCTTCAGACTGGCGTCGGGTGGTCCCACTAACCTGCCCGGTTTTAGGAAGGCCCCGGCCCCGTGAAGGTGATGTGGTGGACCCACCATGTAGAGAGTCCCTGGTTGGTTGTGACGTGTCACCAGCCGATTTAAGAGATCGTCCCCCTTGTCCCACTGGAAGAATTCCAGCTGGAGAGGACGGAGGCGAAACTGTGCGAAACGGCACCGCCTCTATCGCCGTACCATGCGACCCACCATCTCATAAAAATACCCGGGGGAATGATGTGGAGACAGGAGGGACATTCGCACTCCTGATTGGTCGCAAGCGCTTGGCTTGAGGTGGGGACCCGGGGCCGAGTCCGGGGTGGAAGTCCAGCCCAGTATGTCAAGACTGGGTCGGAACCAGGGTCGACTTTTGAATGTTGATAACCCCACCCGAACCGTTCCAGGGATTCATGGCCCCTCCAGGCCACCCGCCCAAAGGTCTTCCGAGGCCCCCTGACCACAGGTCGTCCAAATAGGGTATGACGGCGTGTCCCTGCGCATGAGGAGAGCCATATGGGGGCCCATTACCTTGTGAACACCCGTTGGTGTGGGCTGCCCGAATGGCAGTGCCAAAAAATTGGAAGTGCTCTTCCCCCACTGCGAATCTCAACCGCGCTGATGAGCCGGGCAATGGGGACGGAAGGAAGCGTCCCGATATCGATGGACGCTGGAATTTTCCCCCTGTACACAGCCCCATCACTGAGCGAGGGATTCCTGCGGAATTCCGAACCAACACGTGAGGGGTTGAAACAACTTGGGCCCCAACACCGGGAAAAAAAGAGCCGTCCTTCTTTGGACAATAAGAGGTTGGAGTAAAAAACCCCTGAACCTCTCTTCCGTGGGAAACAGGGACCACCACTCCGCTCTGCGGAGTCCCTCCAACACCAGGGTGAAAAGCCTGAGCCTTTTCTGGGATGGAACCGCCCGATGAATCGGGGTATTGGTTGTGCGTCAGCTCTACCTGTAACCTCTTGAGACTACGTCTCGAACCCACTGATCTTGAATGAGAAGAAGCCACTTGTCCTGAAAGCGGGACAGGCGGCCCCCCACCTGTGGGGAGGCAGGATGAGAGAGCGAGTCATGTCGAGGCGGGCTTGGGGGGGTGGCAGCCGCTGCCCCCGCCGGCTTCTTCTGACGACTCTTGGAACGCCACTGAGTAGCAGGCTTGCCCCCCGGTCCTGAGCGAGTGGACGCCGTTGATGAACTGTGAACCGGAGCGAAAGGACCATGCTTAGGGTTCCTTTTACGGTGTACCGTGGCTTAGGCTTATTCTGCGGGATCTTGACTCAGCAGAATCCTTTATCAATTTGTCCAGTTCGGTGCCAAAATAGCCTGTCACCAGCGAACGGAAGATTTTGTAAAATTTCTTAGATGTGGCATCTGAGTCCCAAAGACGCAGCCACAACAGCCTGCGGATCGCAATTGCATTGGCCGAGGCCAACAGCGAGCGAGTGGCAGTTTCCAAAGATGCCGTCCTGGCATAGTCCGCATTAGGCCCTTGCTCTCTCAGTGAGAGCCAGGACCTCTGGACTGGACCTAGCTAGATCAGTGATACCATCCAAACAGATAGGTAATCGCTTGTAGGGTCCAGACCGCGGCAAAATTAGGGGCAAACGAAGACCCCACAGCCTCATAGGAAGACTTGGCGAGTTGCTCGACCTGTCTATCAGTAGCATCCTTCAACGAGGAGCTATCAGAGGCAGAAAACAGGAGCGCGCAGCAATCCTAGTCATGGAAGCATCCACCTTGGGAGACTGCGACCATTCCTGGAGCGCCTCCTGGGGAAAGGGAAAGCGATTGTCCTTAGTTTTACGGACATAACGCCGCCCAGGATGCAGCCTGGGAGCTTTAATCACCCTTCCGAAATTAGTGTGGTCCATGAAGGAGCCACTTGGTCTAGCCTTGGCCGCAGCCATTGGTATATCTCCTTGGGGTGTACAGTCACCTCCTCAGGAGGAGTGACAAGACGCAATGTCTCATTGATGGAGGACACCAGATCCTCCACCCCATCTGGAGGTTCAGACATAGACCCAAGAGTAGAACCCCCATCTCTTCCTCACCATCAGAGGAACGCTCCTCCTCAGAGAGAGTCTGGAGCTCAGGAGAAGCCTCACGGGCTCGCTTAGGGGGTCTTACAGCAGAAGTAAGAGACACCCGGGGGTAACTAGGAGGAGTAGTGGGTTCTCCAGTCTCCTATGCAGTGCCTCCCAGGGTTTGCGACATGGAGGACATCTGGGACAGCAGAGATTCATTGATCTTATTCTGCGTTTCCCATGGCCCTGGGATCACCTGAACCTCAGGGTATAATCCGGATTTGCAGACTCATAGTAGCAGACCGGGCCTCTGGGCCGTCCGCAGTTATTGCAGGACCCCTCCACCAGTGTCCCGTTGCATGTAACACAGGCAATGGAGACCACCGACGCCTTGCAGCATGCTTCCCAACTGAGGACATCTCCACAGTGAGGGGAATATAAGCCAAAGTTCACAAACAAACCGGGAATCCGGTGGCTTACCGACCGCAGTAAAGCGGTTAGGAGGAAGCGGTGTGTGTGTGTGACCTCCGCGAGTTCCGGTCTCCCTTGCAAGTGCAGACACGCGCTGCAGCCAGATCCCAGCCGGGAAGTGGGGGAGAAGATGGCCGCCGACAGTGAAGATTGGGCGGAGCCAGGAACACGCGGGGAAGAACACACAACACCCCAGCGGTGATGTCACCAAAAGGGGCTGCCTCCTCCCTCCAGACTGCCTCAGCAATGGGAGGTGCCGGAGCCCGCAGCGCGGGAAAAAGAGTGTGAATATCACCACACACACTCTCAGACTGCATGTACACAAAAAAACACCCGCAGTCTACAGCCTCAGCCCCTGTGATACACAGGGCGGTCAGCCAGGGAGACCCCAGCACAGGGTCACCGCCAGAACCGCGGACCCGAGGGTAACCGCGCGGTCTGAGTGCATGACGCCACAGTGACAGACACTACCCCCAGGCACACAGGAGACACACCAGGTGCCTCAGTGCCGGTCCGGTCTGTAAGCACCTTTAGGGAGGCCTCGGACGGGGGTACAGCACCAGTCCGGAGTGAAAGCACCATTTAGGGAGGCCTCGGAACTGGGCTGGCTCCGTCCGGTCTGTAAGCACCTTTTTAGGGAGGCCTCGGACGGAGCGGAGCTGTGCAAGGCTCCAGGCTCCCCCTTACCAGAGCCTCCATGGAGGGATGGAAAGGAAAGGAGCGCGACAGCGTACCGGGAGAACACTGAAGTGTCCAGGTTTAAAAGCCCTCGGTACCTCCACCAGCGTGTTCCGCAGAGGGTGAGCGGGGAGGCTGTCGGGTGGTCCCGAGCGGGACCATTTTACCTTGTCTTCATACGCCATCAGTAAGCTGTGAGAATGCGGGTGAAAGTGCAAGCAAAGCGTGATCTCCGAGCACACTAAGTTTAAAACTGAGGATGTCTCCTACGGTGGGGGTTTATAAGCGGAGGAGGCGGTGTCTACAAACTTTTTAGTACCTAGTGTGACCTCCGGAGGGCAGAGCCCTAAACCCCATTGTCTGGGTCTCCCATTATGACGACCAGAAAAGACCAGGATCTTAAAGAACAACTGGAGAAGATGTGGAAGGTGAAAGCAAAAGTGATTCCAGTGGTTTTTGGAGCACTTGGAGCAGTGACCCCTAAGTTGGAAAAATGGCTGCAATAGATTCAAGGCGCAACATCTGAACTCTGTCCAGAAAAGTGCAGTGCTGAGACAACGAAGATCCTGCACAGAACCTCAAACTCCCAGGTCTCGGGAAGAGGAGCTGAGAATGAAGAAGGACAAAAAACTAATCAGCAGGGGGTGAGAGGTAGTTTTAGAAGCTTTTTGACATACTATAATATATATATTATAATATTATATAATATTTATATATATATATATATATATATACACTATAAATATATATACATATATATACACTCCCGATCAAAAGTTTTGGGTCATCTAGAATGTCCTCATTTTTGAAAGAAAAGCACATTTTTTTTCAATGAAGCTAACATTAAATGAGAAATAGACTCTATACATTGTTATTGTGGTTAATGACTATTCTAGCTGCAAACGTCTGGTTTTTAATGCAATATCTACTTAGGTGTATAGAGGCCCATTTCCAACAACCACTAAATCCGGTGTTTAATGGTACATTGTGCTTGTTGTGGGAAGAAGGCTAATGCATGTGTAGAAAACCCTTGCACAAGTATGTAGCACAGCTGAAACCGGTTTGGCTGATTAGAGAAGCTATAAAATTGACCTTCCTTTGAACTAGTTGAGAATCTGGAGCATTGCATTTGTTTGTTCTATGAAACTCTCAAATGGCCAGAAAAAGAGAACTTTCATGTGAAATTCAACAGTCTATTCTTGTTCTTAGAAATGAAGGCTATTCCATGCGAGGATTTGCCAAAAAATGAAGATTTCCTACAATGGTGTGTACTACTCCCTTCAGAGGAGAGCACAAAGAGGCTCTAACCAGAGTAGAAAAGAAGTAGGAGGCCCCCGCTGCACAACTGAGCAACAAGACAAGTACATTAGAGTCTTAGTTTGAGAATTCGATGCCTCAAAGCTCCTCAACTGGCCCCTTCATTAAATAGTACCCAGAAAATGCCAGTGTCAATGTCTACAGTGAAGAGGTGACGCTGACATGCTGGCCTTCAGGGCAGAGTGGCAAAGAAAAGCCTGAGACTGGCTAATAAAAAAAAAGATTAATATGGGCAAAAAGAACACAGACATTGGACAGACGAAGATTGGAAAAAAGTTTTATGGACAGAAGAATCAAAGTTTGAGGTGTTTGGATCATACAGAAGAACATTTGTGAGAGCAGAACTGAAAAGATGCTGGAAGAGTGCCTGACGCCATCTGTCAAGCATGGTGGAGGTAATGTGATTGTCTGGGTTGCTTTGGTGCTGGAAAAGTGGGAGATTTGTAAAGGTAAAAGGGATTTTGAATAAGGAAGGCTATCACTCCATTTTGCAACGCCATGCCATACCCTGTGGACAGCGCTTGATTGGAGTCAATTTTCATCCTCCAACAGGACAATGACCCAAAAGCACAGCTCCAAATTATGCATGAACTATTTAGGGAAGAAGCAGGCAGCTGGTATTCTATCTGTAAGGAGTGGCCAGTCACCAGATCTCAACCCCATTGAGCTGTTGTGTGAGAAGCTTGACCGTATGGTACGCAAAAAGTGCCCATCGAGTCAATCCAACTTGTGTGAGGGGCTTCAGGAAGCATGGAGGGAAATATCTCAATATTACCTCAGCAAATTAACAGCTAGGGTGTGACAAAGAAAGAGCGGCACTCACCGTCACTTCAAGTGCTGTGTCTTGGATTTTTATTCCATATTCATGGTGCAAGGAGGGAGGGGGTTCAGAGTTGGACTACAGTCAACTGTTTCGCACAGTTGCAATTCCACAGGTCCAGTGCAAGGTGGTGACGTGTTGCTCCTCCTCATATGGGGAGGTGCTCAACACGTCACTGCCATATGTGTAACATTAATACACCAATTTGTCAAACCAACACATATATACACATATAAATATATAGATACAATGAGAATGTAAGAATAGAAAACATTATCAAAAAATACATCCAGATTTTGGAACAAAAATTTCCTTTGGCATTAGTTGCTTAGTAACGGCTTGGTAACCGAACTTGTAGCCATAGTAACCAAAGCGGCCATGACCAGGATTGCTGAAGATCAAGAGCGACAACACTAATCCCCTGATCGGTAAAGATCATCTGGTATAGTCAAATCAATGACTGACAGTCGCTATCATAATGAAAACTATTAATAACAATAAATATCAATATTGTTGCATGCAAATAACTATAGCAAGGGGGAAAGACCTAGGAACAAAACCAATGCTAATATTATAACATTAAATGGCAAAATACCGCGAAAGCTATTTAAGTGCAAACCGGAATGTTAATATAGAAGATACTGGTAAGATGCTGTAAAACAGGTCAAAGAAATGAGACAAGTACTCAATACTCATTGATCACAGAAAAAATCACAGAAAAAAACGCCATATATAGTTTTTCATTTAGTCCTAGCACTTCCTGAGCCTTAGTATTCAGAATCCATTTGGCCTCTGTTTGAAAACAGTAGTTTATGGATATCACCTTCCCTAGGTGAAGGGGGGATTTTTTCAATACCAGCAGACAACAATGTTGGATCTCCCCATGACATTCCCTGATATGCTGTATTACTCTCATGGACCCCTTTCTCGTAGTTATAGAATTGAAATGTTCTCTAAACCTTATGAACATGGGACTTTATTTAACAGCTAGAATGCCAAAGGTCTGCAAAGCTGTAATTGCTGCAAAGGGAGCATTCTTTGACGAAAGCAAAGTTTGAAGGAGAAAATTATTATTTCAAATAAATATCATTATTTCTAACCTCAAAGTTGTCTGGGAGGTCCCAAACATTTGAACAGTAGTGTATTATATATATATATACATATATATATATATATATATATATATATATATATATATATATATATGTGTCAAAAATAGGCAGCACTATCAAAGCAAATCAAGGTGAAAAAGTGGATGCTTCACTGATCCATCGCAACGTTTCAACGGTTCTCCATGTTTATCAAGCTTATTTGGCTTGATAAAGACAGGGAACTGTTGAAACGTTGCCATAGATCAGTAAAATATCCACTTTTTCACCTTGATTTTGGGAGTGCTGCTTGTTTACATTTTATGGATTAAGGACTTTGGACACTGTCCCTTCAAGTTTTGCACCCATGATTTATGTTGGTGGTGTTGCCCAGTTTTTTTGTTTATAAATATATATATCTAATATATAAAACTCGAGTGGTTTGGGCACTACACACGTTCAGGGTAATCCAAGATGGCGGCAAGCGGTGGCGCTTTAGCGCCCACCATGAGCCGCTGTCAAAACAGCGAGTGGTGGGCGCTGCAGCACCCACCAGACCCCCGACGGGTGAGCGAGAGCCGCAATCCCAACACCAGACCTCCAAGCGGTGGCCGCGAGAGCGCCCACCGTGAGCCGCCATCCCGACAGCCTCCCCTGTTCCTCTGCCCTCCAGCCTCCCCTGTTCCTCTGCCCTCCAGCCTCCCCTGTTCCTCTGCCCTCCAGCCTCCCCTGTTCCTCTGCCCTCCAGCCTCCGCTGTCCTCTGCCCTTCAGCCTCCCATGTCCCTGCCCTCCAGCCTCCCCTGTCCTCTGCCCTCCAGCCTCCCCTGTCCTCTGCGCTCCAGCCTCCCCTCTCCTCCCCCCCACCGCCCCCGCTCTCCTCACCCTTCCAGCCTCCGCTCTCCTCACCCCTCCAGCCTCACCCCTCCTCACCCCTCCAGCCTCACCCCTCCTCACCCCTCCAGCCTCACCTCTCCTCACCCTCCAGCCTCACCCCTCCTCACCCCTCCAGCCTCCGCTCTCCTCACCCCTCCAGCCTCTGCTCTTCCTCACCCCTCCATATGCAATGTACAGTATGTGTATATATGCATGTATGTATGAGCCGCCATCCCGCCAGCCTCCCCTGTTCCTCTGCCCTCCAGCCTCCCTGTTCCTCTGCCCTCCAGCCTCCCCTGTTCCTCTGCCCCCAGCCTCCCCTGTCCTCTGCCCTCCAGCCTCCCATGTCCTCTGCCCTCCAGCCTCCCCTGTCCTCTGCCCTCCAGCCTCCCCTGTCCTCTGCGCTCCAGCTCCCCTCTCCTCACCCCTCCAGCCTCCGCTCTCCTCACCCTTCCAGCCTCCGCTCTCCTCACCCCTCCAGCCTCACCCCTCCAGCCTCACCTCTCCTCACCCCTCCAGCCTCACCCCTCCAGCCCGCTCTCCTCACCCCTCCAGCCTCCGCTCTCCTCACCCCTTCAGCCTCCGCTCTCCTCAACCCCTCCATATGCAATGTACAGTATGTGTATATATGCATGTATGTAATATAATTTGTGAATGATGTGTGTGTATGTATATATATATTTCTACATCTTTATAGATTTGCATGTGTTGTACATATAATGTGTGTGTATCTAATATATAAAAGCCCAAGGCACTTCCGTCACTTTGTCCCCTATTCCTCTGCCTCCAGCCTCCCCTGTTCCTCTGCCCTCCAGCCTCCCCTGTTCCTCTGCCCTCCAGCCTCCCCTGTTCCTCTGCCCTCCAGCCTCCCCTGTTCCTCTGCCCTCCACCCTCCCCTGTCCTGTGCCCTCCAGCCTCCCCTCTCCTCACCCCGCCAGCCTCCGCTCCTCCTCACCCCTCCAGCCTCCGCTCTCCTCACCCCTCCAGCCTCCGCTCTCCTCACCCCTCCAGCTTCCGCTCTCCTCACCCTCCAGCCTCACCCCTTCAGCCTCCGCTCTCCTCACCCCTCCAGCCTCCCTCGCCTCACCCCTCCAGCCTCCGCTCTCCTCACCCCTCCAGCCTCCGCTCTCCTCACCCCTCCAGCCTCCGCTCTCCTCACCCCTCCAGCCTCACCCCTCCAGTCTCCGCTCTCCTCACCCCTCCAGCCTCCGCTCTCCTCACCCTCCTCATCCCTCCAGTCTCCGCTCTCCTCACCCTCCATCCTCCGCTGTCCTCACCCCTCCAGCCTCCGCTCTCCTCACCCCTCCATATGCAATGTACAGTATGTGTATATATGTGTGTATGTAATATAATTTGTGAATGATGTGTGTGTATGTATATATATATTTCTACATCTTTAAAAATTTGCATGTGTGTACATATAATGTGTGTGTATCTATTATATAATTGCGAATGGGTTTTTTGCCCCTTCTGAGACCGTGTCGTCATGTGGATACGCCCGAAGCATTGGCCGCGCAGCGGCCATTGCGAGCAGTTCTAAGGCAACTCGCTATGCCGCGCAGCGGGCATGGCGAGTCCGCCTTAGCAGCGCGAAGCATTGGCCGCGAAGCGGCCATTGCGAGTCAGAGACTCGCTCTTCTAGAATCCCGGATGCATGTGCATCGGGCACCCAGCTATTCTAATATATAAAAGCCCAAGGCACTTCCGTCACTTTGTCCACACACACACACACACACACACAATCCGCTATACTTGCCACCGGCCCTGCGTCGGCCGCCTAGATCCTTAGTCGACATGTCGCCGCCCCCGAACTACTGGATCCAATATGGCGTCCTGGAAGTCTCACGAAACTTCCCGGACGCCATATTGGATCCAGTCGTCCGGGGGCGGCGACATGTCGACTGAGGATCCAGGCAGCGGGGAAGACGCAGGGCCGGTGGCAAGTATAGCGGAGTGTGTTTGTGTGTAATGTGTATGTGTGTGCTGACCACTCTGCCCACGGCGCTGCGCTCAACCCCTCTGCCCACGGTGCTGCGCTCACCACTCTGCCCACGGCGCTGCGCTCACCACTCTGCCCACGGCGCTGCGCTCACCACTCTGCCCACGGCGCTGCGCTCACCACTCTGGCCACGCCGCTGCGCTCACCACTCTGGCCACGCCGCTGCGCTCACCACTCTGGCCACGCCGCTGCGCTGACCACTCTGGCCACGCCGCTGCGCTCACCACTCTGGCCACGCCGCTGCGCTCACCACTCTGCCCACGCCGCTGCGCTCACCACTCTGCCCACGGTGCTGCGATGACCACTCTGCCCACGGCGCTGCGATGACCACTCTGCCCACGGCGCTGCGATGACCACTCTGTGCCCTCCAGCCTCCCCTCTCCTCACCCCCCGCCAGCCTCCGCTCTCCTCACCCCTCCAGCCTCCGCTCTCCTCACCCCTCCTCACCCCTCCTCATCCCTCCTCATCCCTCCAGTCTCTGCTCTCCTCACCCATCCATCCCCGCTGTCCTCACCCCTCCAGCCTCCGCTCTCCTCACCCTCCATATGCAATGTACAGTATGTGTATATATGTATGTGATATAATTTGTGAATGATGTGTGTGTATGTATATATATATTTCTACATCTTTAAAAATTTGCATGTGTGTACATATAATGTGTGTGCATATAATATATAAAAGCCCAAGGGCACTTCCGTCAATTTGTCCGCACTTCCGTCACTTTGTCCACACACCACACCACTCCGCCATACTTGCCACCGGCCCTGCGTCCGCCGCCTAGATCCTCAGTCGACATGTCGCCGCCCCGAACTACTGGATCCAATATGGCGTCCAGGAAGTCTCGCGAAACTTCCCGGACGCCATATTGGATCCAGTCATCAGGGGCGGCGACATACTTCGTCCAAGATGGCGTCCGGGAAGTCTCGCCAGACTTCCCAAATGCCATATTGGATCCAGTCGTCCGGGGGCGGCGACATGTTGACTGAGGTTCCAGGCAGCGGGGAAGACGCAGGGCCGGTGTAAGAATAGCGGAGTGTGTTTGTGTGTATGTGTGTGTGTGTATGTGTGTGCTGACCACTCTGCCCACGGCGCTGCACTCACCACTCTGCCCACGGCACTGCGCTCACCACTCTGCCCACGGCGCTGCGCTCACCAATCTGCCCACGGCGCTGCGCTCACCACTCTGCCCACGCCGCTGCACTCACCTCTCTGCCCACGCCGCTGCGCTCACCACTCTGGCCACGCCGCTGCGCTCACCACTCTGGCCACGCCGCTGCGCTCACCACTCTGGCCACGCCGCTGCGCTCACCACTCTGGCCACGCCGCTGCGCTCACCACTCTGGCCACGCCGCTGCGCTCACCACTCTGGCCACGCCGCTGCGCTCACCACTCTGCCCACGTCGCTGTGCTCACCACTCTGCCCACGCCGCTGCGCAGACCACTCTGGCCACGCCGCTGCGCTCACCACTCTGGCCACACCGCTGCGCTCACCACTCTGCCCACGCCGCTGCGCTCACCACTCTCCCCACGGCACTGCGATGACCACTCTGGCCACGGCGTTGCGATGACCACTCTGGCCACGGCGTTGCGATGACACCTCTGCCCACGGCACTGCGATGACCACTCTGCCCACGGCGCTGCGATGACCACTCTGAGCCCCCGCACTCACTGCTAACCACTGACCTACCGCACTCACTGCTAACCACTGAGCCACCGCACTCACTGCTAACCACTGAGCCGTCGCACTCACTGCTAACCACTGAGCCACCGCACTCACTGCTAACCACTGAGCCACCGCACTCACTGCTAACCAGTGAGCCACCGCACTCACTGCTGACCACTGAGCCCCCGCACTCACTACTGACCACTGAGCCACCGCACTCACTGCTGACCACTGAGCCACCGCACTCACTACTAACCACTGAGCCACCGCATTCACTGCTAACCACTGAGCCACCGCACTCACTGCTAACCACTGAGCCACCGCACTCACTGCTAACCACTGAGCCACCGCACTCACTGCTAACCACTGAGCCGCCGCACTCACTGCTGACCACTGAGCCGCCGCACTCACTGCTGACCACTGAGCCGTCGTACTCACTGCTAACCACTGAGCCACCGCACTCACTGCTAACCACTGAGCCACCGCACTCACTGCTAACCACTGAGCCACCGCACTCACTGCTAACCACTGAGCCACCGCACTCACTGCTAACCACTGAGCCACCGCACTCACTACTAACCACTGAGCCACCGCACTCACTACTGACCACTGAGCCACCGCACTCACTGCTGACCACTGAGCCACCGCACTCACTGCTAACCACTGAGCCACCGCACTCACTGCTAACCACTGAGCCACCGCACTCACTGCTAACCACTGAGCCACCGCGCAGTGCTAACCACTGAGCCACCGCGCAGTGCTAACCACTGGGCCACCGCGCAGTACTAACCACTGGGTCACCGCGCAGTGCTAACCACTGAGCCACCGCACAGAGCTAACCACTGAGCCACCGCGCAGTGCTAACCACTGAGCCACTGCGCAGTGCTAACCACTGAGCCACCGCGCAGTGCTAAACTCTGAGCCACCGCGCAGTGCTAACAACTGAGCCACCGTATACTCTGCTACCCACTGAGCCACCTGTATACACACAATTAATTTCACCGCACTCCCCTAACTATTAGTAAATAAACTATATATGGATTCTAGACTACCCGATTCTTTAGAATCGGGCCGCCATCTAGTATATATATAATTATGACAAAAAGGTACTAAAACTACTTTCTCACCCCTGCAAGGTGGTTGTATGTATATAATAGATTGGGTGGGAGGTGACGTCACAATAGAAGCAGATCTCTCCCCGCCGTCCGCACTCCTCTCTCCCCCCGTGTGCGATCTCTCTCCTTTCTGTTCGCTCTTCTCTGACCTGTCTCCCCCTTCGTGTGCTGTCTTCTCTCCTCTGTGCTGTTTCCCCCCTCTGTGCTCTCTCCTTTGAGCGGTCTCCCATGCACTTATTTTCAACCTGTTTTCTCTCTCCTCTTGTGATGTCTCTTCCCCCTATAGGTACTCTCTCTTCCTCGTGCGGTCTCTCCCCACTGTGCTTTGTCTCTCCCCCTGTGGGCAGTCTCTCTCCTTGTGCCATCTCTCTCCACTGTGTGCTGTCCTTTCCCTTGTGCCCACTCTCCTCCCATGCACTTTCTCTTCCCCCTGTATGCTGTCTATGCCCTTGTGCCATCTCCCCCTTGTGCGCTCTCCATTCTGTGGTGTGTGGATGGCGGCAGCGTGAGTGTGCAAGGGCACAGGGTCATGCCGCTGCCACCCCTGTATATCCAATTATATTTTTTCCCAAAAAATTTTGCCAATATCCTAACAAGCCACCATAGCTTACAGCCCCTGTGAGCATTAATTGACCTTGGATTGCTATGGCAAGCATTGAGGATTATACAATCATGACAATGGGGTACAAATGGAGTTAAAGAGAGAGTTCCCTAATTGCCATTGTTGCTACTGACAGCACCGATCGTGGCCAATGCATTTAGCATCTAGCGGACATCTGCTGCATTTTCATCCATGGAGGGATTTTAGTCTCTTATTTTACAGATATGAAAAAAGGCATGTTGATGGTCATTTATGGGTTAATTTTTTCAAAACCATGCTGATCAATTCCACAAGAAAAATCCCACAAAACACAGGTGTAAGGAGCCATATTGTGCAGAATGCTGGGTTGTGGACAGATGGCGTACAGACGGCACACGGCGATCAATATGCACCTGCTGCCGAGCAATACTAGAAGAAGCCATTGCTGGTAAACCGTAAAGGGACTCCAACTTTTCTATACATTACAAATATTCAGACTTTTTAATGAGTTAATTTCCTAATATAAAGGAAATACAGGCACGTAACATTTAAGAATAAATCTATATCTTTTTTCTAAGCTATCATGAAAAACTATCAGGCATTGAGAATGCAGGAAGAGCGGAAACAAATGGAAAATGCCATCAAATTGGGACAATTAATTGACATAATCTGAGTGTCAGCTTCATAAACCCTGAGTATCAGCAATAGTCACAGTAGATAATACAGAGACAGATAAGAAACTGAATGTTTTTATTCTTTTGTATCCTGAGTAAATTAACTAGAACAGATCCCTGGGGCATATCCTCAGGGGTAGTTACTCAGTGCCTCTGCCCATCTTACATGACTGAAGTGGTAGATAATAATAATAATAATAATAATAATATTTATTAACTTAGGCTGCTTTCACATTGTGATTTTTTCCTGTCTGTCGGGATCCTATTCTTTGCAGGACCCCACCGACAGGAACAGACAGAAACAGATTGGAGGACACTGATGTGTCCGATCCGATTTTATGACGGATCCGATTTTAGTATCTTTGAAGCTGGAAAAAACATTCTGCGCATGCGTGGTGTACTAAATCGGATCCGAGAAACTATCAAAATTTTTATCGGATCCACGCTCCATAGGCCCCCATGTTAATTGCCGCGGACCGCGTTGGATCCGATTCTGTCCGATTTGGTCCGCTCTGCCCAAAATCAGAGCAGTCTCCGATTTTGGGTACAGCAAACAATCGAACAGAATCGTATCCGTCACAAATTGGATGCCATTAAGGACAAATCCGATCCGATGCATTGCCCATAAGGATACATGGGGGCTAAATCGGATCCGTGGCTGTCCGTTTTACAATGGACAGCAACAGATGTATAAAAATCACAATATGAAAGCAGCCTTATATAGCACCAATTATTTCCACAGCGCTTTACATATCTCAGCAACACTGTCTCTATTAGAGCTCACAATCTATATTTACTATCAGTATGTCTTTGTAGTGTGGGAGGAAACCAAAGAACCTTGGAGGAAACCTGTACAAACACAGGAAGAACATGCAAAGTCCTTACAGATGTTGTCCTTGGTGGGATTTGAATCCAGGACCCCAACGCTGCAAGAGAACAGTGCTAGCCACTGAATCAGATGATTCCTATGTCACCCAAGTGGATCCAAGCTGGCCTTGAAGGATATTAGTAGGATGTGCCATAGCTTACCGACTGATGGAAGGCTTAATGCTTGGACTGTCCCTTGGAGGCGCTGTGGCTCTACCATGAACATTCCTGTAACGGCAATTCTGATACATATAGAGAACACCAAAACAGTTGTCACTTGAATCGAGCTGTAAAGTAGTTCCTCTAAACAACGTTTGGCCGAATACTACACTGTGCATTAGAATTATTGATTGAGGAAACTCATGTCCCCTAACAACAGGACGGGCAGGCTTAATCCCTCAAACTATCATGAAATGCCATACCAATAAAACATTGTAATACAATTACTTAAAATGGATCCATCACCAGATTTCACAATACATACTTCATACATTAGATGGATCTCTGGGGTTCCATCCCAATCCCCATAAAAAAGGGTTCAGACACACCTCAGCTAGAGGCGCGGATATTGTGACAAGAAAAGTGTTCAAATGAACTGTTTTCTGATAGTAGACATCTTTTCAGGTGGGCAAAGGAGAGTAGTCAGTGCTGCTCTTGTGCCCATCTGAAAAGGATAACAGAACAGAGATCATATCAACTGAAGGCTCCATCAGAGGTTCATATAAATCGCAAACTTATAGGGACTCAGATGAACTCCAGACTTTAGCCTTGACAAATCCTTGTCAGAATGGCTGAAATTCTTTTGGAGTTTTTCTTTGATTAGGGCTGAGATTACATTTTAACATCAGGGAGAAAAACTTGCAAAAATTCTCAATTCAATCATTCTAACATTATTATTATTATTATTTGTTTATATAGCGCCATTGGTTCCATGCTCTTTACATAAGAAGTGGGGGTAACAAGAACAGGTACAGTACATATGAACAGTCAAGGCTTGCTGATACACGATGGGAGAGGACTCTGTCCACGAGGGCTCACAGTCTACAGGGGTGATTTACTGTGCGATACACCAGGATCATTAGAACTCAGATCTTTTAAATAATACATGAACTTTATATAGAAGAATCTGGTTACAATACAGCTTTCAATATTACTAATTGAAGTTGACCTAAATTCTCATATTAGAATGGAACTACCTACCTCATATTAGAATTGGAACTACCTTAGTTTTAGTGATGTTCCCCCTACCACTGATTATTTCATACACATCCAATGCTGACGACTCAGTACAAAGTGTAACATACCTTGGATTTATGTCCCTTATTGTGTAAAATGCTGCCAAGCAGGCAAGCTAGGCGTTTTATTAATTCGTGACTTGTCTCTTGTCTTAGTCCCGAATGGCGGATGTAAGTGGCAGGATCTAGAGCTTGTCATAGTAATAATATCACAAAGGCTTTTTATCGCATTTAATCACTCAGATGTACGTAATATTTCATTTCTGCATTGGTCTCCGATGCTGGGGAAAGTTTTCTCATTTACCACCATAAAGCAGACTACCTTATTGTATGACAATTCTCTGCACTGACAGAATTATTAAAAAGCATCCAGACTGCTTTTGTTATTTGAACATACTCCTCCAGCGCTCCCATTATATCCAGAGCAAGAATTGCTCACAAGTTATTATGATTAAAGGATTACAATCTCCAGGCTAAATGCAAAGATGTAAAATGCATCTTAAGTAGAAAGACAACTCTTCAGAGATAAATCTTGTCGCTCTAAATTATACGACTTGGCGATT
Source organism: Allobates femoralis (assembly GCA_033576535.1). NCBI lineage: Eukaryota > Metazoa > Chordata > Amphibia > Anura > Aromobatidae > Allobates > Allobates femoralis. Next base: position 113,713,779 of record JARQOC010000006.1, read on the forward strand.
CACAAGACATTGCACATACTCGGTGTACTTTTCTTTTGCAGTGTAATTGGCATCATAATGAGTGCTTTGATGAAGAGCCGTATGAAAGAAAGTGTTGGCGACAGCTCCGGTGGAGGCCTCCATTCTGCGTCACTCTATGTCATTGTCCTCACTGCCCTAATATGCCAACATGCTGATCTGTCACTTCTGATCTTCGAATGGAAACTCCCGGTTTATTCTGAATACTCACCATCCCACGGTATATACGGTAAGACCTAAAACGCCATATTTCTTAACACGCAGTAAACTTGTTGCCGTCTCTGGAAATCTCTTCTTTGATTTGTAAGGCTTTTTATTACTTGTTAAGTATTCTGTTTTATTATTTACTTACCAGTTGATGTTGTAGGCTACAGAGATTTAGAAATGAGCCTGATAAGAAGTCCAGTGTTAAAAGAGATTCTCTGCTCATCTGCACTCTCCCATATGGCATCTGCATTCTGCCCATGCTGTGTCTATGCCGCTGCATTTCATTATTCACCTTTATTACTGCCACAGAGCCAGATGACACCACACATCACAAAACACGCAGGGAAGAAGGTATGCGGACAACTGGACTGTGGAGATGGTGGTCAAAGGGCACAGTAGTGCTCAGCACAGATAGAAAGAAAATTATTATTGAAGCTTCTGTCAAACCACAGAAGTGAACATCCAAGAAAGTTAGCTTTAACATGTTTCATCCTAAGTGGTCGTGCTATTTAGAAGAACCATTCTGAGCTTAAATGTGCAGGATACATAGTAAGACATTTGTAGGATGCATAGTAAGGCATGTGTAGGTTACGTAGTAAGGTGTATGTAGGATATATTGTGAGAAGTGTGTAGGATGCGTATTAAGGCATGTGTAGGATACATTGTAAGGTGTGTGTAGGATGTGCAATAAGAAATGTGTAGGATGCACAGTAAGGCATGTGTAGGATACGTAGGAAGGTGTGTGTAGGATGTGCAATAAGGCGTGCGGATGAAATGTTGGAAGGAGTGTGTAGGATGTGTTGGAAGGCGCCTGTAGAATGTGTAGTAAAGTGGGTGCAGAATGAGTAGGAAGGAGGGTTTCTTCTTGACTTACAGATGTACCAAATTTATAAAACATGATGAGACGCTATGAAAAATTTGGCTCAAATACCGACACTATAATCACAAGAAAAACCTTCCCCTGTAATGTGAACAATATACTAACATACAGTCTACAATATCTGATGAAAGTAATTATAAGGGTCCATTGTAAGAAATAACAAAACAATCTATCAGCGAAAATACATACATAAAAAAGTACCTTAAATCTCATACCCATGAAAAAAGTAATGATTATATAAACAGTGGGTACAGACAGTATTCAGACCTCTTTACATTTTTCGCTCTTTGTTTCATTGCAGCCATTTGCTAAATTCAAAAAAGTTATTTTTTTCTCATTAATGTACACTTTTCCCACCCATCTTGAGATTAAAACCAGAAATGTAGATATTTGTGCAAATTTATTAAAAAAGAAAACTGAAATATCACACGGTCATATGTATTCATACTCTTTGCTCAGACGTTCATATTTAAGTCACATGCTGTCCATTTCCTTATGATCCTCCTTGAGATGGTTCTACTCCTTCACTGGAGTCCACCTGTGTTTAATTAAACTTATAGGACTTGCTTTGGAAAGGGACACACTTGTCTATATAAGTTCTCACAGCTCACAGTGCATGTCAGAGCAAATGAGAATCATGAGGTCAAAGGAACTGCCCAAGGAACTCAGAGACAGAATTGTGTCAAGGCACAGATCTGGCCAAGGTTACTAAAGAGTTTCTGCAGTACTCAAGGTTCCTAAGAGCACAGTGGCCTTCATAATCCTTAAATGGAAGACATTTGGGACCACCAGAAGTCTTTCTATACCTGGCTGTCCAACCACACTGAGCAATCGTGGGAGAAGTGCCTTGGTGAGAGAGGTAAAGAGGAACCCCAAGATCACTGTGGCTGAGCTCCACAGATGCAGTAGGGAGATGGGAGAAAGTTCCACAAAGTCATCTATCATGCTGCCCTCCAGCAGTCGGGTCTTTAGGCAGAGTGGCTCGACAGAAGCCTCTCCTCAGTGCAAGACATATGAAAGTCTGTATAGTTTTCTAAAAACACTTGAAGGACTCCCAGACTACGAGAAATAAGATTATTTGGTCTGATGAGACAAAGATGCAACTTTTTGGTGATAATGCTAAGCGGTATGTGTGGAGAAAACCAGACACTGCTTATCACCTGCCCAATACAATCCAACAGTGAAACATGGTGGTGGGCCAGCATCATGCTATGGGGGGTGTTTTTCAGCTGCAGATAAAGGATGACTGGTTGAAATTGAAGGAAACATGAATGTGGCCAAATACAAAGATTTCCTGGATGAAAAAATGAACAAGTGTAATTTACAATGAATGACCAATAAGTGGCACAAGAACACCACTAGGTAATGAATTTCTTTATAAATATTACCAATGCATTATAAGTCAAGTGATCTGCCAAGACATTCAGCACAATGGGGGCACAGTAGACTAATCAAAGTACATGATCAAGGTAAAGGGTACAAAGGGCCGAGTCATGCATGACAGGTACAATCTGTACGTGTTGCAGCACGCCTGCAAGAAATGCACGTCAGTAGATGGCGCTGCAACAGATACTAGCTATCTACACATGATCATTGTACCTGTCATGCATTATTCTACCATTCGTACATTTGATCTTGTGCTTTGATTAGTCTACAATGCACCCATTACACTGAATGTCTTTGTATTGGTAATATTTATATGAATATCATTACCTGGAGACGTTCAGCCACTTATTGTCCTCTACTCCGGTTTGGTCAGGTCTTATCTGGAGTACTGTGTGCAGTTCTGGGCACCACATTTAAAAAAAGACATCAACAAACTGGAGCAAGTTCAGAGAAGAGTGACTTGGTGACCTGTCTGCAAACCATGTCCTACGGCAACAGTTACAGGACTTGGGAATGTTTAGCTTGCCAAAAATAAGACTAAGAGGAGACTTAATAGCTGTCTACAAATATCTCAAGGGCTGTCACACTGTAGACGGATCAGCTTTATTCTCATTTGCAAAAGGAAGGACTAGAAGCAATGGGATAAAACTGAATGCGAGGAGACACAGATTAGAAAAAAAAAAAAACTTTTTGCCAGTGAGTGGAACAGGCAGCCATGAGACGTGGGGAGTTCTCCTTCAATTGAAGTCTTCACATTGAGGCTGGACAGACATCTGTCTGGGATGATTTAGTGACTCCTGCTTTGAGCAGGTGTTTAGACCAGATGACCCAGGAGGTCCCATCCAACTTTTCCATTCTAAGATTCATTTATTGGTCATTTATTGTAATTATACACTTGTCCATTTATTATCTATTTTATGTTTTAATTGTGTCTCACTAAATATTTAATATTTTATCATACCTCGTCTTGTGTGGATGTCTTTCTTTAAGTTCCATTGTTAGCCAGTGCAGGCACATTGCGTTACAAATCGCGGCCTCTGAAGATCTGGTGCCACATGCTCACTTTCAGGATGGGACATGACCGGGATGACAAGCAGGCAGCACTTCAGTGCTAGAGAACAGCACCAAAATGCTAAACACTATAATCACACGTTCCATAAATCCACAAATTACTGTACTTTTGGGCACATTATATATAAAATGTCCAACTCATAAAATGAATTAGTAACCCAAGGTGCTGCAAATCTGTGACCTCAATCTATAGGATGTCCTGTAATAGCTTCCAATTTATAAGTAGTCAGGGCAAGGCAAAAGCATCACATTAAACCCTTCTGTCAATTATTTCTTCATATAGATTTGCATCCAGGAGATTGCGCCTTCATATAAAGTGTAGTCTCTTAAACGGCCATTTAATTTGTTCTTCTTGTGCACAGACCGGATACTTAGTATCCCAGGCACATCGAGCCCCCTGTTCATCCTGATATAGTTATATAACCTAGCCGGTCATTGTGTCCTCATGAATAGAATTGCCGAGAGTTTGTTACTCTGTTATAGACTATATTATATCTTCCCTGAGTTGTAATCATTTAAGGTTTATGTTCCCTCTCTTAACATGTTCTCATAGCGAAAGGCTGCAACGGCGCAGGTATCACTTAAACAATACAACATAATTCACGGCTTTAATCTAGCTTAGGATATAAAAGAGCGGAAAGGGAGTATCTAGCGCTCTCATTACATATTGTCAACAACCGGCGATAAGAGCCATTAATAAAATGCCCTACTTAATGCAGGAGGGGAAAAAAACAAGTACAAAGATAATAGCTTCCACAAAATTAAATACATTGCCTTTCATTTCATTGACCCTTAATCACCACTCCTGCCCTGCAGGCACGCGTCTTCCATGGCAGCTACTTCTTCCACCGTGCTTAAGGGGTTAAAAATCCAATTAACCTGCCCCTATTATGCTGAATTATCCGGTATTGTCATAGTAATAATTAACCGCAATGAACGCAAGATGTAAAATAGCCTCGATACATCAGCGGCTCCGCATCTATAACTCATGTAGAAGCGATCCAATACCAACAGCATACTTTACGAGGCACAGATGAGAAATATCGACAGCTGCTTTTTTTTTTTTTTTCCTGAATTTTCTCAAATTAAGAAATGACTTCTTTTTTTTTTTGGCTTCAAATTAAAACAAGAAAAAGAAACAATTACATTGATAGCGTGTACCAGTAAATGGCTTTAGTGAAGTAAGATGATCTGCATCATTGGAGACGTTCGCCTCAGCCTCCTGTAATAGTAAATCAGTTCATTTTTCTTGCCAGAACAATTAAACGCTTTTAGAGGGGGAGAAAAAAAAAAAGTAATTTCTGAACAAAGTCAGAAGGCAGAAAATTCACAAAAATTGCCGAGCTAGAGAAGCGGCCAAGACTCGGTGCAGGCGCACACTGATCCTTTTGTTTGACGTGAAGCTTTTATGCCCATTAGACATGCCGGCTAAGAAGTTAACCTAGTGTAAATCTTGCAAGATGAGACAAAAAGTTATTGAAATTCATTAAACAGAACAAAGGCTTCATCTGCAAACACGGATTAAGCACAAAATAAAGTTCAACGTACCAGATATACATCAAGATGACTGTCCTCCAGAGAAGCACTCCGTGCCTCACCAAATCGAAGACGCTGTGCGCCGGGTCACTGCTTCCTGGAGATGCGTTACATTCTTTTAATTTCACTGAAGAAACTTCCTTGCCATTAGCACAAGCTATATGGTGTAACACGGCCTCTGCCTCCACTGTGTGACCGCGAGAGTACAGCCACCGGGGGGATTCAGGGAGCAAACTGTCCGCAAAACAGAAACAAATGTGTCACCCGCTATCACAAAAGTATGCAACATAAAGCAAAGCAGGTATAGGATACTGTGAGCACAACACAACAATAAAGGAACTTTAACTCTGATGTCACTTATAGGTGACAGCTAGCACCTTTACACACAGGTGTCGCCAGTCAGTCTCTACTGTGTTGCTATAATTTTCTGACTCCGCCCCATAGCCATGGTAATTCCACCATTTTGTTGTCGCCAGGTTCCTAATCACACCCATACATTTAGAGGCATAAGTACACCCATACATGCAGTTTTAAATCGCAAGCAGAGGCATAAGGTTAGGGACCCGATAGATGAGAACACCTTGGCATTGGTTATCGGGCTCTCATGAATTGGCCCATGTATCAGCTAAGTTTCTCATTTGTTTTCATTATTCCTAAGGCCCCCTTCACATTGCATAATTATAAGATCTGTGTCGATCCTTAAATTTCAAGGACCACATGAACAGGCACTGATCTGTTCACATGGATGCCAACTGATGTCCACGGACAGTTTTTTCACAGGTCTATCATCAGTTACCAGAGATAGGGCTGGGAGGAGCTGTACCTTGCTTCTGAGCATACTCAGTACAGCAGAATGGATCTGTTTCACGAATCTGTACAGATCCATGCTCCATAGACATCCATTTTCGTTCACGCAGACAGCTACGGATGGCAACAGTTTCTAATTCTGGGTGAATGAAAAAAAACTGACACAAACGGATCAGTGACAAAACTGACAAACGCAGATGGCCACTTAGGACCAATCCGTGCCCATAAGAATACATGGGAGGCCAAAACTGATCCATGACTATCTGTTTTAAAATGGATAGAAACATCAGAAATTATGCGGTGTAAAGGCAGCCTAAGCAGTTTTTGCTATGTATCTTTTCCCTATACACATTTGTATTAGCTTTACATATTTGCCTTGCCATTTTTATAGCCAATATGCTAGATCATGTTTTTTCTTAGCAAAAAATGTTTATCTTATTTTATAATGTGTTTATCCAGGTAGCACCTTTACACACAGGTGTCGCCAATCAGTCTCTACTTTTAGTGTTACACATAAGGAAACAGTCATTTTTTGTTTTAGACTGCCCCCAAAGTTATTTAGATCATGCACAGTGCATCACTAACCTAGTTTAAAAAAAAAATACAAATGAATATATTTACTATTAAAAAGCACTTTAGAGGCTTACATGTTTGCATTAGGAACCTGCAACTGTAATGGGGTGGATACTTCAGCTAGTATCAATCACGTCAATCCACATTCAGTCATGCAGTTTTTTAAATGTAGCCACACCCCTTTCCCCCTGCATTGCAATATATTAACACTCACTTACGCTGTAGAATGACCTGTGGTGATGTCACAACCATGTGACCTTAATGGACGGGGCTAAGCAGGCCTGACATGAAGGAAATGTAGGCTTATCTCCACACTTCAGGTCATATGCACTACGCAGAAGCCAGGTTTATGAATCCCAGCCTCAGGGAGGTGTAGTGTGCATGAACGGAAATGCAGCAACTTCAGATCAACGCAATAAGTCTCTCTGAAGCCGGGGTACATACACACGGCATCAGAGACTCTCAATGTTGAGAGGTACAAAGCTGCGAACATGTACAGCTTTGTATAGACACAGATGACACTGCCTGTGTAAAGCATATTATCAGGCCCACAGGGGAGTGATAATATCCTAAGTGGGCCGACTAGTCTGGGAACTTACCGTATGCCCCATTGACTAGACAAAGCCCCAACTATCATCTCATAAACAGACTTTAAAAATACTTTTTCTAAAGTTCTGTTTATGTATGCTGCTATATGCTGGGAGTGTTAGGCAAGGAATATAGCTATGCACACAGAACTACTTCTAATTCTGATTGCACAGGGGACCTGACAGGTTCTGTCACACTCAGAACATTTATTGCCTCATTTATCTATGAGTGAAAATGCTACATTTCTGGGATTCAGGGAAGTGGTTCCCCATGACTCTAGCTCCCCCTGTAAGCTTTAAAAAAAAGACTACAGAAACCTTACAGTTAAGAGGTCGTCTGGGTTGGACCTCCCTGCCTCTTCCGTGTGTTTTGCTCCCTCTATGTGTCTGCCGCCACCTCCTCTTCTTCTGGGACTGCCCTCCTCTTCTGCTCCTACTCCTTGTGACGTCAGAAGCAGAAGAGGAGGGCAGACCCTGAAGAAGAGGAGGCGGCAGCAGCAGACACATAGAGGGAACATAACATACAAGGAGGAGGCAGGGGGGACTGTGCCAACAGCCAGGACCACTTAATAAGATCCCATCCATGCAAACTTTTAACTGTAAGGTTTACAAAGTCTATTTTTAAAGCTTACAGGGGGCTAGAGCCGTGGGGGACCCATTCCCTGAATACAGCAGACATGCTGCATTTAGTTTGCCATGCACCAGGGGGGTGACAGGTCTTCTTTAAGAATGCAACAACAGGTAGAAGTTGTAAAAACGTCAATGGGTTTATATTTCAATCTGTTGTCATTTTGCTGAGAAATTCAGGTTTTCGTTCGTATGCACGTGAGATAGTAACAGCCGGTGCAAATGTAATGCAAACATTCCCATTCTATGCCAGTGATGATAAACTGGAATATAGAGGGAATTATGTGGCAGAGAAAAATCTCAGGCCAAAAAGTGAATGAAGCCGCTTGTAACATTGCAAGGGAGGTTGGAAATGAAGGTGATACATTCATTGCTGGAGGTGTCAGTCCAACCCCTTCATACAGTGGAGTAACTTCAGGCCCCAGGGCCCCGATGCGAAACCTCCAATGGGGCCCCCCAATTATTGCAAATCTTTAATAGCATTAGTCTTTTTCTATAGGCCAGGGGGACTTTTGGGGCCCTCCTAGGCTGCAGGGCCCGGGTGCGATCGCAACCCCTGCACCTATTGTAGTTACGCCCCTGCCTTCATAACTGAGCTGCAAGAGCGAGTCTGAAGTGAAGTCCATATTCTGAACACAGCTGGACGTGTTTGTAAAGAAGAATGTGGATTTCCTTATTGCAGAGTACTTATCACAGAGTACTTATCACAGAGTGCTTATCACAGAGTGCTTATCACAGAGTGCTTATCACAGAGTACTTATCACAGAGTACTTATCACAGAGTACTTATCACAGAGTGCTTATCACAGAGTGCTTATCACAGAGTACTTATCACAGAGTACTTATCACAGAGTACTTATTACAGAGTACTTATCACAGAGTACTTCGAACACATGGAAAAAGCTGTCTGGGCAGTAGAAGTGCTAAAAGAGGCTGGAAAGCCACTACATCCACCAAAGTACTGAAAGAGGCCTTAACAAGCTATTGCCTGATGAGGTGGTTTCCTCACCTAGCACCAGCTTCTTTAGCTTGATTAATCACTTACGGTCAGGTGTTTTTTCCTGGCAACTTAAGTCTCAAGGCCACTTTACACACACAGATATCTGTGTCCAACTTCTGAACAGATCTCTGGTTGCAGTGAAATCATGGACACATTGTTACATTTGTACACAGCCACAAAATGGAACAATGTGTCCATGATTTCACTGCAACCAGAGATCTGTTCAGAAGTTGGACACAGATATCTGTGTGTGTAAAGTGGCCTTCACAGACAATGAGCCATCAGTCAAACTAAAGAGGCTGGTGATGGACAGGAAAACAACTTCGGGAGGCAGAGCTTGTTAAATGCTCAGCCACACCTGTAGCACTTAATGCCTAATTTTCATGTGAATAAAAATGCTCATTTCCCTGGAATCCAGCAACAAATAGAAGATATGAAAGGTGTTAATGGATTTACATTTCAAAGCTCTGTATGCCTATGTATTTGGTTTGAGCGGAGGGGGGTGGAGATAGGGCTAATAATGTATATATCATCATAGGAGCATTCATTTACATTTAAAGGGATTGTCATTGGGAGAAGGATGCAGTTCTATTCCCTCTGGCACATGTTATTCCCATTAGGATTGTGTTAGCCACTGTGATCAGGATCCAGGCTATGTAGACAGCTTTCAGATGACAGCTTTTGTGTCTCCATGGTAAAAGACTTCAGACAATCCCTGTATAGTCTGATCCTGCACTCACTATCATCCCATCTGTTCTTTATCTCTAACTAACAAACATTAGGCTTAGCAGGAAGTAGGAAACATATAAACGATGATTACACGATCAGGCATCATATGGTTTATTATATTCCGATATCAAGATGATGCATACACCTCAACAGAAGTTCGATCATTAAGTCATATGACTAATTGGGGACAAATTGGATTTTTTCTTGCCAACATTGTAGGGTTATTTTAGAATGATAAATTCTTTTTTGGGAGTAGGATGGATGGGGAAAGAAAACTGCAAAAACTTAAAAATGACTTATTCAATGCATTGTAAATAGCAATGCTCAGTGGTTAGCACTGCAGGTGGCTCAGTTGATATCTCTGCAGCCTTGCAGCACTGAGGTCCTAGGTTCAAATCTCACCAAGGGCAATATCTGAATATGTTCTCCCTGTGTTTGTGTGAGTTTCCTCCAGGTTCTCCGGTTTTCTCCCACATTTCAAATACATACTGATAAGGTGTTTAGATTGTGAGCCCCAATGGGGACAGTGTTGCAAATGTATTGAGGTGATGCGACCCATGGCCGGGTGCATCACACGGGTGGTCGGTATATGGCTCTGTTCACATTTATCTGGTTTTACTGTGGATGTGCTGTGTTAAACCTACCCGGAACACAGGGAGTTAACAGCTGAAAGTGAGTGCTGTAGACCTGACCGATGCATGAGCCTGATGAGCGGCTGTGAGCAAGGTGTGCTGATTGCATAGCAGCCCGAGTGGGTGTGTCAGTATGGATGTGGCAGCCACGATAAAGAGCTAGCCAGGTGTCTGTAAGATGGATTGGTCAAGAGACGACAGACTGCAGAGATCAGTCTTAAGGCCACTTTACACACACAGATATCTGTGTCCAACTTCTGAACAGATCTCTGGTTGCAATGAAATCATGGACACATTGCTCCATGTTGTACACAGCCACAAAATGGAACAATGTGTCCATGATTTCACTGCAACCAGAGATCTGTTCAGAAGTTGGACACAGATATCTGTGTGTGTAACGTGGCCTTTAGAGGAGACGACAGACTGCAGATCAGATCAGACGGCAGGGGAGTTCAGACTGCAGAGACCAGATGAGAGAGAGACCAGAGAGACCAGACATGATCCTCTGAGGGAGAGGACGTGTCTCAGAGGGGTCCCGTCCCCTTTGAGGGGGGTGAGGCAGGACGCCTGGCTCTCCATGCCAGGAGATGCCGGTCCCTCTGAGCCATATGAAGCCTGTGGCCAGACCGAGAGGTTAGTGGAGCACCTGGGTGTATGGAGGGGTCCTGGCTGAACTTGCAGGGGGCTCACTCTGTGCATGGTGGTGAGGCTGCCATCTGGGATCTCTGCCTGTGTTGGTAAGGCTTGGAGGCAGCTGGGCATCATGGGCAGGGTGAGGAGACCTTGGGGGATGCTTTGATTGCCCTGAAGCTCAGGTGGCTCACAACCTGGTCTGGGCCTAGGGGGCAGAAGTCCATGCCGGACTGTGCTGGTGTGTGGTCTGGGCCTGACAAAGCTTATGTCCATAGAAGTCCATGAGGGACAGTGGAAGTGTATGATGGCTTAAGTAAAAGGGCCATGTGTGATGTCAGTGGATGAATGGAAACAGAGCAGAAGCCCCTGGGAGGGGGAGAAGACCAGGTCCTGTGAGAATGGAGCCGTGAGGCCAGACGACAGGGGTTAATAGAGTACCAGGAGTTGGGAAGTCGGTCTGACCCTGGAGGGGCTCGCGAGGGCGTGTTTGGTGCAGCCGCTTGCCTGGAGGTCTGGCCTGGTGATTGCAGACTTGGAAGCGGTTGGCGACCTGGAGACACGTGTCAAGGAGTTCTTGGGGGCATGTCTTGCCTTGGAGCTCCGGTGACTAAAGCTGGGTCGGGGCCCGATTCGGAGCAGCCAGAGCGCTATGTAGAGGCTGGGAAGAGTTAGCAGCCTGTGGGAAGGGACCGGACTCCCAAGGGGACACTGGGCCAAGAAAGGGCCTGGCATTCGGGCAGTAACCGTCAACGGGTGTACCGGCGGCGACCGAAACCCTGTGAGACGACAACTGACCCGTGTACTCTGTGTTGGGTAACGGTACATTGAGGTTACCCGGGGGAAAGGATATGTGCAATATAAGTATTGAAGGATGTAATGTAATGTGATGTTATTTATAATGTTATGTGATGTGAGTGTAATATATGTATTTTATATGAGAAGGGCCGTTTGAACCTAATAAATGGCTACCTAAAGTTATGATTAAAAATATGTTCTGGTGTCATTTTACGCTGTCAAGCGAACCCCAGGAGTACGGTACCGCACTGTATGTAAAGCACTATGGAATTAATAGCGCTATATAAATTAATAAATATCATTATTATATGTGTACGTGAGGAATAACACTATTTCTAACCATTGTATAGGTCTTGCATCCTGCATTTTTCACCAGTTCTGTCCTTCTGCTTGTTCCCTTATATTTTCAGTTGTCTCTGAGCTAGTAGGTGGAGACAAACTGCTTTGATGCTTGCTATACAGAGCACAGAGACATGAGGGATTCCAGCTCTCTCATTTCTTTGTAACGCTTCCTCAACAGCAGCTTCAGCATGGAGGACATTACACAGAAGTATGAAGGAGCTCAACTATAAACCCAACTCTGTGATGAGCTGCCGTAAGTGCATCCACAGAGCATGGGTACTGCACAGCAAGAAGTTGGCCTGCGGAGTACCGGAGATGACGCATTCGGCATCATACCCGACACTCTGCAGACAGCTGCAAGCCAGGCTTGCATAGGGGCGTGATAAACAATACAGGAGGCGGTGAAGGGACATATAGAGGACGCCCTGGGGGCTAGCAGGTAGCCCCCTGTTCATTATCATACTAATGAGTAAGTAATAAAAACGTTTTATTAAACAGTCACAGGTCACATTTAGGGCAGAGAGGGATAGTTAGAATAGAAATAAGAAGATGCATGGACAGGTAGTGATAGCCTGGGGGGCTTAATGGAGGTGACAGGTTCACTTTAATTGGATCAGAGTTGTGGGCAGGTTATACATAGCTCAGCATTCTTAACACTGAAAAAACTGATTCTATCAAAATTGCTGCACTCACTAAACTAACTGATACATCACTGTAGTCAGAATCCCTGTCCCTATATCATGCTGCTGTCAGATTACATAGTGAAAACCAGATGCCCTTTAAGTGGAAAATGAAGCCCCTGACAGCTACCACAAACTACCATCCACCAAGGCTGTAAATATAAAACACATAATGGTCAATTTACAGATGTTGTGTTGATCTTGTTCCAACACTGCTGGGTCTGCTGCCGGGGTACATGAGCATTCTAGACGTTTTAAAAGAAAATTAGAAATTGACTCCCAATCTACATGGCAAGTCAAGTCCTACTAAGTAATACAGGTTCACCTGAGTTTATTTTATTTTGAGCTTAACATGAAGTGGTCTAGTGGGTGATGAAAGAAGTGAAGGAAAAGGACGTATTCGATAAAGGGGTTTAGTGAGTTGGTGATGAAGACCAGTATGGCCAAAAGGCAAACTGTATTAAATAGCTGAGTTAAACTGGTCTTAAACACAGAAAATGCAAAAAAATTGACAAAATGACTATTCTGGGTTATAGTTTTAACATAGAGAGCAGCTAAAGTATCCATTTATTCTAATAATAGCAATGATAGGAAAAGGAGCCATGTTGGAAATGTTTTCTCTGCAGATGGTTGTAATCATTGAATCATGGCAGAAAATGAAAAATTGCTAATGATTTCCAAGCAATCGACTGAAGAGTGGCCAAATAGCCATTATCCCAGCAAACAATCTGCATGTGCATGGCTGAGTGTCCAAAGGCAATGAACGAGATAAGAAGTTAGAATACAAAAATCTCTACTACTTGACTACATTATACTACCGGCACTTTAGCCATTTTTTAAAATTAAACAGTTGATGCACCAACAGAATAAACATTTATTTTCAATGAAGGAAAGGATCATTCTAAAACTAAATATAATCTTAAAAAAGTTTATATATGTTAAAGCTAAATATTGAAATACATTGTTACTACTACATACATGTGGTCTAAGAGAGAAGGTTTCGCCTTGTGGAGAGTGCCAAGCTAGCGTACAGGACACGCAGATGAGTAGTGTGACGCCAGGGTATTGGCACATCGGCAGATCACTGTGCTGACCCGAGGTCACAGCGGCCACCAGGAATTTGTGTGATTTAGGATGTTGGGTTTAAACAGAGGAGCACTACATTGACCATAAGCAATATCGGCCGGCTGGGCTGCTCAGCATAAGTACACACCACTATCACTAGTGAAACTAATCAGCATATGCAGGAACAAAAGACTCAAATATTGAATTTATGTTTATACAAGCAATTTCCCTCATCATTGGGGATGCTTGCAACAAGCATTTAATGACAAATGCTGCACTGCAATTAGTTAACAAGCATAAATCCTGCTGTTAGGTTCTCTTAAAAGTCATGGACCAAATTCTTGGATTCCCCAATGATCCTGTGAATGTGGAGGCTGCAGCACTAATGTAGCACTGCATCATCTTCTAACTTTTGACTTGTAGTTCCCTGCATGATTCAGTCATGTAGTCAGTTATGTTGCAGCGAACTGTAACCGGCTGTAGGTATAGGATGCCTGGCAGTCGGGATTATTTGCAATGGACCATGCCAGAGACCGACATCGACAGGCATTTGGGTGCCGTCCTGAAAGGGCAGGGCCCACATATATAGGCCATAACCACTAGGTCCGTTATCGGCGGAGGGCTCCAAGCAAAGTTGGGGTCAGAAGCCTGGGAAGGAAAGTGAGGTATCCGCGCGGCCGGTATGATTAACAGGGGGCCAGGAGGTATAGGACACATGTGTCTTGGGAAAAAACAATGTGCAGGGGACGTGCGCTGTGCTGGTGCAGCTTATGTATATAGACTTTCTAAGTCAGCATGCTTACTGGGCAGATTGAGCATGTGTGCTGTCTACCCCAGCACACACACTGTAGGTGGGTCTCACAGGAAATGGATTACAGGATATATAGCGGATCTGCCGGGATACTCATGTACCTGTCTGGACCAGATGTCCTCCTGTCCTGTAAAATACCGAGACTGTCTCATAGGAGATCCCTCCCGAGAGGTGGGGTCCGTAGCTGCCCTTAGACGACCAGCCCTCCGATGCTAACATGGGGACGGGGCAGTCCGAGTGACGAGAAGTGCGCATGAAATCTCATCGGAGACGAGAGGCGCCAAAATTGAGGGGCGTGGCTGGGGATCAGCGTCACCTGGAGGGCGGGGATTGGCGGAGCAGCTGACGAACTAGGCCAAAGCTGGGGACTAAAGTTTAGGGGTAGGTCGAGAGTTGATGGGACCAGGGGCCATATTAGAGCTGGGGAAGCAGGGGAGACCTCCGTCATGGACGCAGCGCTCCACGTAGGAGTGAACTTACCCCCTGTTGAGAAAGTTCCCCGAGTAGGGGCTCCAGGGTTCCCTGCTGTATCGATCGGTGTATTGGGCCTCAATCCAAACTGTCGCTAGTTAGAAAGAAGGAGAGGCAGGAGAAAAAAAAACACTCAATTGCAGAGGATCACTCCCTTTCAGCAGGTGTGATGCCTGGGGGCATGGCACAAACTTAGATATGCAGTCATCTGGACATCCAAGGAGGTGACTCCCCGAGGATGGTGCGGTGTGGTGGTCTGGCACATCATCTACGCCAGGTGCAGAGGAGGGTACATGGTGGTAACACTCCATGTTCCCGTTTGTGGATGGTTTGGGGAAAGCAGCGCCCTTAAGGGAACCATTGTCCCTGTAAAGATCTAGTCTGTGATCCAAAAATGGAGATGAAGTTGAAAAAAGTTGAAATATCTAGCTATAGATGTGGACTGTATAAGGACACATCTGCCTCCTATGACACTAAGCTAAAAACTGATCAGGCACACCCTAGCCTGGGGTGTATGCTGTTGAGGAGGAGCTAAATTTTTAACTTTTTTCATTAGCCTAGTGTGCCTCCTAGTGGCAGCAAAGCATACACCCATGGTATCCTGTGTCTCCCAATGAGGAGATAGAGAAAATACTTTTTTAATGATATTCTAATTCACTAAGATGCACCTGTACTTCTGAACTATAGGGACTCCATTTTTACTATTTCAGGAGTACAAAAACAAAGAAAAACCTTACAGTCCAGGATCACATGTTTAAAGCATATGGAAAATATAATGTCATTCCCAACGACTGTATCATATCCAGTCCGAGATTATAGACCTCCTTCAAAATGTGAAACTGACACAGGACACCTGGCTCAAAAGTGGATCAGCTTCAAATGCTCCAAGGGGAAAGACTCACACCCCTAGCTTCCTTGCTAGGACCACGACCTTCTAGCAAGACAAACCCTACTAGGGCCCCAACCTGTTGAACTGCTTTAAAGGAAAAGAAAAATACAGACCGGAGCCGTAATTTCATAAGGAACTATAGCACGTCCTAGCCAGTTACACTTTTGAAACCTCAGGAACGGATTAAACAACCGCCTAAGTCTCAAACTGTTCTAGCTCAGGGGTGGGGAAATACTTAGCATGGCTAGTAGAAGCCAGGTAGAGATGATGTGTTTGGTCTCCAAGCGTAACAGGGGCCCAGCCAGAATCAATGGCGCTAAAACTGCTTCCCTATGACCTTCGACGGAGAAGTTCTATTATATCATAGATTTTGGAGATAAACTAGGACCACTTCAGGGGCGGGACAGAGAGAGATCGACCAAGGGGTTAATTGCTGGTGCGCGGCTGAGTTCCAGTGTTCTCTTCTACGGGAGGTCAGACTATCATATCAAGTTGGAAGCAACCACTAAGGACAACATCTGCAAGGAGTTTCTATGTTCTCCTTGTGTTTGCGTGGGTTTCCTCCGTGCACTCCGGTTTCCTCCTACATTGCAAAGACATACTTATAGGATATTTAGATTGTGAGCTCCAAGAGAGACAGCATTACTCATGTATGTAAAGTGCTATGGAATTAATAGCGCTACATAAATGAATAAATATTATATTATTATTTTCTATAGCATCATCTGCTTAACTTAACATAATACCACCTATATTTGAATATCTAACCATCATACTGTATATGTTTATCCATTGGATAAAGGGTTTTGCCTAATGTGCCCTTAAGGCCTTATGGTGATTGCATTTACAATTTAACACTGCGCTCCTCAGTTATCTCGATATACGAATCCACACGTCCGTGTTCCCAAGTTAATATTACATGACACTGAGGCTGGTTTTTTTGCCCGATACATTCCCATTAGCAAACTGAGCTTGTATCTAACGAGGAAGTGATGGCAGTCCTACATGACTAGCAGGGCTTTTTGCTGGTGCAAGTGAAAGGGGTTTCTGAGCCTATCAGGGTGGTGAGCGAGTGTTGTGCCACACCAGTGGCCATGTGGGCCATCCTCTCTTTCTATCCTATGCCCTTAAGGACAGCGGGTGTCTGTGAAAAACTGTGCTTAACTGCCATAAGTAAACCTAGGGGTGTGAAACGTCACATTTGGGTGAAAGTGGGGAAACTGTACCGCGTTACCTCAACTTATAAGCGACGTCAGGTGGAGCCGCAAGGTGCGGTTCTTCCAAACATAGATGTCTTGAAATTTGCAGCACAGAAAACACATTTTGGATTATATTTACAAATTAAATATTACATGTGTGCTCAATGCATACATTGCTGCTCACCATTATTGGAACCCCTTCACTTTTTTCAGAGACTGTACAATATCTTCAGAAATAAATGGAAATATTACAAAAGTTATATCCTCAGGATTCTTTAATTAGTGGTCTAAAGCAATACAACAATAAAACATTATCAATTTACGTGTTGTAATTCCAAAAAAGAAAGAGCATGTTCAGCAATAAAGGCACCCCTAATACATACTTGGATGCACACCCTTTGGCATTGGTGACAGCCTCCAAACATTTCTTGTAGCATCTATAAGCTTCTTGCACTTCTTAGCTGGTATTTCCTCCCACACTTTCTTTGCAGTTTGTTCAAGCTCTTGAATGTTTGCAAGGTTCTTTTTCCCAATTGCCGATTTCAGCTAACCTCAAAGATTTTCAGTGATATTGAGGTCAGGACTCATTGCTGGCCATTTTAAAACAGTTAATTTTTTCTTTTTCAACCATTCCTGTGCACTTTTGGAAGTGTGCTTTGGGTCATTGTCTTGTTAGAGGATCCATGATCTTCGAATCAAACCAAGTTTTCTTACACTGGGTAGAACATTTTGCTTTAAAATCTCTTGACAATTCTCCAATTTCATGATTCCTATGATAGGATCAAGGCCTCCAGCACCAGATGCAGCAAAGTAACCACACACCATTATGGATCCTCCACCATGCTTAACTGTTGGTAGGGTGTTCTTTGGTAGGGTGTCGACATAACATTTTCCCAAAAGTATTGTTGTTTGTCAAGGTACTCTTTGGCAAAAATCAGTCGTTCCTTTTTATGTCTTTTCTTCAGCAATGGTTTCTTCCTTGGTCTTCACACATAAAACTCTGTTTGGTTTAGAGTGTGGAGCATGATACTCGTTGAAACGATGACCCCAGACTGTTCCAGGTTGGCCTTCAGGCCTTTGGATGTTTGATGTGGTGTTTTTTCCCACCATTCGCACCAACCTTCGTAGACATCTCTTGTCAATTTTCCTCTTTCTCCCATGTCCATGGAGGTTCTTGACAGTTCCATGTTTTACAAACATCTTAATAAAATTGCACTCTGTTGAAACTAGGATACCGAGGTCTTTGGAGATGTCCTAATACCCTTTGGAAGTTTTTGGCTTGCTAATAATAGCAATTCTGATGTATTCAGACAACTCCTTTAATTTCACCATTGTGACAAATGAAGAGGGACTAACATGTGGCTTTTTAAGACACTGAAGTCATCATTTATTGGCTAATTCTTGTGACATGGGGACTGATGATTTATCACAGGGGATTATTTGTGATTTACCATAGATGATTAAAAATGTGTTTTCAGAATTTAATGTAAAAGGCTGCCAATACCAGTGCCACATCAAGCTTTAGGTTTTATTATTTTTCCCTCCCACTGTTTTATGTTTTAAATTGTTGTTTATCATTTTCTCTTTTGTATTTAAGGCTGCTTTCACATCAGCATTTTACACTGATCGCGGCAGTTGCGGTGAAAAAACCGCAACTGCGATTACCGCATAACGGCCGCACTTGCAATTCACTTGCGGCAAGCCCCATACAATGTCTATGGGGCTTGCGGCAGGAGTGGCAAGTGTGGTGTAGTTGCGGTTTCGGCACTTGCGGCAGGTGCGGCCGCGAAAAAAAAAACGCGGTATGCCGCACTGGCCGCACCTGCCGCGCACTTACCGCAAGCCCCATAGACATTGTATGGGGCTTGCTGGAATTGTGCCGCTATCGCAGCCGTTATGCGGTAATCGCGGCAGTTGCGTTTTTTTCACCGCAACTGCCGTGATCAGCGTAAAACACTGATGTGAAAGGGCCTAACATGATATTTCACTTGATTCATATTTTTAAAGGAGACATTCCACATTATTTACTTAAACTTCATGGGTGCCAATGAGCAGGACTATAGTGTATGTATATGTTGTTTGAACACACGCATAGTAGTTACATATGTGTTGTCTCATAAGTTTACACGCATTTAGCACATTTTCCACTTAAAAGATGCAGCACAATAAAGTTGCAGACCAATTGCCCCAATTGAGCATGGAAAAGGCACAAAACAGCTGTCGGCGCATTTAGCTATTTGGCAGATAATAATGTTTTCAATGAACAATTATGGATACAAATGTTTCATTTTCTACAAGAGTGCTCTTAGAATTTGCTATTTTTGGATGGTTATGATATTGAAATGAGCATTGGAAAGGGAGGGCGATGAGAATGAGAGGTGAACTCTGTATATCTTCCCAGCATCAATGTTCTATTCAGCCAGCGCAGCTTAGTCCAGGTACATGGAGATACACCAAAGGCCAGCGTTTCGCTGTACTGCATGACCACCC
The DNA here is from genome assembly GCA_033576535.1 of Allobates femoralis. Classification (NCBI taxonomy): domain Eukaryota; kingdom Metazoa; phylum Chordata; class Amphibia; order Anura; family Aromobatidae; genus Allobates; species Allobates femoralis. Next base: position 113,733,206 of record JARQOC010000006.1, read on the forward strand.
AGGGTTCACATAACGACATAATTACAATACAAACGCAGAAGTAACAATTCATGAACGGTCGTCGCTGTCTTCTGCAGATTATATATAATAGTGATGGATTTATCAACTATTTCTGCATAGACCAAAGAAAGTAGAAATTGCCTCTCATTGGAACTAAACACAAGATTTATGGCAACATCTTAATCCTTTACCTTGGTTGTTCAGCCTCATGTTATAATAGGTCTAATAATACTACATTTATATAATGTAGATATTAGAGGAGACTCATAGATATCATTTTCTCTGCATTTTTATATTCATGCTTTATTGAAATGTAAAAAATCATAACATTGATGTAACATACTTTGCTACGTAATATATAAAATAAAAGAGAAAGTAGACTTTAAGGGGTATTCATTGTAGTAATACAAATACACACAATTTATGCACACTTACAATTGGTGAAAGGGTTATCCTTTTTTGATCACTAAGTACCTGCATTATCCAGAATCAATAAATATCCAGGATCATTTTGGGGCCAAGCCAGGGGCGGACCGTCACCCCCGGGGGCCCTGGTGCAGGTGAGGACCGGGGGGGGGGGGGGAATGGGATGGGATGCTGGGAGAGCAGAGCTCTCTTACCTGCTGCTTCTGGGAGAGCCGCGCTGCTGGGAGAGCCGTGCTGCTGCTGGGAGAGCCGCGCTGCTGGGAGAGCCGTGCTGCTGCTGGGAGAGCCGCGCTCTCCCGCCTGGTGCTGCTGGCAGAGCTGCGCCAGATGGTCGTAGGAGCCAGAGAGGAGGGGCGGGATTAGGCAAGGGAAGCAGGAAGCTCTCTGCTACCCTTGCCTGGCCCTCCTCTCCTTTGACGGCGGCTTGTGGGGGTCGGCTGGGGGCACCAGCTGCACCAGTGTAGTTCCGCCCCTGGGCCAAGCCATTCATGTGGTCTGGATGCCACTAAAGGGCTACTTTTCTGGTTTTAGAACATCCCTACCTCTAGGTGCAGTTTGAGTTGAAAACGTACACTGCCTGGATTCAGGTGGCCCTGGTGTCTGTCATTGTTTGCAACGTTGACATTACTGCAGGCAATAAATTAGCTCATTGGCTCTGCCGAGTAGAAAGCACAAGCTGCTCAGAGTGGTTGAGCTCACTTTCTCTAACACTTTCAATATTGTCTGCACCACTGACGTCTCAAGAGACACTGGAAGCAGCGCCGACGACTTAGCGCTGGACCTGGGAAGGTGAGTAAAGAAGTTGTTTTTGTTTTGTTTCTTAAACTGCATCTGAGGACAGTGGTTTTCTGAAAATAGAAACCCCTTTAAGAGGATTGTCTACTTCTAAAAATGTCTACCAAATACCCAGAAGCATACTCTAAAATAACAGAGAAGCACTATGTACTCACCTTGCCCGTCCTCCACCACTCCTCTTTTAACGTTCCCTGTGGATCAGTGCTGAAGACTTTACATGTCCATCCATCCAGAAGACAAAGCATGGAGATCTCTCCCCCACTAGCCTTAGGTGATTTTGTTCTGTTAGCAGGTTTCTACTCGCCCATTAAAATGAAGGTTTTTAAACCCAGACGGAGGCAGTGATTCAGTGTAGGTTTCTAGTAAGAAGACACACCTCACCGTGGCTACTGGATGGATATAGATATGGCCATCTTTATATGCCAAGTGCTAATTGTTTTTCATATATTTCCATAGCAATAATGCATTTCCATATGTTTTTACATTCAAATTAGCTTGACTTAGTATTTCAGAATGTAGCTGGTTTTTGTTACAATACGTCATGTTCAGCATCGCACCTGTTCACACTGCATTTTAGGGAGTGACGCAGTTCTTTCTTGCTTGAAAGCATGGAGACCTGGGCAGTGTTTGAAGAGGACTAGTGGAGGAACGGGAACATCAGCATGTTTTCTTTCCCCATTATGATTGAGGGTTCCTGAAAAATATTTTAAGGGGTGGCTCAACCCTTTAAGCTGGATACAGATTTTAGATAAAGTAGTAGCCAATTTAGAACATTTTGTGCCAACTGTAGGCAGCTGCCCAAATTACAGGTGTAATCTGAAAGACAAAACTAAGTATGCCAACTTGCATCTCATCAGAAGAATCCCAGAGTAGGCCACCGATGAAGGAAGAAGTCGATCAGAGAATTGACTTGGTCTTCCTGACAACCATCAGTTTTAAAAATGACTGAAATCTTCAGAATGTGGTCAGCTTTGCTCATAATCCATTCACCCTGGGCAGCCCAGACTTAAAGTAGTTATATCAGAATTTTTTCTTTTTTCTCCATACTCCTTGTAGTTGAAAACCTCCTCGAAAGGAACCCAGTAATGCTGTCATATCCTCAATGGCTAAGTTTTTACATCTTTTTCTGTCTCCAGCTTCTCTATAACTGCATCCCTCTTCTCAGTATGAAGGGGTCGGTCCTCCAGTGCCGATCACGTGACCACTGAAAACTACATCTCCCACAAGCACCTGCTTCTCCTCCAGTGTCACGGCTCATGTATCCCTGTGTATAGATACAATTATCTACACCTCTCACTGCTCCGTGATCTACTAATGGCCCCAGGCAGAAATGAGAAGTGTTGCCGGCAGGGGCTGACTGGCGACGCAAACCCTGGGTGGCAATATTTTTCCGGCAGCCCTTGGGTGAGGACCAGGGGGGGGAATGCTGTCGGAAATTTTCGGTGGCCCGTCTCAGAGCCGCCAGCCCTTAGGTGTGGTCCGGGGGGGCCGGCCCATTTCTGTGGGTGGGCGGCCCTAGGTGGGGGCTATACCACCAGCCCAGGGGGCACTTACCCCCCTGCCACCTGGGCCAGTCCGCCCCTGGTTGCCGGGCAGAGTTTCCAAGACTAGATTAACAAATACTGTACAATTCTTGTGTGTGTTTACACGTCTAATCCTTCCCCTTTGCAATCTGGCATTCTCCACTTCTATATATGTTTCAGCTATATTCCCCCTATTTCATCTTTCCTGCCTACAAACCATATGTTTTTTGCCCATAAAAACCAATCACAGCGCAGCTTTCATTTTGCCAGAGCTGTTAAACAATGAAAGCCAAGTTTTGATTGGTTGCTGCGGGCAAATGAAACAGTTTTTCTATTAAACCATATAGATAATGGCCCAGTTGTATTTATAGGTAGGCGGTGTACATTCTAACAAATAAGGAGAGAAAAATCATGCTTTGAATTAGAAAAAACATTGTTAGTTTAATGGCTGGGAGTACTGCTTTGTCCATGACATAAGTGACCAGGGCAGGTGGAGGGGAGGACAGTGCTTAGTGCAGCAGGTGCACAATACTCATGTCCACTCTGTGCAGGGAGGATGGTGCAATCACACATGTGCAAAGTAATAGAAGTATACCCACCATAGAAGAATGAAAGGTGTCTATGGAGTATGTGAAAGCTGTCAAGAAAGAACTACAGATTGTATCAATGGCCAACCAGGTAGACAAAAGACTACCAGTAGGGTTGAGGGAAGGTAATCGTTACTATTTGCTACTTGCACAAATAGTACTGTATTTGCAATATTCATTACTCAGCGAGTAATGCTGGTGCTCATGAGTGATTTGTTGATCGTTATCAATCTGACACATATTGCCAGCTTCCTTCAGTAAACAATGGCACCCCAGTGAGAGCAGATTGAATGTTAGGGGCACAGCAAGCAGAAAAGCCCACCCTCTTGCCCTGTCCCAGAAAGACTCATTTTAAGGCCGGATGTGTGTGGACGGAGCCTATCACTAATTGACTAAAATTAGACTCGCTATTTGGATGAATATACGAGTATTAAAAAGTACTTGTTACGAATCTCCTGAAGACGAGTATTTCACTATCTACTCATCACTAACTACGATCTGTGGTTATTCAGGGGGCCATATCCGGAGGAGCGAAAAATTTTGGAAATTGATTGCAACGGAGGACTTTATTTCAGGACTAAAAGCCTCCGAGCTGTGATTGATACTGTGGGAATAACTCTTTAATAAAAGTTGAGTGATCATTGTGAGAAGTGCCGTGAGCCAGCTATACAGAGTACATAGGCACTATGGTCCAACAGTGAGCGCATGCAACATGTGAAATTTAATGGATCGTACAATAACTAAAACTTACAATGAAAGTAGAAAGAACAGAACTCCTGGAGAGTTGGCTACAAATGCGAGTATCCGCCAGTTCCTGATGTAATAGCCCAGCAATGCATAAACTGCTAAGCCAACAGCAAAGGCCAGGTTAGTTAAGGAACCTAAAAATGAGAGACAAGCATGAGAAGAGGTCAATCACAGAGACTCAAGTCATTGGTGCAAGCACGGATTGTGTGCTACATAATACTGCACTGCTGAAAGGTTTAGGAGAGGGTAATCCAGCACCTCGTCCGGTTAAAAATCCAAAATCTTTTTTTCAATACAATAAAAACATATCTATTGGAAAATTGATGTATATAATATTGCAACCATATTCCTGGGGATGGGGTAACTTACTCGTTTTGAATAGTTAATCCTTACTTAAAGCATAATCAATAGTTAGTGTAAACTAAAATTTATAGGGGTAGTTCAGGAAGTTCATACCTAGGAAAGGACAATATTATTCTGCATATGCAAAGACAAAAAATTATATAACCCTTGATTATGCTATGAGTTAGGATCAACTATCTGAAATGTATAAGCGACCTCATCCCCATGGATATGGTTACAATAATTATGTAAACCAATTTTCAAATAAATATGTTTTCATTGTATTGAAATAAAGATTTTGGACTTTACCCATGACGAGTTGCTGGTTTACCCTCTCCTAAACTGACTGCACTGGATTCCCGACATCTACCTTTTCCTTGCACCACGTGGATAGGATTAAGAGACGGGATTGCTTGTAGACTGGTTGAGCTGAAAATACTTATTTTTTCTTATACGCTCTGGTGAAAAGTATTCAGTGTTTTAATGCCTAAGGCTGAAGGTACATCATCCGACATGATCCCAGTGCCTCGCACGAGTGCAATGCGAGATACACTCGCATTGCACTAGGACAAGTGATTTCCTATAATGTCGGGCACACTGGTGCGCATTTGAAGCCCTGAACTCGCAAAGCGAGTTTCAGTCGCGGCTTGCTGCAACTGCATGCGAGTTGTACGCACCAGCTATCAATAGAAAACAATGGGTGCGTTTAAAAAACGCACCGTGCAATCACATAGTGCGAGTCTCTGTGATCCCGGCTGTGATCTCCGTGACAGCCGGGACCGTGTGCTGCTTCACCTGCCGCGCTGCTGGCGGCGGCGGCGGGGGCGGATGCCCTCCCCCTCCTCAGGCCTCCCCCTACTTGTCACTGCCCTCCACCTCCCCAACTCCGATGCCGGAACCTGTTTGCGGTTACCCGCCGCGCTACTGGCGGCGGGGGCGGATGCCCTCCCCCTCCTCAGGCCTCCCCCTACTTGTCACTGCCCTCCACCCCCCCAACTCCGATGCCGGGACCTGTTTGCTGTTACCCGCCGTGCTTCTGGCGGAGGGGGCGGATGCCTTCCCCCTCCTCAGGCCTCCCCATGCCCTGGATGGCCCCCACCTGTCCCTGCCATTCACCCCCCCCGATCCTCGTGACCGATCTCACCGCTCCTCGATCCGGTGTAGCCGCCGCTCTGCCTCCTCTCCTCGCTGGAACGCCCCTCCTCCAGTGCAGCTCCGCCCAGAGGCAAGTACCGTATGAATGAATGAATGGAATGAATGAATGAATGTGAGTGGGTTCATGGATGGATGGATGGGTTCATGGATGGATGGATGAGTTCATGGATGGATGAGTGTGAATGGATGGATGGATGTATGTGTGCACGCGTAAATGTAAGCACGCGTGGGTGTGTGGGTGCGTGGATGCATGGATGTGTAGGTGTGTGGGTGCATGGATGCGTGGATGTGTGGGTGCATGGATGCGTGGGTGCGTGGATGTTTGGGTGCGTGGATGTGTGGGTGCGTGGATGCGTGGGTGCATGGATGCGTGGATGTGTGGGTGCATGGATGCGTGGGTGCATGGATGCGTGGGTGCATGGATGCGTGGGTGCGTGGATGTGTGGGTGCATGGGTGCGTGGATGCGTGGAAGTGTGGGTGCATGGATGTGTGGGTGCGTGGATGTGTGGGTGCATGGATGTGTGGGTGCGTGGATGTGTGGGTGCATGGATGTGTGGGTGCGTGGATGTGTGGGTGCGTGGATGTGTGGATGTGTGGGTGCGTGGATGTGTGGGTGCATGGATGCGTGGGGGCGTGGATGTGTTGGTGCATGGATGCGTGGATGCCTGGATGTGTGGGTGCATGGATGTGTGGGTGCATGGATATGTGGGTGCATGGATGCGTGGGTGCGTGGATGTGTGGGTGCATGGATGCGTGGATGCCTGGATGTGTGGGTGCATGGATGTGTGGGTGCATGGATGTGTGGGTGCATGGATGTGTGGATGCATGGGTGCGTGGATGTGTGGGTGCGTGGATGTGTGGGTGCGTGGATGTGTGGGTGCGTGGATGTGTGGGTGCGTGGATGTGTGGGTGCGTGGATGCCTGGATGTGTGGGTGCATGGATGTGTGGGTGCGTGGATGTGTGGGTGCGTGGATGCGTGGGTGCGTGGATGCCTGGATGTGTGGGTGCATGGATGTGTGGGTGCATGGATGTGTGGATGTGTGGATGCATGGGTGCGTGGATGTGTGGGTGCATGGATGCGTGGATGTGTGGGTGCGTGGGTGCATGGATTCGTGGGTGCGTGGATACGTGCATGGATGGATGTGTGCGTATGTGTGACTGCATGTGTGGATGTATGCACGAATGGATGTGTACATGCGTGGATGATGGGTGGATGGATGGATGGATGCAACAAGGGATCAAGTGTCCTCTTCTAGTCTCATGGATCATAGTAATGGTGCACTGTATGACAGATCATTGCCATACAGTGCACCATAACTCTGACCCCAGAGACTGTAGGAAGAGGACACTTGATCCCTTGCTGCAATCTCTGGAGCAGAGGCGATCGAGCATCGTGGAACCTTCATTGTGGACTACGTCGGAGGCGATCGAGCATCGTGGGACGTTCGTTATGGACTACGTCAGATATTTCTAATAAAGAGTCTGAATTTTGTTTGTGTTTTTTTTTCAAATAAAATTACTTTTCTTTGTGTATATTTAATGACTACTTACCAGAGATTCCTAATGGCGGGTCTAACATTGGCCCAATATTATGAATCTCGGGCTTAGTGCCAGCTGCCAATAAAAAGCTGGCATTAACCCCTTTATTACCCAGTTTGCCACCGGCACCAGGGCAACTGGAAGAGCATGGGTACAGCGCCAGAAAATGGTGCTTCAATGAATGCGCCATTTTCTGGGGCGGCTGCGGGCTGCAATTCGCAGCATGGGGGGCCCAGAACGCTTGGGCCTCTCCATGCTGCGGATTGCAGCCTCCAGCTGTCTAGTTGTACCTGGCTGGACCAAAAATATGGTGGAGCCCCACGTCATTTTTTTTCTAGAATTTGTTCTTGAAATAAAAATAAAATGCGCTTCGCTGTATTTTTGGTTGCCAGCCAGGTACAACGAGGCAGCTGGGGGTTGGTGGCAGTCCGTAGCTGCCAAGTTGTACCTGGCTGGACCAAAAATATGGCGATGCCCCACGTCATTTTTTTTATTACTTCTACCAATAAACTGACATGGAGCTTTGCCATATTCTTGGTTGCCAGCCAGGTACAACTTGGCAGTTGGGGGGCTGCAATCCTCATCGTGGAGAGATCCAAATGTTGTGGGCCCCCCCACGCTGCAAATTGCAACCCACAGCCACCCCAGAAAATAGCGCATTCTTTGGAGGTGCCATTTTCTGGTGCTGTACCCCAACTCTTCCAGTTGCCCTTGCGCTGGTGGCAATGCTGGTGGCACACAGGGGCTCTCCATACGCAACATGGTGTCCAATTGTTAGCGGACACCATGTTGCGTATGGAGAGCCCCTGTGTGCCTAAACATTGGAGCTCCCCCAGAAGTGACCCCATTATGCATCTGGATTTGTTCCTTGGGGGAGTCTAGTTTCCAAAATGTGGTCACTTGTGGGGGACCTCCAATGTTGAGGCACACAGGGGCTCTCCATACATGACATGGTGTCCGCTAACAATTGGAATTGTTAGCGGACACCATGTCGCGTATGGAGAGCCCCTGTCTGCCTCAACATTGGAGCTACCACACAAGTGACCCCATTTTGGAAACTAGACCCCCCAAGGAACAAATATAGATGCATAATGAGCACTTTGAAGCCCCAGGTGCTTCACAATTTGATCCGTAAAAATAAAAAACATAAGATTTTTGTGGAAGAAAAATATTTTTTTCATTTTTACGGATCAATTTGTGAAGCACCTGGGGCTTCAAAGTGCTCAATATGCATCTAGATTTGTTCCTTCGGGGGTCTAGTTTCCAAAATGGGGTCACTTGTGGGGGAGCTCCAATGCTGAGGTACACAGGGTCTCTCCAAACGTGACATGTTGTCCGCTAACAATTTGAATGGAAATCAGCTCAAATTGTTAGCTGACACCATGTCGCGTTTGGTGAGCCCTTGTGTGCCTCAACATTGGAGCTCCCCCACAGGTGACCCCATTGACAAATGAGTGGCAGCAAATCAGTGCAGTCTTGACACCAGGAGAAGGGTGCTAGTCTGTCGGATCGCAGTAGGAATGAAAAAATCTCAATCGCACCACACTAGCACCACACTAGCACCACACTAGCACCACACTCACACTACTACACGCATCAAACTCGCATCAATATCGCGCTTCAAAAACGCGCCGTTTTGGAGGGATCAGTGTGCCTTCAGCCTAAGGTGAACAGCAGGAACCAGTGGAACGGGGTATCTGAACCGCGCTACCGTCTGAAAAAAAATATTTACTTCCAAAACCCAGAAAATTTGATGGCGATTTTTAATTTTCTACGCGTTTTGGGGGTACACGCCCCCTTCTTCAGGAAAAAAAAAAAATCACAGATGTACATCCATCTCCTAGTACTGAAACAATGTATACATTCTCACTAGGAAATGGATGTACATCTGTGATTTTTTTTCCTGAAGAATGGGGCTTGTACCCCCGAAACGCGTAGAAAATAAAAAATCACCATCAAATTTTCTGAGTTTTGGAAGTGAATATTTTCTTCAGGCGGTAGCGCGGTTTGGTACCCCGTTCCACTAGTTCCTGCTGTTCACCTTAGATATTGGGGGAGCTGCTGCAGACCGTCATCAGGATTAAAATCTGTATATGTTGTTTGGTATGGTTGTGCCTGTCACAACCTGGAAAAGGTGAGCAATATCCTATTTTTGTTCTCCTCCTGACCACACAGGTATACCCTATTAGTGCTCTCTCCTTTCCAGATACTGTATCAGAGTATAATGCCTGTCAGTCTAATGCTATTGAGGATTCCAGCATGCGGGTAGTAGAAAGCAAAACGGGGGGGAAGGGAGAGAAGTGCCAAGAACAAGGCTCCTATAGGAACTCGGGGAGGTGATAGAGTTACAGAGGAAGTTTCCTTTTATTTTATAAAGCCATGATCAGTATTGACAACAATGTAGAAAGCAATGGTTTCCAATATTTATTACCTTGAAAGCCACATTTAGCGCTGAAAAAAGGTCCCAAGCCACATCCACCCCCTCGGGAGTAGTGACATCCAGAGCCTCAATTATCTAAGCTTTTCTACAGACATCACATAGAGGTAGTACAAGTACATCCAGAGGGGTCACACTTTACCGCTATTCGGTATTCTCACATCAAGAACTCCCACCCCAAGATCACGTTCAGCTTCAAGCACCTCCTCTATCCGGCAGAATGATCTCATCTCAGGCTAGATAAAGAGATTTACGTGACGATACAGCACTAAAACAAGGATCCAGGGAGGGTGCAATTAATCTTCAACATTTATTAGAAACCAGAACGCGTTTCGACAGGGTATTGCCGTCTTCATCAGGTGGTGAACTTGTTTTAGTGCCCTATATCTAGATATATATAGATAGGTATAATCTCTTTATGAAGTACTTTCTCTCCCATTGTGGGATATCGTGAGAAGCAGCTTAACATGGGACCTGCAGCTTTACCACGAGGACCTGTCGTGATGTAACCACTGATGTAGTGTCAGCTGACGGGATCCCCAGCATCACGTGACGGGAAATCAGCACGGGTATCGGAGGCTTCTTTACACCCGCTGCCGACAGCAAAGAAAATCTCTTTACACCAGGGTTGTGCTGGACGTGCTCAATCCTGCAAGGTGAGAGGCTAATCCCCATACACCCCAGAACTTATCCTCCCACTGGTCCCTCTCATGGTACGCCTGTCCCCATTCCTTTTTTGTCTTTCATCTCAGGCTAGGCACTCAATTTATTTCTCCAACCCCCAAGGGCAGAATATATTCTGTGCGGGGCTATGCACTGTACATGTTACCATCTGGAGATTTGTTCTTTATGGCTCATTGCTAAATTTGGTTCTAATGCACCAAGCTGACAGAAAGTAACGAGCCACACATCATGGACTAGTAAGCCTCATGTGGATCCCAAGCCACCTGGTGACCCCTGATATAATGGGTTAAACAGCCAAGACCAGAGTTCTCTCCATTCCTGGTTGTGACAGCAGGAGACAGTCACTGCAGGGATCCCATGGAGATTGTTCATACAAAGCTTGTGCTCCATCGATGATCATCAAAAGCCATGTGTGTTCATTTGCAGGAACTTTATAGCATAATGCGTCAAGGGATAAAAGAAAAACACTAAATGTAACTATATTTATTAGGGTGCCTTCACATTTGCGTATGTGAACGCAGCGTATGCTGCGTTCCCATACGCAGTCAAACGCCTGCGCACTGTGTTCCTATGTTTAACATAGGAACGCATAGTGCCTGCGTTTGCTGCGTTCGGGTGCGGATGCGGAAGATATCGGCTCCCTCCAGGGTCTCCCGTCCGCAGGGTCTCCCGGGACGCAGCATGTTGCATTTTTTGTGAGCTCGGGGACCTTGGAAAATCAGCAACGTCCCCAAGCGCACAAAAAAAGCATTGGACTCAATGGGTCCGCAGTGTTCTGCGCTTCACAGCGCAGGAGAACGCTGCGGACCCATTGAAATCTCTCCCGGTGGCCGCCGGTGATATCACAGGAGATCACCGACAGCCACCGGGAGATCAGCTGAGCCTCTTATGGTCTCCTCCTCCCCGCCGCCGGTAATCTGCTAGCGGTGTCGGCGGGGAGAAACAGCTGATGTGACAGCTGTTTGAATCTTCCTGCACCGACATCTCCTCTTGGTGTCGGCGCGGGAGATTCAAACAGCTGTCAGATCAGCTGTTAACCCCGCTGACACGTCCCGGAGGTTACCGGCGGCAGGGAGGAGGAGATCTCCGGCACTGATCTCCGCCTCCGGCCCGCCCCCGGACACCTCCGATTGGCTGCCCGGGCTGCACAGTGATGTGTCCGCAGGTGGACATTGTCCGCTGCGGACACATCAAAATGACATGCTTTTGACAGCGTTTGTGTCTGCATGCCAATAGCATGCAGACACAAACGCTAATGTGAAGGCACCCTTAGACACCAATTAGTCTGCAAGTCAACCTACCTGTTAATGCCCAATAGGATTTTCCAACATATTCTTGTGTTAATACAAAAGACACAAGGGCCATACCGCCATTCATTATACCAACAAAAAAACGTGAAAAAGCAAAAACTTCATAGCTTGGAGCCAGGGCCGTTAGGTACCCGAAAATAACATCAAAACACAGTCCTGAAAAAATAAAGAAGAAAGCATAACAATCATAAAATGAATCTGAATATCTGAATTATTACAACAGGATGCCCGGCTTGAAATGAGATAGCCCATAGTCCTTCAGTAACAGATATCAAGATAAATACACAGCCAAAAGGTATGAAAATAATAAAGGCTGTACATGAGTGAATTTGGCTATGACAAGAATACAGAAGGGACTACGACAGGACCAATTATCAGTGCAGTTGAGCCGTTTTGGAGAGGGGAGTAACACGGTCAGATACCTCGAACTGTCAGGCAGTCATACATATCAGCGTGCACCGAGGGGGCTCCTTACAGTCAATTCTTTAACTTCACACTCCAATGTTTTATAACAATGCGGAGCTGCTGACAATCGTCATGTCCATCACATTTAATAAAAGGTGATCTCCACTCTATTAGACATTAGTTTTGTTAATTATACAGGCGGTATTACATTGAGGGGGCCAGATGCTATTTTTTTCCAGGTCTTTTGGTAATAGCATTTACTGCTGAAACATCTGAGCGTAAAAAGCAAAATATACTGACATATACATGACACCTACCTGTTAAATACACCGGTCTCCTTCCTAGCTTATCCGACAATGGTCCAAATAAAAGGTTCCCAATGAGGAGTCCGGCAAATAATAATGAAGAGGCCAGATTGACCTTGTATGCTTCATGTTGTATTAAGTGCCACTATAAAAAGAAAATGTAAACATTTTGGACAAATCCCACGCATGAATGTAATTTACTCTGCTAATAAAGGACCGCGTGCCTTCCAGCACCAAGCTCTCAATCTGTTCTCTCTGCTGCCTCCCTTACTCAAAAACATACAGCAAAACAGCTTACAAACTCATAAAATGAGCAAGAAATCCCAGGAATCAGGTAGCCAACGCGTCCAGAAATGTGTTGGCCAGTGCCAGCTGTGCTATACAGCCAGATCTTGCCACTAACAGTGGGACTTTTTTTCTTCCCCAATGTGTAGCAGTGTATGCCCCATGGGATTTTTGCCTTCCTCTGGATCGACTAGTTAGGTTATGGGTTAAACTAGATCAGAGGTCTCAAACTCCGGGCCTTGAGGGCATTGCAAGTTTTCAGGATTTCCTTAGCATTTAACAGTTGGTAATCAAATACAAGCTGTCAAATGTTAAGGAACTCCTAAAAACCTGCCTGTGTGCGGTCCTCGATACCTGGAGTTTGAGACCCCTGAACTAGATGGGCTTATAGTCTACCTTCAACCTTAAAAACTGTGAAACCAGAGCTATATCCTATTGCTGCTGTTTAACCATTTAAATGCTGCTGTCAATATCTGACAGCAACAATTAAATAATGTGGTGCGACTGTTCAGCATCTAAGCCACTGACAAGATTGCGAGTTTCTATGACAGTCAGAGGCCTTTAAGGGCCACATGTCCCCCATGTTGCCATTTCTCTAAAGCCCGGCCTAATGTTTTACTGCTACAAGTTCCAAATAAAGGGTTAAAAAATAAAAGTAAATAAAATAATTAGAATATTTGAAAATCATTAATTTTCCCATCATAAATTGAAGAAAAAAGCGGCACTCACCAGTTTCTTTATGCTCTTTTTATTCATCTATTCCAGGTAGGCGACATACGCTGAGTGGGGTTAGAGGGATAGACGACGGCACCATTTCCCGACCCGTAGAAGTGGAATCACAGCAAAATGGTGCGTCGTCCACCCCTCCAACTCCTCCCAGCGTATGTCACCTACCTGTACAATGCCCTATAAAGTGGAAGACCCCTTCAAGCGCCCTATTTTGGAAAACTCCACAGCTCCGACTCCACAGCCCCGCTTATAAGCGAGTCTTATAGAACGTAAAATACTTTAACCCTTTAGGCACTGCTTGGTCAGGAACTATTGATCAGTAAGTTGGCACCAACAGGGTTAATAGACAGGGGTAACAGCACGCTATGATCACCCTATCTGCGTAGACTGCTGTGATTGGTGCCAATTACATGCCACGGCGGATGGTGTGAAGAGATTAGAAAAAATACTAAAATCGCATTTCGTATCATTTTGGCTGGAACAGTCTTATCTAATTTAACCCATATGTTAAAACTATATAAAGAAAAGAACAAAACGCCAGAATTGCTACATTTCAGGTGAACTTTTCTCCATTTCTTCATATTACATGGTGAAATGAATAGTGACATTTAAATTTACAATTCATCCTGTAAAAAAACAAGCTGAAGAAAAAATATTACAAAAAAAAACACATCCATCCAGAAAGGGGTTAAAGAACGGGAGCATGCCATATAGCTACACCAGTCAAGAGGAGTCAAATCTAGTGAAAAGAGGAATGAATAATACTTGCCTCTGATACTATGGAAGTGAAGTTGTCAGTAAAATGAACATGCTTTATTATATCTGTGTCAGTAGATGCCTCATGTATGTCGATATGATATTCCGGAATGGCTCCCACAATGACGATCAGCATGGACTGACAAGCCACGTAAACCTACAAGTGACAAGAAGAATGGTGAGCACAAAGCGGACAAGTCTCTTATAAAGGCAAAAACAGCATATAAGGGTTGTTGTTTTTTTACTATATACATTTACTCAGTCAGTTGAGACATTTGCTGAATACTATGATGTACTTTTTTCCCCAAGGAGTTTTCTTTATTAAATGGGTTTTCCGACAAACAAAGTTGATGTTAATAAATAGATCTTGGAATAATAATAATTTCCACAATTGGATGTGTTTAAAAAAATGTTCATGTGCTGAGATAATCTTATATATGTGTCCCTGCTATGTACTGTGTAATGGATGGGTCAGACCATACAGGGACATGGTCTGATCATACCACATCTCCTGTGCTGAGATAATCTTATATCTGTGTCCCTGCTATGTACTGTGTAATGGATGGGTCAGACCGTACAGGGACATGGTCTGATCATACCACATCTCCTGTGCTGAGATAATCTTATATCTGTGTCCCTGCTATGTACTGTGTAATGGATGTGTAATGGATGTGTCTGACCGTACAGGGACATGGTCTGATCATATCACATCTCCTGTGCTAAGATAATCCTATATATATATGTCCCTTCTATATACTGTGTAATGGATGTGTCTGACCGTACAGGGACATGGTCTGATCATACCACATCTCCTGTGCTAAGATAATCCTATATATATATGTCCCTTCTATATACTGTGTAATGGATGTGTCTGACCGTACAGGGACATGGTCTGATCATACCACATCTCCTGTGCTAAGATAATCCTATATATATATGTCCCTTCTATCTACTGTGTAATGGATGTGTCTGACCGTACAGGGACATGGTCTGATCATACCACATCCCCTGTGCTGAGATAATCTTATACTGTATATGTGTCCCTTCTATGTACTGTATAATGGATGTGTGTGACCATGCAGGGACATGGTCTGATCACACCACATCTCGTGGGCAGGGGAGGAATGAAAATAGTATATCGTAGGCATTACAACAAAGGAGTGCAGCTGATTCTTTCTCTGAGGCAAATCATTAAAAAAAAAAAACAGGGAGGGAAATGTTTTACCTCACAAAAATAATCATGTATGATGTTGTGCTGTAATGTCTATATACTCTTTTGTGTTCTCCCCTGTCCAGCAGTTGTGGTATGATCAGACCATAGCAGGGACACATATATACGATTATCTCAGCACAGGACCTTTTTTGTAACACATCCAATTGTGGAAATTATTATTCCAAAACATATTGATTATAATTAACTTTGTTCGTGGGAAAACCCCTATAGTTCACATAGCAGCTTTCAAAGATCTTCTGGTAGTTCTTAAAAATTGACCAACTTTTTTTCACCTGATTTTTGGCCACAGACCTTGATAGCCATTGGTTTTCCTCTGGACAAACCTTAGACATGCAAAAGCTCAGTCCCACTAATCATGAAAGTGTTCTCAAGCATGTACAAAGCGACTCTGAGATATCAATAAATAATTTTATTAACTTTCTATGACCTACATTGATCTTAATACAAATTCCCTTTAAAGGGATCCTGTCACCTCCAAAACGCCTCCTAAGCTAGCAAAACATGTCCCTGTAGCATCCCATCACTAATCTCACACTTCTTTTGTCTCCTAAAAGCATCCTGTGAAAGTGCATAAAATCGTTTTAATACTCACTCATTAGGGATTATAATTAGCAGGGACTATATTCTTTACTCACCAGGGGTGTTGTTTAGCAGCTCCAGTATCCACCCTCTCTCTGTCTGTGCTGCTGTGATGTGCAGGAATTGCCCTCCCCCCTCTCTATCACTCACAGAATGCAAATCATTAGTCCTGCCTTCAGTTTCAGTTTCACAGCAGCACACACAGAGAGAGGGCTGGATCCTGGAGCTGCAAAACAACACCCCCTGGTGACTAAAGAATATAGCCCCTGCTAATTATAATCACTAATGAGTAAGTAATAAAACGTTTTTATGCACTTTCACAGGATGCTTTTAGGAGACAAAAGTGTGAGATTAGTGATAGGATGCTGCAGGGACATGTTTTGATAGCTTAGGAGGTGTTTTGGAGGTGACAGGATCCCTTTAAAGATAGTCTTCATACACTGAAACCATAGTGCTAATACCAAAAGATAAACCCTCCTAAACCGTCTATATGGGTGTGTAGATCATAGGTAGTTGAATAAAATCATACCTTAATATCTGTGATACAGTGATTATTTTAGAGAAATACACATTTTTCTTAATATGTAAATGAGCTGTTAAGATCTTTGGGCCAGACATAGATCTCCCTGAGAATCTGCCTCCAGAGAGAATGGTGATTTCAGATTTTATGTTCTAAAAGACAATGTGTATAATGTAGGCGACGTTCAGTCGATATCGACCTATATCAAACATACACATAGGTCTGACCACGGCGATGGAGGAAGGACAGGGAAGGGTAAGGGTCATTTTTCACCATACTCACCTGAGTGTTGGATTTTTCTAATACAAACAGTACAGAAGAGCAGAACTTTGTCTCATTACAAACACACCTGTAATGTAGTCGTGTCTCAGCACTGTCGGCTCTGCTGTACTGACTACACAGCCCACACAGTCTGTGCTAGATGAAAATTAAAGGAGTGTTAGGCTGTGTGCTCACGGCCCGGAGGAGCTGCATGTTGGACGCTTCTCCTCCAGAGCAGAGTGAAGCCGCGGGTGCCCGCAGGGAGACCGCAGCCGCCCTGTACTCACCATGTGCGGTGGGTGCGGGGCGGCTTCTCCCTGCAGTCACCCGATGGCAGCCGCTTCCGACTTCCGAGGAGTGGACTGGCGGCAAACCGCACTGCAGCTGTCAGATCGCTGAGGTCGGGTTAAACATAGTGAGGATGGGATTACTTGAAATCCCATCCACTATGCCGATACTGTACTACGCAGCATTTTGGACGCAGCGACAAGACGCTGCGTATACTAATCGTGTGCGCGCACCCTCTGTCATAATTGGGCACAGCTCTGCAGTGGGATCAGGAGAGCTGACTGTCAGTCACTACATGTCTCAAACTGGTAACGCTCACTTTCTTTTCAAATAAGCTCTGAAGACAGATTTTCAGGGAGATCTTTGTTCATCCCATAGATCTTAATAGTTCATTTACATATTAAGTAAAACATGGATTTCTCTGGAATAGGACATCGGATCGCAAATATCAAGTTATCATTGTATTCAATGTTTTATAACAAGCATGCCCATATAGATGGCTTCATCTTACTGATGGATCACTTTTAAGGCCCACATACACAATATATGAAAGTCAGCACTAGCTACAGATTTCAGCAGAACAATGTGAGATCCTCTCGACTTTCCTCTGACTGCTTATAATAGGATAAAGAACCATCAGACCATTGAACGCCGTTCCTTCTATTTTCTGAGGAGCTAAGCCTTTACAATGTGTAAGACGTGTACTACAAAGAAAGAGACAGCACACAATGCTCATACTGCTTTAACGGTCAAATAACGGTACCCGAAAGTGATCACCGGTCTGTTTAGAGCCTTCACAGCTCGTCTGCTATTCCCATCATCATCATAATCAAGACATTTCCGGTTTGCCCCAATTGGCAAGTGTAAATGATAAAGCACCGTTTTATTTTACAATTTATACATCATTTCGATAGAGACTGCCATAAATGTCTGGCATAATCTGACAACGGAGACTCCCATCTATCCTAAGAACTGGGATTCCATATACACTTCTGTATTTCAGTGTCTCCAGAAACTATAAGTGAAGGATCACACATGTACGGTCATCCTTTCCATGCAATTACATGATAAGAGACCTCAAATGTAATGATTGGTCTTGTTGGAATATGTTAATGCAACAACTCCAATCCTGAATGTGTAAGTGTTGTATTGCTAGGTTTGTGCATTGTCAGTAAAGTTAGTTTAAAGAAAAAAAAGAGGGACACTCCCAGAGGCTCACACACAGGAAGGACCATGTGACTGTAAGCAGTTTCCTGCATGTGAAGAGAAGCACAGCAGCTTGCTGATGCTGCACAGAGACATTTAAGATGTATATTCCTGTTTCCACAAAGCCCTTCATCTCTGTACCTGTTTATTGCTAATTAAAGCTAAGTTCTGTTGTCAACATGCTTTCAGTGAATCCTGAATGATCCGCTGTCAACAAATCTAAAATGGATTTATGGGCTATCTTAGACCACCACCATGTAGCAGGCTATCACCGAATAGACTTTCACAGCTATTGATGAATGTCAAAGTGTAAGAAAACATCCAATGTCTTGTAAACACATGGATTGTGCCATGCTCTCTTCAAGGAAGAACTGCTCACCTTCCTGCCCAGCTCCTCGTGTAATAAAATAATATGAGAAGGGAAGACACTCGAAGGCGTGATCCTGAGTCTACACGTTGAGCTATGAGGCACAATTATTCTGATATCAATTAGGGCAGCTTGTTCTGAAGATTAGCTTGCAGCTAGAAGCACTGTGCCTCATTAGCTGGCCTATGACTTGTGGTTAACCGGCACTTACAAGTCAATGTGGTTTACAATGTGAAAGACGATAGTAAAGAAATTCTAAAAATACCCTCCAACACTGACAAGGCGTGCAAGTAGAACTAAGCCGGTACATACACCCAAAAATGAAGTCCTATTATTAGTAATCGAGACCTCGTAAAAATAGTATGTGAAAAATACTAAAATTTTATTATTCTAGTGTCACACAAAGCTTCCCTGCCTAGGAGCACAACGCATTACAGTACAGTTATCAGAGCACTTTGCACTATTTTTATAGAAGGCGATGAACGTGTTGGTCCATAAACAATCTGTAGACAATTTTCCCCCACCCTAGCCGGCATAAATGCTGTCCCTATAATATGGACACAAAATATATATTACATATGTATATCAAATATATAAAGCTGAGTGTATGTATCTACAGGGAAGGAAATAAGTATTTCATCCTTTGTCAGTGACCAAACTGACAAAATCAGCAAAGAAATGAACAGTCTATAATTTCTTCTGCATCTCCGCAGCTTGTTCATTTTATGCTGTGGAGTTGGAAGCAGCCACCATCGGGTGCACACACCGCAGATGGTGAGTATAGGGCAGCTGCAGTCTCCATACGTGCACCCGCAGGTTCCCTCAGGTCCAGAGGCACTGCATCCAAGACGCCGCACCTCCGGATCACGTACATTTACCCTTAGAAGCCCCTAATCAACTTGTTGCCTGCATTAAAGACAGCTGTCTTAAACTATCACCTGTATAAAAAAACTCCTGTCCACACACTCAATTAATCAGTCAGACTATAACCTCTACAACATGGGCAAGACCAAAGAGCTTTCTAAGGATATCAGGGAAAAGATCCTAGACCTGCAAAAGGCTGGAATGGGCTACAAAACCACTGTCACCTAGAAAACCATTGGTAACACATGACGCCATAATGAATTAAAACCCTGCAGTGCCCGCAAACTCCCATTGCTCAAGAAAGCACATGTGCAGGTCCGTCTGAAGTTTGCCAATGAACCCCTTGGTGATTCTGAAAGTGATTGGGAGAAGGTGCTGTGGTCAGATGAGACAAAAATGGAGCTCTTTGGCATTAACTCAACTCGCCATGTTTGGAAGAAGAGAAATGCTGCCTTTGACCCAAATAACACCATCCCCACAGTCAAGCATGGCGATGGAAACATTATGTTTTGGGAGTGTTTCTCTGGTAAAGGCACATGACTACTTCACGTGGCCTGTTCAAGAGTTGGAACTGCCGAAAATCTGTTACATTTCTGTGCCGGAGGGAAAAACGAAGAATGTTGTTCATCAAAGGGCTCTTGAATAAGAAGTTGCAGATAAAGTGCTTCACATTACTGGGGATAATAAATTAGTTAATTTGTGTTGCATATCTGTGTTGTTGAATACATGATGTGAAATGCTTCTATTACTTTAACTTTTGATTTTTAATAATACATTTTCTGTCTATTTACTTTGTCACTAATATGTGCAAAATAATTTATTGTCAACCCATTCTATTTTGTCATTGCTAAGAACAGTCAGTCACTATCCGGGCAGCGCCGGGTGCTACAGCTAATAAATAAGTTATCATCAATTACTTTAGACCAGGCCATCTCCTTCCATTGTTCCATGGTCCAGCTCTCCTGCTCACATACCCTTTTTGTTCAGATGTTCACCTGTAGATAATGTTGAGCTTGGGCCTTCTGACTGGTTAGTGGCTATGCTGCACCATACACAGCAAACTGTCATCCATAGTATGTTCTGACACCAATCATTTTAGCCAATGTCAATTCTTTTTAGTAATTTGTAGTAGCTCTTTCAGTCAGACCAGACGAGATGGGCTAGTCTTTGCTACACATGGATCAGTCATCCTTGGTGGCCATGATCCTATTGCTTGCTTATATATATATATATATACACACATACACACAGATCAACTGTAACATTAATACCACTCACCAGTGATCTACAACCCTTTATATTTTGCAATGATGTTACTTTTCAAGGCCTAGGTCCCACTAGACATCGTAAGAACAGTCAAGTATTTCTTGAAGTTCACGTGTTGGAAGAAACAATGTGGGCACGTGCAAGAATCTCAGAAAATGTAAGATCAACTAAACTGTAATTAAGATTAACCAAAACCAAATTCGAATACCGTATCTAAAACAGCAGGTCTTGTGCGTGGTGGGTGGTTTCCAACATGGAATAATTGGTACCTAGTCGAAGTAATCCAAGAAAGAACTGGTAAGCAAGAAATAGGATCGTGGCCACCAAGGATGACTGATCCATATGTAGCAAAGACTAGCCCATCTCGTCTGGTCTGACTGAAAGAGCTACTACAAATTACTAAAAAGAATTGACATTGGCTAAAATGATTGGTGTCAGAACATACTATAAATGACAGTTTGCTGTGGTTGGTGAAGCATAGCCACTAACCGGTCAGAAGACCCAAGCTCAACATTACCTACAGATGAACATCTGAACAAAAAGGGTATGTGAGCAGGAGAACTGGACCATGGAACAATGGAAGGAGATGGCTTGGTCTAAAGTAATTGAAGGTAACTTGGAATTCGATTCATGCTACCAATACCAGGTACAATGAATCAGAGCCTGGCTGCACAATTGTTCCTATTTTACACATAATTTTCGGATATAGAGAGTTTACACCTAAATAATTAGTATGCACAATAACGTGCTAAATTTAAGATGCTTTTATTTAAATTCATCAAAGAGTAAAAAAATCGCAAGTACAAAAAGTGCACAATATAGATAAAAGAAGTGATACGTGGATCAAGGTACAGAGGACACTAACAGGTTAATAGCCATTTCTCCTTAGCCATACAGATACCAAATGGGAGCAAATATTTCTCAGATGTGGCATGAGAGCGGGCAATTAGAACAGGTGTGGATAATATTGGGGGGGTATTTAAGGTGGGCGACACACAAGAGAGCATGCCCCGTGAGGAAGCTCTTAGGGAAACGCATTGGGGCGACCCCTAAGCCACCTGACCATACCAGACATGCAAAATGGGTAAGCTGCAATCAGGGTGATTGGGTTGTTGGAATACAGGAGTGTGGGTGGGTGTTAGGAGGAGTATACTTGCACCAGAGGTTCTGGGTCTGTGATATAGGGATAGTTCACTCGAGGTTGTTAAACAGACTTGTTCATACCCTGCCTTAATATACTCTCTGTACTACCCTAGTTATCTTTGAGAAATATTTGCTCCCATTTGGTATCTGTATGGCTAAGGAGAAATGGCTATTAACCTGTTAGTGTCCTCTGTACCTTGATCCATATATCACTTATTTAATCTATATTGTGTACTGGCGATTTTTTTACTCTTTGATGAATTTAAATAAAAGCATCTTAAATTTAGCAAGTTATTGTGCATACTAATTATTAAGGTGTAAACTCTCTATATCCGAAAATTATGTGGAAAACAATAAGTAAGAGAGTCCTATTACAATTTAATTATCATCCGTGTATAACCTGGCTGGTGAATGTAACAATTGCTGCCTGGTAGTTTTTAAGGTTTTTTTGCACAGCTCCGGCGCTTCAGAGAAAACAGTTGGAAGAAACCGTAGCAATAATGATGACTAGTCCGGCAATGCCAAAAATACTTCCTACAGAAGTAAACATGACTAGTCCGGTATTGCCCCAGCTGTGTTTTACTGCACCCCTTTAGTTAACTGACAGGTCTCTCCTATGTACACACATGAAGTAAGGTGATTCCCTGTAGGGTATATATAAAAAAAACAAACATGCGGCGCCAATCTCAGCGCGTTACCAATGTAACTCTCTGGTGCCTTTTTAAAGAAGTTTTATGCACTCACCTCTTGCCATAAAACTTCAAGCATATGGTTTTTCCAAAGCCTCCTC
The DNA here is from genome assembly GCA_033576535.1 of Allobates femoralis. Classification (NCBI taxonomy): domain Eukaryota; kingdom Metazoa; phylum Chordata; class Amphibia; order Anura; family Aromobatidae; genus Allobates; species Allobates femoralis. The sequence continues at coordinate 113,755,751 of JARQOC010000006.1, forward strand.
ACGCTTTGGATATTTATCCGGGTCTGCTGCTCGCCTTGAATTGATCCTGTATTGGGTTCTGCCACGGATTCCCACAGGCATAAAGGTTCAATAGGAGGTTATCCAATTCTATAGTGGCCGCGCTCCCCGTGGTAATGATTTTAAGAACTTCTTGTCCACAAAAAATTTTATTCCTCAAAACATGCGAGAATATAAAAAACGGATACAACGCGTTTCGGCGGAGACAACCGCCTTCCTCAGGTATCTGAGGAAGGCGGTTGTCTCCGCCGAAACGAATTGTATCCGTTTTTTATATTCTTGCATGTTTTGAGGAATAAAATTTTTTGTGGACAAGAAGTTCTTAAAATCATTACCACGGGGAGCGCGGCCACTATAGAATTGGATCACTTCCTATTGAACCTATGTACACACATGGAAGACACCTATCAATCACCTGGAATAAGGTGGAGAGAAGCCGCACAGAGGCTGCGCCAGACTAGTCTCATCTCTCCCTAGTCCCCATCCGGCTTTAACCAAACTATGTTTTCTATGAAACACCAGAGTGTTTTAGAGAAAATCATACCAGCCTGCAATTGTGCACTCAGGCTCTAAATCATGTTGCCCGTTGTTTGGGCATCATGGACCAAGTGACAAGTTCGCTTTCAGAATCTCCAAAAATGGACAGAGAGTTTCTGATCCACGCTGCTGTTCAATAACAAGACTTCCTCTGTGCTTTAAATAGAGGATCTTTAGTCAAACACGTTTCAAGATCCTCCAGATCTCATCCTCAGGGATGCATACAACAGAGTCAAAGTTGTTTGGGCATCATGGACCAAGTGACAAGTTCCCTTTCAGCATTCAAGTAAATTTACTCTGACACAACTTACCTAAACATTGCTGCAACCCCGTATTCACTAACAGTTTGAAAAACATATCTTAGGCCATGCGCGCATGTTGAGAATTTGGTTCCAGAAATGTCTGCACCAAATCTGCATCTACTTGCAGGAAAAAAAAAAGTTGAAATAACAGACACCTCCCCATCAAAAACAGGATTAAGGACACTATAGACACCGGCATTCTCAGTACTACAAGTCTGCTATTAATAAAATGTTTCCCCAGGAAAATCTGATGACAACTGTTTTATAGAAATAATTAGCATGCTTCTATGATATTAGGCCTGTCTACTGTGTCCGATGCCTTTCCTAAGGCTTAGATCACCAGGGTTCGTTTATCCAGTGTGATTCTCAGCCTTATTCCTTTGCAGAGAGTAAATTAATTTCTTCGAGCATCTCATAAAAGTTGATTGGCATGTATATTATGGCGCAGAATATGTCCTGGAGGGATCTTCCACAGTAAGTGTTCTTAGACATGTCATCTCTTCCAGCTTGTAACATCCTGAAACTCCTGTCACCGTCACATTATCCTATCAGACCAGGTCTCTCCATACGGCATACTAATAGCTGCATTATGAGCAATAGGATCACCGAAACGTTCTTGAACTATGACGGTGAAGAACTCAAGTCTGATAAATGGTTTCTTAACCCCTTCCCGCCCGGGGCGCGCAGCGTATGCGCCATGGAAACATCACCGTTCCCGCCCGATGGCGCATACGCTGCGTCATCGCGGTTTCCCCCTTGCTGCGGCTCTATTAACCGGGTTCACGAAAGGGTTAATAGAGCCGCAGATAGGGGACAACCTCTAGATGACCCCACGGGAGGGGATTTCCCCCCCCCGTGGCTAGGAGCCCTCCGATTGGCTAGTTAAGTGACAACTAGTCAATAGTGATGATTGAAACATTACACCAATAGAAATTGGTGTAATGTTTTCATTATGGCCATAGCCTGATGCTCAAAGCATCAGGCATTGGCTGGGGCACTGTGAGGTGTGTGTGCCCCCCCCCCCCCCGATCTGATTGGGGGCTAGCATCCATGTGATGCAAGCCCTCCAATCAGATGTGCAGGGGGATGTTCACAATATGGCCACCGAGCTCATCAGCTCCACTCTGTCGGTGGACGCTGATGAGCGTGCACCCCTGCAGCCCTCCGCTGCCACCGACCGTGCCCACGTGGTGTGAGCCCCCCCGCCGCCGATCGCCGCCGATCGCCGCCGCCGCGCCGCTGCTGCACGCCGATCGCCGCCGCCGCTGCTGCCACCGCCGCTGCTCGCTGTTGATTGTAAGTACCCCTCTCCCTCCCCTGGTGTGTCTCTCCCCTCCCCCTCCCCATTGTCCTCTCCCCCCCCCCTCCCCTTTTGTCCTCTCTCCCCCCCCCCCCTTCCCTGAGTTTGCTCTCTCCCCCTCCCCTAGTTTGCTCTCCCCCCCCTCCCCTGAGTTTGCTCTCTCCCCCCTCCCCAGAGCTCGTTCTCCCGGTCCGGCCCTGCTCGGTGTTGACCCCTGTCCCGACCGCTGCCTCCGAGTGACTCCTCACCGGTCCGGCTGCCGGTCCCGAGTGACCCCCTGACCGACCGCTGCCTGGCCCGAGTGACCCCCTGACCGACCGCTGCCTGGCCCGAGTGACCCCCTGACCGACCGCTGCCTGGCCCGAGTGACCCCCTGACCGACCGCTGCCTGGCCCGAGTGACCCCCTGACCGACCGCTGCCTGGCCCGAGTGACCCCTGACCGACCGCTGCCTGGCCCGAGTGACCCCCTGACCGACCGCTGCCTGGCCCGAGTGACCCCCTGACCGACCGCTGCCTGGCCCGAGTGACCCCCTGACCGACCGCTGCCTGGCCCGAGTGACCCCCTGACCGACCGCTGCCTGGCCCGAGTGACCCCCTGACCGACCGCTGCCTGGCCCGAGTGACCCCCTGACCGACCGCTGCCTGGCCCGAGTGACCCCCTGACCGACCGCTGCCTGGCCCGAGTGACCCCCTGACCGACCGCTGCCTGGCCCGAGTGACCCCCTGACCGACCGCTGCCTGGCCCGAGTGACCCCCTGACCGACCGCTGCCTGGCCCGAGTGACCCCCTGACCGACCGCTGCCTGGCCCGAGTGACCCCCTGACCGACCGCTGCCTGGCCCGAGTGACCCCCTGACCGACCGCTGCCTGGCCCGAGTGACCCCCTGACCGACCGCTGCCTGGCCCGAGTGACCCCCTGACCGACCGCTGCCTGGCCCGAGTGACCCCCTGACCGACCGCTGCCTCCTGGCCCGAGTGACCCCCTGACCGACCGCTGCCTGGCCCGAGTGACCCCCTGACCGTCGTCGTCCGCGCGCCCCTGACTGACGTCGTCCGTGCCGCCACGCGTGCCCTGACTGACCGTCGTCGTCCGCCGCCCCTGACTGACCGTCGTCGTCCGCCGCCCCTGACTGACCGTCGTCGTCCGCCGCCCCTGACGACCGTCGTCCGCGCCTGACGTCGTCTCGCCGCCCCTGACTGACCGTCGTCGTCCGCCGCCCCTGACTGACCATCGTCGTCCGCCGCCCCTGACTGACCGTCGTCGTCCGCCGCCCCTGACTGACCGTCGTCCGCCGCCCCTGACTGTCGTCGTCGTCCGCCGCCCCTGACTGACCGTCGTCGTCCGCCGCCCCTGACTGTCGTCGTCCGCCGCCCCTGACAGACCGTCGTCGTCCGCCGCCCCTGACTGTCGTCGTCCGCCGCCCCTGACAGACCGTCGTCGTCCGCCGCCCCTGACTGACTGTCGTCGTCCGCCGCCCCTGACTGACTGTCGTCGTCCGCCGCCCCTGACTGACTGTCGTCGTCCGCCGCCCCTGACTGACTGTCGTCGTCCGCCGCCCCTGACTGACTGTCGTCGTCCGCCGCCCCTGACTGACTGTCGTCGTCCGCCGCCCCTGACTGACCGTCGTCGTCCGCCGCCCCTGACTGTCGTCGTCCGCCGCCGCCCCTGACTGACCGTCGTCGTCCGCCGCCCCTGACTGACCGTCGTCCGCCGCCCCTGACTGTCGTCGTCGTCCGCCGCCCCTGACTGACCGTCGTCGTCCGCCGCCCCTGACTGTCGTCGTCCGCCGCCCCTGACAGACCGTCGTCGTCCGCCGCCCCTGACTGACTGTCGTCGTCCGCCGCCCCTGACTGACCGTCGTCCCGAAAGTTACACCAGTTAACGTTCACATACACGCACACTAATAAGTTTACTTTTTTTTTTTTTTTTACACACGCACACAGCACATACAACATGTCACGCCCGTCCCGCCCGTCCCGCTCATCAACGTCACAAAGGGTGTACTCGGCTGAGGAGGCATATGCTATACTTGCCTCCGATGCTGACAGTGAGGAAGTGGACCCCACGTTCCACTATTCCTCACATTCTTCCTCCGACAGTGAAATCTGCAGCAGTGACACCGACTCGCCACCACCACGAAGACGGCGGAGGACAAGAGATCGTCCGGAGCCAGAGGAAGAGGAAGAGGAGTCCGAGGAAGAGGAGTCTGAGCCTGGAGAAGAGGAGTCGGAGGAAGACCCACAGCCGTCAGTGAGTAACCCTCCACCTGGTGCTAGGCATGCCCAACCTAGCACCAGGGCCCCTGTGTGGATCCCCGTCCCTGATCGGTACACTCCACAGATTCCTGATTTTATTCCCCAATCAGGAATCCTGTTTGAGGCCACAAACTTCAGGGAAATTGACTTTTTCAAAGTCTTTTTCTCTGAGGACTTTGTGAGGCTCATGGTGGAGCAGACGAACCTGTACGCCCAACAGTTTCTGGTCCAAAACCCAGATTCCATCTTTTCTTCTTGGACTCCTGTGGACTCTGGAGAAATTATGAAATACTGGGGTTTGATACTTCATATGGGGATTGTGAACAGACCAGAAATGCGCCAATGCTGGAGTACAGATAAGTTTTTTCTAACTCCAGTGTACGGCGAAGTGATGGCCCGAAACAGATTCGACGCCATCCATAAATTTCTCCACTTTAGGGACAACACTGACAGCCTTCCCCGTAATGACCCGAATTTTGACAGATTGTTCAAAATTCGACCGGTCATCGACCACTTCAGCAGCAAGTTTGCTGAAGTGTACGTTCCCAAACGGGAAATTTGTGTGGACGAATCCCTCGTCCTTTACAAAGGTAGGCTTAGTTTCCGCCAATACATTCCCAGCAAGAGGGCCAGGTATGGGATAAAGCTCTACAAGCTTTGTGAGAGTACCTCAGGGTACACTCACAACTTTAGAGTGTATGAGGGGAAGGATTCGAGGATCGAGCCCCCAGAGTGTCCCCCTGCTCTGGGGGTATGCGGGAAAATAGTGTGGGATTTGATCCACCCACTACTTGATAAAGGTTATCATCTATACGTTGATAACTTTTATACAAGTGTCCCGCTCTTCAGATCCCTCTCTGCCAGAACTACCGCCGCTTGCGGTACTGTGCGCAGAAACAAGAGGGATCTCCCTATGCCGCTAATTGAGCAGCCTCTCCCAAGAGGTGAGAGCCGAGCTCAATGTAGCGGCAACATGGTACTGGTCAAGTTCAAAGACCGAAGGGATGTCTTTATCTTGACCACGATCCATGGTCCCGGCACCAGGGCCACCACCACCAGAGGTACCCCAGGACAGGTCCACAAACCGGAATGTGTCCTGGGGTACAATAAGAACATGGGAGGAGTTGATCGTTCTGATCAAGTCCTCAAGCCCTACAGGGCCACGCGGAAAACGAGGAAGTGGTACAAAAAACTGGCCGTGTACATTGTCCAAATGGCAATGTATAATGCATACTTGCTGTCACGATGTGCAGGTCACACCACTAACACCTTTCTTGAGTTCCAGGTGAAGGTGATCAAGGCCCTGTTGAATGGAGGAGAACGAAGACCAAGAGAAGAAGGAGGACGAGAACGAAGACCAAGAGAAGAAAGAGGAAGACGAAGAGTAGAAGATGAAGGGGGCCCCAGCACTCCTGGAACTCGATATTCCCGCGTGGTACCAGGGCAACATTTTGCAGAGAAGGGGCCAAGAAAAAGGTGCCGGGTCTGCCATCAAAGGGGGAACAGAACGACCGTCCAAACCCAATGTAAAACGTGCCCTGACAAACCAGGTTTGTGTATCTTTGGATGTTTCGAAATCTATCACACGACCCCAGACTGACATGCACCCACAACATCATACACAAACACACACACACCCTGATGTACACTACAACACACCAACCTGACATACACACCCTGATGTACACTACAACACACCAACCTGACACACACCCTGATGTACACTACAACACACCAACCTGACATGCACTACGATAAGTGCCCCCTTAGTCTTTACCATGGCTTTGGGGGTCTTATTCCGGTGCTAGAACAAATCCCTTCCTGCAGAAAGGCCAGGCCTCGCCTCACGGTGACCTGTCCTTCTGAAAGGCTGGGTACAGTTGTGTAATGATATGTGTAATTATATTATATGTGTGATTATATATGATTATATGTGTATGGGGTCACTTGTGGGGGAACTCCAATGTGTAGGCAAACAGGGGCTCTCCATACGCAACCTGGTGTTTGCTAACAATTGGAATTGTTAGCGGACACCATGTCGCGTTTGGAGAGCCCCTGTGTGCCTTAACATTGGAGCTCCCCCACAAGTGACTCCATTTTGGAAACTAGACACCCCAGGGAACTTATCTAGAGGGGTAGTGGGCATATTGAACCCCCAGGTGCTTCACAAATAAATGGGAAAAAAAAAAAAAAGTGGAAAAAAAGTACTTTTTCGTTTTTACGGATTAATTTGTGAAGCACCTGGGGGTTCAATATGCTCACAACCCATCAGGATAAGTTCCCTGGGGTGTCTAGTTTCCAAAATGGGGTCACTTGTGGGGGAGCTCCAATGTGTAGGCACACAGGGGCTCTCCAAACGTGACATGTGTCCGCTAACAAGTTGACCTGATTTTCCATTCAAATTGTTAGCGGACACCATGTTGCGTTTGGAGAGCCCCTGTGTGCCTACACATTGGAGTTCCCCCACAAGTGACCCCATTTTGGAAACTAGACACCCCAGGGAACTTATCTAGAGGGGTAGTGGGCATATTGAACCCCCAGGTGCTTCACGAATAAATGGGAAAAAAAAAAAAAAGTGGAAAAAAAAGTACTTTTTCGTTTTTACGGATTAATTTGTGAAGCACCTGGGGGTTCAATATGCTCACAACCCATCAGGATAAGTTCCCTGGGGTGTCTAGTTTCCAAAATGGGGTCACTTGTGGGGGAGCTCCAATGTGTAGGCACACAGGGGCTCTCCAAACGTGACATGTGTCCGCTAACAAGTTGACCTGATTTTCCATTCAAATTGTTAGCGGATACCATGTTGCGTTTGGAGAGCCCCTGTGTGCCTACACATTGGAGTTCCCCCACAAGTGACCCCATTTTGGAAACTAGACACCCCAGGGAACTTATCTAGATGGGTAGTGGGCATATTGAACCCCCAGGTGCTTCACAAATAAATGGGAAAAAAAAAAAAAAGTGGAAAAAAAGTACTTTTTCGTTTTTACGGATTAATTTGTGAAGCACCTGGGGGTTCAATATGCTCACAACCCATCAGGATAAGTTCCCTGGGGTGTCTAGTTTCCAAAATGGGGTCACTTGTGGGGGAGCTCCAATGTGTAGGCACACAGGGGCTCTCCAAACGTGACATGTGTCCGCTAACAAGTTGACCTGATTTTCCATTCAAATTGTTAGCGGACACCATGTTGCGTTTGGAGAGCCCCTGTGTGCCTACACATTGGAGTTCCCCCACAAGTGACCCCATTTTGGAAACTAGACACCCCAGGGAACTTATCTAGAGGGGTAGTGGGCATATTGAACCCCCAGGTGCTTCACAAATAAATGGGAAAAAAAAAAAAAGTGGAAAAAAAGTACTTTTTCGTTTTTACGGATTAATTTGTGAAGCACCTGGGGGTTCAATATGCTCACAACCCATCAGGATAAGTTCCCTGGGGTGTCTAGTTTCCAAAATGGGGTCACTTGTGGGGGAGCTCCAATGTGTAGGCACACAGGGGCTCTCCAAACGTGACATGTGTCCGCTAACAAGTTGACCTGATTTTCCATTCAAATTGTTAGCGGACACCATGTTGCGTTTGGAGAGCCCCTGTGTGCCTACACATTGGAGTTCCCCCACAAGTGACCCCATTTTGGAAACTAGACACCCCAGGGAACTTATCTAGAGGGGTAGTGGGCATATTGAACCCCCAGGTGCTTCACAAATAAATGGGAAAAAAAAAAAAAAAGTGGAAAAAAAGTACTTTTTCGTTTTTACGGATTAATTTGTGAAGCACCTAGGGGTTCAATATGCTCACAACCCATCAGGATAAGTTCCCTGGGGTGTCTAGTTTCCAAAATGGGGTCACTTGTGGGGGAGCTCCAATGTGTAGGCACACAGGGGCTCTCCAAACGTGACATGTGTCCGCTAACAAGTTGACCTGATTTTCCATTCAAATTGTTAGTGGACACCATGTTGCGTTTGGAGAGCCCCTGTGTGCCTACACATTGGAGTTCCCCCACAAGTGACCCCATTTTGGAAACTAGACACCCCAGGGAACTTATCTAGAGGGGTAGTGGGCATATTGAACCCCCAGGTGCTTCACAAATTGATCTGTAAAAATTAAAAAGTACTTTTTTTTTTCACAAAAATTTTGTTTTAGCCTAATTTTTTAAATTTTCAAATGGCCAACAGCATAAAGTTCATCCTAAAATTTGTTGGGCAATTTCTCCTGAGTACATCGATACCTCATATGTGGTCATAAACCACTCTTTGGGCGCACGGCAGGGCTCAGAAGGGAAGGAGCGCAATTTCACTTTTTGAATGGAAAATTAGCTCCAAAAGTCAAATTGCGCTCCTTCCCTTCTGAGCCCTGCCGTGCGCCCAAACAGTTGTTTATGACCACATATGAGGTATCGATATACTCAGGAGAAATTGCCCAACAAACTTTAGGATCCATTTTATGCTGTTGCCCATGTGAAAATGAAAGATTTGAGGCTAAAAGAACATTTTTGTTGGAAAAATTTAAATATCCATTTTTTGTTTCCACTTTGCTTTAGTTCCTGTGAAGCACCTGAAGGGTTAATAATCTTCTTGAATGTAGTTTTGAGTAGCTTGAGGGGTGCAGTTTTTAGAATGGTATAACTTGTGGGTGTTTTCTGTCATGTACACCCCTCAAACGGACTTCAAATGTGATGTGGTCACTAAAAAAAATGGTTTTGTAAATTTTGGTGGAAAAATGAAAAATTGCTGATGAACTTTGAACCCTTATAACTTCCTACCCCAAAAAATTTTTTTTTCCAAAATTGTGCTGATATAAAGTAGACATGTGGGAAATATTATTTATCAACAATTTTGTGTCACATAACTCTCTGGTTTAGCAGAAAAAAAATTCAAAATTTGAAAATTTCGAAATTTTCAAAATTTTTGCCATATTTTTGATTTTTTCACAAATAAACGCAAAAATTATTGACCTAAATTTAATACTAACATGAAGCCCAATATGTCACGAAAAAACAATCTCAGAATCGCTAGGATCGGTTGAAGCGTTCCAGAGTTATAACCTCATAAAGGGACACTGGTCAGAATTGCAAAAAATGGCTCGGGCATTAAGGCTAAAATAAGCAAAAATGGGCTCGGGGGTGAAGGGGTTAAATATTTCAGGAAAATTGGTAGATCAACGAAACTTCTATATTTACAGATATTTTTATGTATGTCAATAATTATAGATTTAGCTATTTAACCAAAGCTACCGTATGTTGAATGCCCTTGCTCTTTAGAGAGCAGTGCTGCTGTTTTCTATTTTAAAGGGAACCTGTTGTCCTTTTTTGTTATTAAACCTCCCCCAATGTTATTTAGATCATGGACATTTCATGAATTCCCTTTTTTAGATTTTTTTTTAACTGTTGTATTCATCCCAAAAAAGCATTTTAGATACGAGCGGTACATATTTTCATTAGTTGGCTTGACAGACAGTTGGTTTCACACTATCGGTTTCTGAAATCCGTGGGTACTCATGTAAATCCTGCATGCCCCTGGAGTCCAATGGATTGTGAAACCTGATGCAATCGGATACAGCCGCACCATTTTTTCACTGATGCGGCTGATGGATCCGTCATAATACCGGTGCGGTAGCATTCAGTTGCATCAGGTTGTGTCCGTTTTTTTGATAAATGACACACACCCTTGTGGTGGTGTCCTATGAAGCTGGCTTCTGGGCATGCTCAGTCCGGGAGACCGTATCCCTGAATCTGCAAGCACACAATCCGTTTTCTCACGGATCCTTTTCCATTGGACTCCATGTTAATTCCAGCCGGATAGGCACAGATCTGTTTGATTCCGTCTTTTTTGAAGAAGCAACAAATATGCTGCAAATTGCGTTTTGGTATCTGCCAAAGAACAAAGAGAAACGGATGAATGTGGAAACAGATACAACTGGATGCAACCGCATGTTCATCCGTCCCCATTGACAGTCAATGGGGGAGAAAACGGATCCATTTCTATCCATGTTTAGATGGAAAGCCCTGGATTTCAAAAAACGGCAGTGTGAAATCAGCCTAAGGGTACTTTCACATCTTCATTATTGGCAAAATCGGCAGAATTCCACCTTTTTTGCACAAACCAGATACAGCACACTTACGGCAATATTGCATTCAGGTTAACGCGTTTTGCATTGGAGTTCCGGACATGTGCAAGACTTGCGTTTTCATCACGATCCGGCACTTCCGGCTTGTCTTAAAACCACAGTGAGCGGCGGTATTTGTCCGATGCTTGAAGTGTTGGATTTGCCGGATAGCGATGAAAGCTCAAGTCTTGCATCTGTCCGGAACTTCGATACAAAATGTATTAGCCTGAATGCAATGTTGCCTCAAGTGTGACACATCTGGTTTTTGCAAAAAAATGCGGAACTCTGCCAGATTTGTAAAAACGCAGGTGTGAAATTAAAAGTAAAAACCTTAAGTTCAAAAGTTCAGGATTGCCTGAACGGCTGGAACTGACAACAAACACAGACCTGAAAGCATCCTGAGCAGTCAGGCAGTCATCCAGCTTATTACTAGTCAGCAGTTTAGTTAACTGAACTTGTTGCAATGCCAAAATTCAGAAAATGCTGAAAGGACCCATGTGATGTCACGATCATGTGACAATAATAGGCGGAGCTAAGTCTGCATAGGCCTTAACGATTTAGCTTGCTTATTTCTGCCTATTACACCTACATGGTCATGATATCACACAGGTCCTTTATACAGAGCAGTCAATGTTGAGTGGATGCTAGACAGTATGGGCTCCTTCCAGGTATGACATCATTTCCGTCACATGATAGGGACTTGTTTGAAATGCAGCACAATGTTTACAGACAGAATAAACATTTTTAAGTTCACGTAGGAAAGGAGTTTACAGTAGTAGTGGAGATAAGACCCCCAAATGAGGGAGGCTCTAGTGAGGGAGCGAATCCCCGCCTTGCAAAATTGAGAAGGTCACCAACTGAGAATGTCACAGCCACCAATGTGGAAAGAACCCATACATTTCAGGCTCAACTGTCGGCATTGCTGGAGTTCTGTGACTTTTCTGATAACCGTTAACTAGCCGGATGACTGCTTGCCCAGCTAATTAATGAAAATATGTAAATATCTAAAATGATTTTTTTGAGATGAATACAATGATTAATTAAAATAAAAAAAAAGGTTATTAATGAAGACTACATGATCCAAATAACATTGGGGGTGGTTTAATCACAAAAAAAGGACATGACAGGTTCCCTAGAGTTTATGGCCTTTACCATACAACTAAGGCCCCTTTCATATCAGCGTTTTTTGCTGATGTGCGACAGATTTACCACATCTGCCGCCTACAAACCGCACTTTCAGCGCCGATCTGACAAGCCCCATGCATTGTCTATGGGGCTTGCGGTCCGGTGTGGCAAGTGCAGTCCTGCGCTGCTGACCGCATTTTGTCTCATGGCATTACTGCAGTTGCCCCAAGCCCATAGACGATGCATGGGGCTTGCTGCAAGTGTGGCCATTAGGCGGCAGATTCGGTAAATCTGCCGCAATCAGCGAAAAACGCTGATGTGAAAGGGGCCTTAAATAAGAAATGTCTGGCTGTCCCCATCTCATCATACGTTATAACTGCTTTTGAAGCACATTCCAGTGTAATATGTTTGGGAACTCTCCCAACTTCCATGCTCTGGAACTTGCCATAGGTGATTTCATTACATCAGCTTCCTACCAACACTATAGGTGCTGTGACTACCCTTCCCAATGGTCAGTTGGAAAGCCTGTATTTTCTGTTATGCATTTTCTGTAGGCAGTTTGATAAACTGGATTACATGAACGAAGGAATTAAAACATCCCTCCGCATCCTGTAATCTGTGCTCGAGATTGATTACATTTATCAGGCAGTGGACAGAAAGTTACATAGGAGTGAGAAATTTAGTGGCTGTGAATTAAAGTACCAATATAAAGGCCTACATGAAGAAAAATGGTAATTGTGCTTACTAATTGAGTTTCCTAAACCCATGACAGCATCCCAGAGAGACGATCCCACTCCACTACCTGACAGGAAGCCTACGACTGATAAAAGATAGAACTTTCCCCTTCAGTGTTTTAGAGTAGTATAGTAGGAGCCGTTCTAAATTACTATAATCATTGTCATTACCATCATTTATTCATTCACTCTTAGCACCGTGTGAAGAATAAAGAGACCAACTATAATCCAGAAAGAGGGAATAAGTCAGGGTGCTGTTATCGGTGGTGGAAAATCAAATTACTTGTAAGTGTAATTATCATTTTACCTTCATCACCCACACACATAAGAGAAGATAGCAGAGAAACACTTTCCAATGTGGACGAACATTGCTTCCAAGCTCTTACATCTAAATAAAAGGGTCCAATAATGCCCGAATCTGATGGGTAGTGATTAAAGGAACCTGTTACCAGGTTTCTGCCAGCAAATGTGACAGCAGCAAAATGTAGAGAGATAAAAGCCCTGATTCCATTGATAGGTCACTTACTGGGCTCCTCACTGCAGTATTTATAAAAATCACTTTTTTATTACCAGATTATCATGAGCACTAGTAAACCTGCTGCCATGTAGTCCTCCATATTCATGTGCTCTGTATAACCCCGCCCCCACCACTGATTGGCAGATTTCTGAGTACACTGTGCATAGGCAGAAAGCTGGCAATCAGAGGTGTGGGTGGGTTTTTTACAGAGCTCAGTATTTAGAGAACCACAGGTGATAAAACTGTGATTTTTAGCAAGCAGCGCAGTAAGTGACTTATTGCTGGAATCAGGGTCTCTTGTTCTACATTATTAGAGGGTGAAGATCAAGCAGCAGCTCTGAAGGTTATTCAATTAAGACAAAAGCGCTTTCCATCCAGAGATCTGAAGGATGGTGTCGGCACATCTACCAGAGGCACCTGACTTACTAGTGCATAATCCAGGGCAATTGCTACATTAATCCAACCAGCAAGAAATGTCTTCTTTATTTTGATCTGGACAAAACATAGCCAGATATAATGACAGTCTATCTTCCCAGATTGGGATTAAACAGAAGGAGGGCAGGACAATCCCTTGACACCAGTGAAATCTAGGAGGCCATCAAGTTCAGACTGCGCCAGCTGAGGTTGGCACTGCAGGGCCAACTGGGCTGATACATAGGGGCGTAACTAGAATAGGTGCAGGGGTTGCAATCGCACCCGGGCCCTGGAGCCAAGGGGCCCCAAAAGTCGCTTTGTCCTATAGAAAAAGACTATTGCTATTACAGATTTGCAATAATTGGGGGCCCCGTTGGAGCTTTTGCATCAGGGCCCCTGAGCTTCAAGTTACAGCACTGCTGAGATACACTACCCACAATCCCTCCCAGAGGCTGCGTCAGGATGAAGCTGCTCCTCTGCCCGGACAGAACTACTGTGTCTCTATTTTCTCTTGCTCTAGGAGTCCTGGCTAGTAGAGGGCAGGACGCTCTCCTGGGTGATGGGAGAAAAACACAACCCACACAACATTTTTTTTTTTCCAATGGAAGACTGCGTAAAAAAAAATCTAATCAAATGTAATAGAATTCTACGTATCCCTGCACAATGGAGCAATAAGGACACTTTGGCCTCTTGCTGCATATGTCAGGTGGTATCTACAGTGGAAATATTGAAAATGAACACTTTACTTCATGGACATTCCATTTTTTTGCACACCCTTAGAATGTAAAGAACGAGCCTCATCCTATGCTTGGTAGACAATACGGTGACATTTTTTTCACTCGCATTTTTGATCAATGAAAAAAAATCACTCATCTGCATTGCCCCATTGAATAACATTGGTCCTCGCGCTGTTCAGACAACACTCCAATAGAAAATACTAAAATGTGAACGAGCACAGACTGGTATAAAGTATTATCTACTCCCGCCTTTGGAAGTAGAAGCTATACTTCTTACATTATAGTAATTACCAGATCTCACAAATTATGGATCCGCACCATGTGATCTGTAATACGGCTGCATACATGAGGCAATGACACGTGATCTAGCTTGCTCCAGACCAAACTCTTGGATTTAGATCCCAGGATTCACTAGATCACTGGAGGTGATCAGCTCTCCACCTAGAACAATGTTCATTTTGGTAGTTAATGAGCATCCAGCTGCCGAGACCCCACTAATTCCACTTTTATGATGGTTCAGATGCCATAAAAGCGACTATATGGATACCCATGTTGTATTACATGAAGTATATAAAAACACAGCTGGAATCAGATTCATTGGCTCCCATAAATACTAATCTGGCCGTAGACGTGTAACGTTACAGTACATACCTCAACCTGCAAGGAGAGAGCTGACCTCCATTAGTAAGGTCATTAATAACCCTTTCAGAACAATTTAATACGTGACATTTACGAGAGTTGGGGAATAAACAGCACAAATTAGACTGTCACCTCTGATCCTCAGATAATCAATTAACAATGAAACTATTTGCATAATGAGCTTCACGAGAAGAATGAATGACATTATAAGCTAACACTGTACTGTACAATGTCAGAGGTCACAGGTCCGAGCTATATAAATAAATGGGAGAAATGACTGAGAAAGCATCTACCGTATCTCTACACCTGTAGATGGGAAGGCCTTGAAGATATAGGGGCCATCAATATAGCTATAGTGAAGCAATGGAGAACCAGAGACCACTAGGTGCCAAATAATACATCTGTCATATGTCCTACAGTGCGAGCATTATATCAACACATAAGGACAGACTGACTAATCTCAGTGCACCACAGTATATAAACTACCCTGCGGAGAGGCCAATGGCTGACAAGTAACAGTGCATCAAAATTTAGGCAAAAAAGTAAATCTATCACTGCCCCATTAATGTAGGAAGTAAAGGCGAGTCCCAGCCATCATAGGACTTCAATGGCTTGCTCTTTTTATGTGTGTAATATTAAACTGAACTTCCATGTATCATAGTCTGAGTACGAACTGTGGTGCACAAAGTGGCTCCAGGGCTCCCAATATCTGAGGCTGTGAAGGAGACACACAGCCAGACCATGACAAGAGAAGGTCAATCCCCGGTCCAGATAAAAAAGTGGGGCTCGCCATCCGTAACAATATATTATATTTATTCATCATTAACAAGCAGTCTGCCAGGGAGCTAGTGGGAGCTACAGTGTGTGCAGAATTATTAGGCAAATGAGTATTTTGATCACATGATACCTTTTATACATGTTGTCCTACTCCAAGCTGTATAGGTTTGAGAGCCAACTACCAATTAAGTAAATCAGGTGATGTGCATCTCTGTAATGAGGAGGGGTGTGGTGTAATGACATCAACACCCTATATAAGGTGTGCTTAATTATTAGGCAAATTCCTTTCCTTAGGCAAAATGGGTCAGAAGAGAGATTTGACGGGCTCTGAAAAGTCCAAAATTGTGAGATGTCTTGCAGGGGGATGCAGCAGTCTTGAAATTGCCAAACTATTGAAGCGTGATCACCAAACAATCAAGCGTTTCATAGCAAATAGCCAACAGGGTCGCAAGAAGTGTGTTGGGCAAAAAAAGGCGCAAAATAACTGCCCATGAATTGAGGAAAATCAAGCGTGAAGCTGCCAAGATGCCATTTGCCACCAGTTTTGCAATATTTCAGAGCTGTAACTTTACTGGAGTATCAAAAAGCACAAGGTGTGCTATACTCAGGGACATGGCCAAGGTAAGGAAGGCTGAAAAACGACCACCTTTGAACAAGAAACATAAGCTAAAACATCTAAGACTGGGCCAAGAAATATCTTAAGACTGATTTTCCAAAGGTTTTATGGACTGATGAATTGAGAGTGACTCTTCATGGGCCAGAGGCTGGATCAGTAAAGGGCAGAGAGCTCCACTCCGACTCAGACGCCAGTAAGGTGGAGGTGGGGTACTGGTATGGGCTGGTATCATCAAAGATGAACTTGTGGGAACTTTTTGGGTTGAGGATGGAGTGAAGCTGAACTCCCGGACCTACTGCCAGTTTCTGGAAGACAACTTCTTCAAGCAGTGGTACAGGAATAAGTCGGTATCGTTCAAGAAAAACATGATTTTCATGCAGGACAATGCTCCATCACAGGTATCCAAGTACTCCTCAACGTGGCTGGCCAGTAAAGGTCTAAAAAAAGAAAAAATAAAGACATTGCCCCCTTGTTCACCTGATCTGAACCCCATGGAGAACCTGTGGTCCCTCCTAAAATGTGAGATCTACAGGGAGGGAAAACAGTAGACCTCTCGGAACAGTGTCTGGGAGACTGTGGTGGCTGCTGCACGCAATGTTGATCGGAAACAGATCAAGCAACTGGCAGAATCTATGGATGGAAGGCTGTTGAGTGTCATCATAAAGAAAGGTTTTTCCAGGGACAATGTGTTGTCGGTCCGCGCTGCCACAAATAACTCGAATCAAAAGTTCACTCTATACATTTATTTGTATCCATCCAACGCGTTTTGGAGCCTGCTATGCTCCTTCATCAGGGAGTGTATGAGGTAAGTATTAAAACGTTTTTATGCACTTTCACAGGATGCTTTTAGGAGACAAAAGGAGTGTGGGATTAGTGATAGGATGGTGCAGGGACATGTTTTGCTAGCTTAGGAGGCGTTTTGGAGGTGACAGGATCCCTTTAAGAGGGTAAGGTCCTCACATCGATAGCCTGAGTCTGAGGACAGGGCAAGCATGTTTTGTTTTCATATGGTTCATGCTGTACCCGGCCATTTCTTGTTCCTGGTCACTTGTTTGGTCTAGTCCCTTATTTCAAAATTCCTAATCTTTGCTCTTCTTTTTCTGATCTGGCTCGTTCCCAGTCTCCCCATTTGCCTCGGTCCCCAACTGGCCTTTTCCTGGATTGTGTCCTATTCTTATATGGACTCCTGAATCTGACCCATGTTTGACCAAGTTCCAGTCATATCCTTGAAAAGAGAAAAGGTGCTCCAGGTGTTCTACCTCCAACATGAGACGCAGTGAACAAAAGATTGTATAAGCTCACGTCTGGATTGTGACCTAGCACAGCTCCATACAAATACGAAGGAGGGGCTACCGCTATCCCACATGCCAGTGGGAAGAAACATGTTCCAACAAAACAGGCAATAGAGTAGTGATTCCCAGGAGCTGCCAGAGTGGTGACAAGAGTGTATGTTCTCTGGATATTTATTCATACAAGTTTCCATGATGACTCATGTCTTCACCTGATGGAGTCAACCTGACATTGAAACGCGTTGTATGAATAAAGATCCAGAGGACATACTCTTGCCTTCACTCTGTAGCAGCGCCCGGGAATCACCACTCATTTTTCCTGTTTGGTTTGCACCAATACTTGTCTCATTTCCTCTGTATTCTTCTCTTCCTATCATCGCTGCTAAATTCAGCTGCCAGCTTGTGACTATGCTATGGGCCGCCATCAGGGGATAATCCTAGTAAGGGGTTAAGGGTTGAAAACAATAAACCATACCTGATGGCATTATAGAATAAAGTTTAGATGGGTGCAATAGGAGTAAAGCTGTATGAAGTATTCAATTATGGGATGCATTTGATACAGCGGGCTATTCATCACTCCAGGTACAGCATTTAATGGGCTGCAAATTGAACAGCACAGACACCGGCCATAAAGCTTTATCTTAGGCTTTGTTTTTGCAGCTGAGGAATAAAACATCCCATAAACGCTTCCCCAACCTGCGCCGTATAGTCAGACACAACAGGCGTTTTGATCCTCGCTTCAAGCTACTATTCCTCTGCAGGATCTTACACTGTTCCCATTTTATCTAGATTATAGAGCAGACCTTCACATTTGGCTATAGCACTCCCTTGAGGTTTCAACAGTTTGTCCCAAAAGATATAAAACTGCCAGTATTCACGACTGGAAATTTCCACTGAGCAGACAAAAAAGAAACATGTTGAGAACATATGAACGAGCTGTTATCTTCAGATCTTACTTTTCCATTATTCCATAGTCTGAACTGATCCTAATAAGAACAACCTATGTAATCCACACAAATACTTCACGTTACTAAACCCACTCGGGACGTCAGACAGCAGGCTACAAGCGTGAGAAGACGGGGGACGTGAGGAAAGAAATGTAAGACAATTACGGAAAAGGAAGAACATATTCACCTTATAGAACAATATAAGAGATGGAAGTCTGCGTGCCATACTACATAACCAACAGGGGGCACTATGTATGGATCGTGCCTCTAAAGGTCCCATATGTCAACAGAAATACCCCAATTATACAGTCCACAGGTAACAGTACAACCGATATGGGCGGTAATACACCTAACCATGTCTAACACATCTGGAAGAACTTTTGACACCAAATCAGCTGGAGACATGCTACTAATGCCTATGTTTGGGGGAAGATTTTCTGTTCTATTTCAATTGATATAAATGTAAATGAATACTGGACTGGTATAGCAATCTCACAGCGGACAGTATTTTACCACTTCAAGCCATCACTGTAGTGAGGTAATAAAGCCTTCTGCATTTTCACCACGGACTCCAGCTTTTATATTTATTATTACTACTGATGGTGGCCCAATTACTATATATATATAGCAGTGCTATGGTATATGGTGGTACATTACAGTACATGTATAGCAGCAACTATAGTATATGGCGGTACATTACAGTACATGTATAGCAGCGCTATAGTATATGGGGGGTACATTATAGTACATGTATAGCAGCGCTATGGTATATGGTGGTACATTACAGTACATGTATATCAGCACTATAGTATATGGCAGTACATTACAGTACATTGTATAGCAGCGCTATGGTATCTTGGTGGTACATTACAGTACATGTATACCAGCACTATAGTATATGGCAGTACATTATAGTACATGTTTTGCAGCACTATGATTATATGGCGGTACTATTACACAGTACATGTATAGCATGCACTATAGTAATATGTGGTGGTACATGTATTATACTACATAGTATATAGCATGCTCTATGGTGTAGGGCGGTACATTACAGCACATGTATAGCAGCACTATACACTGTGTTCCAAATTATTATGCAAATTGGTTTTAAGTGTCATAGGGTTTTATTTTATTTTATTTTTTTAATGAAACACATTGATGATATTGTGTCTCAGGGTTCTTTGGATCATTGAAATCAATCTCAGATACCTGTAAATAATTTGTTTGGCAGCTGAGCCCAAAAAAAGGAAAACTGGGTGTTCCACAATATAAGCGGCCCAGTTTCAAGTAATGGGAAAGAACACGTTCTCTGCGCCGAAAAGCAACAAATAGTGCAATGCCTTGGCCAAGGGATGAAAAACATTAGATATTGCACGAAAACTTAAGCGTGATCATCGTACTGTGAAGAGATTTGTGGCTGATTCTGAGCACAGACGTGTTTGTGCAGATAAAGGCAGAATGAGGAAGGTTTCTGGCAGGCAAGTTCACCGGATTAAGAGAGCAGCTGCTAAAAAGGCCTTACAAACCAGCAAACAGATATTTGAAGCTGCTGGTACCTCTGGAGTCCCTGGAACCTCAAGGTGTAGGATCCTACAAAGGCTTGCTGTGATGCATAATCCTACTATTCGGCCACCCCTTAACAGTGCTCACAAGCAGAAACAGTTGCAGTGGGCCCAGACATACGTGAAGACTAATTTTCAAACAGTCTTGTTTACTGATGAGTGCCGAGCAACACTGGATGGTCCAGATGGATGGAGTAGTGGATGGTTGGTGGATGGCCACCATGTCCAAAAAGTCTGTGATGTCAGCAAGGAGGTGGAGGAGTCAAGTTTTGAGCCAAAATCATTGGGGAACAGCTGGTAGGTCCCTTTAAGGTTCCTGAAGGTGTGAAAATTAACTCTGCAAAATATATAGAGTTTCTGACTGAGAACTTTCTTCCATGGTACAAAAAGCAAAATCGTGCCTTCAGGAGCAAAATCATCTTCATGCATGACAATGCACCAACTCATGCTGCAAAGAATACCTCTGTGTCATTGGCTGCTAAGGGCATAAAAGGAGATAAACTCATGGTGTGGCCACCCTCTTTCCCTGACCTCAACCCCATAGAGAACCTTTGGAGTATAATCAAGCTAAAGATCTATGAGGGTGGGAGGCAGTGCACATCAAAACAGCAGCTCTGGGAGGATATTCTGACATCATGCAAAGAAATACAAGCAGAAACTCTCCAGAAACTCACAAGTTCAATGGATGCAAGAATTGTGAAGGTAATATCAAAGAAGGGTTCCTATGTTAACATGTAACTTGGCCTGTTAGGATGTTTTGGAGTTAAATAGCTTTTTATTTCAGTGAATGTGAGCTCCTAATGCTGCAAATTCATAAATGAGCATTTTCAGTTCTTTCAAACATATCAAATGTTTAGAAACTCTACTGTGCGTAATAATTTGGAACAGTGCATTTAGAGTTTTTGTAATTTTTAAGATTATACTGTTTCATTGGGAGGTTTCTTCAATAAAATTAGATGTATATCTAAAGGGTGATGACTTTTATTACACTGACTGTCATTTGCACTGACCATTTAGGAAAATCAGAGAAAAAGAACATTTGCATAATAATTTGAACACAGTGTAGTATATGGCGGTACATTACAGTACACGTATAGTAGCGCAATGGTATATGGCAGTAATACAGTACAGTATAGCAGCATATATGGCGGTACATACAGTACAGTATAGCAGCGCTATGGTATATGGCGGTACATTACAGTACATGTATAGCAGCGCTATGGTATATGGCGGTACATTACAGCACATGTATAGCAGCACTATAGGTATATGGCGGTACATTACAGCACATGTATAGCAGCACTATGGTATATGGCGGAACATTACAGCACATGTATAGCACGCTACGGTATATGGCGTACATTATAGTACATGTATAGCAACGCTATGTATATGGCGGTACATTAAGTACATGTATAGCAGCGCTATGGTATATGGCGTATATTACAGTACATGTATAGCAAGCTATAGTATATGGCGGTACATTACAGTACATGTATAGCAACGCTATGGTATATGGCGGTACATTATAGTACTGTATAGCAGCACTATGGTATATGGCGATACTCCGCTCACCACTGCCACCCCGTCCTGCCCTGCCTACAGTAAAAGTAAAAATAAAAAAAATCCTCAGTGAGGATACTCACCTGTCGGGGGGCAGGATGGAGCAGGGGGCAGGATGGTGATGGGGGGGCAGGATGGTGGGGTGGGCAGGATGGTGGCGGGGAAGGGGGGCAGGATGGAGCAAGCGGGGCGGGATGGAGCCGAAGGTGCAGGATGGAGCTGGGGGGGGGGCAGGATGGAGGGGGGAGGCATGATGAAGGCGGCAGGAATGGGGAGGATGAAGGTGGAAGCAGGATGGAGCGAGCGGGGCAGGATGGATGTGGGGGGGCAGGATGGATGGGAGGGGGGGCAGGATGGATGGGGGGGCAGGATGGATCAAGGGGGGCAGGATGGATGCAAGGGGGGCAGGATGGATGCAAGGTGGGCAGGATGGATGCAAGGGGGGCAGGATGGATGCAAGGGGGGCAGTTTGGATGCAAGGGGGGCAGGATGGATGCAAGGGGGCAGATGGATGCGGGGGGCGACAGGATGGAGCGGGGGATCAGGCTGGAGCCAGGGGAGGGGGCAGGATGGAGGCGGAGGGCATGGAGCCGGGGGCAGGATGGAGCTGGGGGGGCAGGATGGAGGGGGGGCAGGCATGATGAAGGCGGCGGGAATGGGGAGGATGAAGGCGGAAGCAGGATGGAGCGGCCAGGATGGAGCAGTGGGATGGATGCAGGGGGGCAGGATGGATGTGGGGGGGCAGGATGGATGCGGGGGGCAGGATGGATGCGGGGGCAGGATGGATGTGGGGGGGGCAGGATGGATATGAGGGGCAGGAGATATGTGGGGCAGGATGGATACAAGGAGGCAGGATGGATGCAAGGGGGGCAGGATGGATGCAAGGGGGGCAGGTATGGATGCGGGGGGGCAGGATGGATGGGGGGGGGACAGGATGGAGCTGGGGGATCGGCTGGAGCCAGGAGGGCAGGATGGAGGCAGGGGGGCAGGATGGAGGCAGGCGGGGCATGGAGCCAGGGGGCAGGATGGAGCCAGGGGGGCAGGATGGAGCCAGGGGGCAGGATGGAGCCAGGGGGCAGGATGGAGCGAGGGGGCAGGATGGCAGATGGTGGCAGGGGGGCAGGATGGAGCGAGCAGGATGGATGCGGCAGGGCAGGATGGATGCAGGGGGGCAGGATGGAGCGGGAGGGGGCAGGATGGAGCCGGGAAGGGGGGCAGGATGGAGCCGGGAAGGGGGCAGGACAGAGCGAGCGGGGGCAGGACGGAGCGAGCGGGGGCAGGACGGAGCCAGGGGGTGGGCAGGATGGAGCCAGGGGGTGGGCAGGATGGATGCAGGGGGGGCAGGATGGAGCCAGGGGGGGGCAGGATGGAGCCAGGGGGGGCAGGAATGCGTGGGGGGGGCAGGATGCTGCAGGGGGGGCAGGATGGCTGCAGGGGAGGCAGGATGGCTGCGGGGGGGGGAGAGCAGGATCCCCCTGCCGTGTTAGCAGGGGGACAGGATGTGACAGGGGGGCTGTGTGACGTCACATCAGCCACCCGGGGTCAGATGGAATGTCAGAGGGGGGGGCAATGGAGGCGTGGGGGGGGCAGGATGGTTGGTGGGGGGGGCAGGATGGGCGGGGGGCGGCAGATGGCTGCAAGGGGAGGCAGGATGGCTGCGGGGGGGGAGGAGGATTTGGGGGGGGCAGGATGGATTCGGGGGGGAAGGATGGACCGGGGGGGGCAGGATGGTGCGGGGGGGGGCAAGATGGCTGCGGGGGGGGCAGGAATGCGCTGGGGGGAGCAGGATGCTGCGGGGTGAGCAGGATGGCTGCAGGGGAGGCAGGATGGCTGGGGAGGGGAGAGCAGGATCCCCCTCGTCCCGCTCTGTTCTCACCCGCAGCGTTGCACTGTGTACACCGACATGTGACAGGGCGGGCTGTGTGACGTCACATCAGCCCGCCCTGTCACATGACAACTGTACAGGAGAAGACGGGTGAGAACAATGGGAGGCATGGCGGGAGGCAGGAAGGCGAGGAGGGAGGCAGCGGGTACCGGTATCGGGCTGCAGAATAGCGATCTGGTAGCCCAGGCACTGTGATCCACCTAGTGGATCACTGTGCCTGGGCTGTTAGATCGCTTTCTGCAGCTCAAGGGGAATCAGGCTGCAGAATAGTTATCTGGCAGCCCAGGCACTGTGATCCACTTAGTGGATCACTGTGCCTGGGCTGTCAGATCGCTTTCTGCAGCTCGATCCTCATGCAGAGGAATCGGGCTGCAGAGAAGCGATCTGCCAGCCTGGCCGCATTGATCACTGTGCCCGGGCTTTCAGATCGCTTTCTGCATCTAGATCCCCCATGCAGGGGAATCGGGCTGCAGAATAGTGATCTGGCAGCCCAGGAACTGTGATCCACTTAGTGGATCACTGTACCTGGGCTGTCAGATCACTTTCTGCAGCTCATGGGGGATCAGGCTGCAGAATAGTGATCCAGCAGCCTAGGCAATGTGATCCACTTAGTGGATCACTGTGCCTAGGCTGTCAGATCGCTTTCTGCAGCTCGATCCTCATGCAGAGGATTCGGGCTGCAGAGAAGCGATCTGCCAGCCTGGCCGCAGTGATCACTGTGCCCGAGCTGTCAGATCGCTTTCTGCACCTAGATCCCCCATGCAGGGAAATCGGGCTGCAGAGTAGCGATTTGGCAGCCCGGCCGCAGCGATCCGCTTAGTGGATCACTGTGCCTGGGCTGTCAGATCATTTTCTGCAACTCGATCCCGCCCATTCAGTGTGATCAGGCTGCAGAATAGTGATCTGGCAGCCCAGGCACTGTGATCCACTTAGTGGATCACTGTTCCCGGGCTGTCAGATCGCTTTCTGCAGCTCAATCTCCATGCAGGGGGATCGGGCTGCAGAGTAGCGATCTGACAGCCCGGGTAAAGTGATCCACTATGGATGGTGGATGTAGCAGAGGCGATCGAGCGTCATGGGACCTTCGTTGTGGACTACTTCGGAGGCGATCGAGCGTCGTGGGACCTTCGTTGTGGACTACGTCAGATCTTTATAATAAAGATGGAGTCCGAATTTTGTTTGTTTTTTTTCCAAATAAAAAGATTTTTCTCTGTGTGGTGTATTTTTTTGGACTATTTACTTGAGATTCCTAATGACCAGGTCTAACATTGGCCCGATAATATGAATCTAAAGCTTAGTGCCAGCTGCCAATAAAAAAGCTGGCATTAACCCCTTTATTACCCAGTTTGCCACCGGCACCAGGGCAACTGGAAGAGTCTGGGTACAGCGCCAGAAAATGGCGCTTCAATGAATGCGCCTTTTTCTGGGGCGGCTGCGGGCTGCAATTTGCATCATAGGGGGCCCAGGACGCTTGGGCCTCTCCATGCTGAGGATTCTAGTCCCCAGCTGCTTAGTTGTACCTGGCTGGACGAAAAATATGGCAGAGCCCCACATAATTTTTTTTTTCTAGAATTAGTTCTAGAAATAAAAAAAAATGGGCTTCGCTGTATTTTTGGTTGCCATCCAGGTACAACGAGGCAGCTGGGGGTTGGTGGCAGTCCGTAGATGCCGAGTTGTACCTGGCTGGGCCAAAAATATGGCGAATCCCCACGTCATTTTTTAAAAAAAATTACTTCTACAATTAAAATGACGGAGCTTTGCCATATTTTTGGTTGCCAGCCAGGTACAACTTGGCAGCGGCGGGGCTGAAATCCTCAGTGTGGAGAGACCCAAAGGTTGTGGGCCCCCACACTACAAATTGCAACCCACAGCCACCCCAGAAAATAGCGCATTCATTAAAGGCACCATTTTCTGGTGCGGTACCCCAACTCTTCCAGTTGCCCTTGTGCTGGTGGCACACAGGGGCTCTCCATACAAACATGATGTCTGCTAACAAGTTGAATTGAAATTTAGCTTCAATTGTTAGCGGACACCATGTCGTGTATGGAGATCCCCTGTGTGCCTAAACATTGAAGCTCCCCACAAGAGACACCATTTTGGAAACTAGACCCCCCAAGGAACATATCTAGATGCATAATAAGCACTTTGAACCCCTAAGTTGCTTCACAAATTGATCTGTAAAAATGAAAAAAAAAAATGTCCACAAAAGTTTTGTTTCATTTTTACGGAAACATTTGTGAAGCACCTGGGGGCTCTAAGTGCTTACTATGCATCTAGATATGTTCCTTGGGGGGTCTAGTTTCCAAAATGGGGTCACTTGTTGGGGAGCTCCAATGTTTAGGCACACAGGGACTCTCCAAACGCGACATGGTGTCCGCTAACAAGTTGAATGGAAAATTTGCTCAAATTGTTAGTGGACACCATGTTGCATTTGGAGAGCCCCTGTGTGCCTAAACATTGGAGCTACCCCACAAGTGACCCCATTTTGGAAACTAGACCCCCCAAGGAACTTATCTAGATGGGTGGTGAGCACTTTGAACCCCAGATGTTTCACAAATTCATCTGTAAAAATGAAAATTTACTTTTTTTTTTTCAAAACATTTTTAATTTAGCCTACATTTTTTCATTTTCACATGGGCAACAGGATAAACTGGATTTTAATATCTGTTGGGCAATTTTTCCTGAGTACACCGATACCTCATATGTGGCCATAAACCACTGTTTGGACGCACGGCTGGGCTCAGAAGTGAAGGAGCGCCATTTCACTTTTTGAATGGAACATTAGCTCCAAAAGTCAAATTGCACTCCTTCCCTTCTGAGCTCTGCCATGCGCCTAAACAGTGGTTTATGACCACAAATATGGTATCAATGTACTCAGGAGAAATTGCCCAACAAATTTTAGGATCCATTTTATCCTATTGCCATGTGAAAATGAAAGAATTGAGGCTAAAAGAACATTTTTGTTAGAAAAATTAAAATGTCCATTTTTTCCTTCCACCTTGCTTTATTTCCTGTGAAGCACCTGAAGGGTTAATCATTTTCTTGAATGTAGTTTTGAGTAGCTTGAGGGGTGCAGTTTTTGAAATGGTGTCATTTTTGGGTGTTTTCTGTCATGTACACCTCTCAAAGGGACTTCAAATGTGATGTGGTCACTAAAAAAAATGGCTTTGTAAATTTTGCTGAAAAAGCGAGAAATTGCTAATGAACTTTGAACCCTTATAACTTCCTACCCCCAAAATTTTTTTCCCAAAATTGTGCTGATGTAAAGTAGACATGTGGGAAATGTTATTTATTAACTATTTTGTGCCACATAACTCTCTAGTTTAGCAGAATAAAAATTCAAAATGTGAAAATTGCAAAATTTTCAAAATTTATGCCACATTTTTATTTTTTCACAAATAAACGCAAAAATTATCGACCTAAATTTAATACTACCATGAAGCCCAATATGTCACGAAAAAAACTGTCTCAGAATCGCTATGATCCGTTGAAGCGTTCTAGAGTTATTACCTCATAAAGGGACACTGGTCAGAATTGACAAAAATGCCAAGGTCTTTAGGGTCAAAATAGGCTGGGTCCTGAAGGGGTTAAGTTGAGTAATTGTGATTAAAATGTATTATGCGCATGTATTCAATTTGTGGGGACCTGGTAAGGCGCTGCATGATTGTTTTAAAAACACGAATTTATTATAAACACTGTTTGACGTTCCATCAGCTTTTGCAGCCAGACAAGGACTTCTCTGCCTCTTCTACGCAATTTGCGTAGAAGCTCAAGCTATGCCTGTTCTGACAGTTCAGTGCATAGAGAACTTTCAGAATAGGCATAGCTTGGGCTCCTACGTCACTTCTGACAGTTCAGTACGTACAGAGCTTTCAGAATAGGCATAGCTTGAGCTCCTACGTCACTTCTGACAGTTCAGTACGTACAGAGCTTTCAGAATAGGCATAGCTTGAGCTCCTACGTCACTTCTGACAGTTCAGTACGTACAGAGCTTTCAGAATAGGCATAGCTTGAGCTCCTACGTCACTTCTGACAGTTCAGTACGTACAGAGCTTTCAGAATAGGCATAGCTTGAGCTCCTACGTCACTTCTGACAGTTCAGTACGTACAGAGCTTTCAGAATAGGCATAGCTTGAGCTCCTACGTCACTTCTGACAGTTCAGTACGTACAGAGCTTTCAGAATAGGCATAGCTTGAGCTCCTACGTCACTTCTGACAGTTCAGTACGTACAGAGCTTTCAGAATAGGCATAGCTTGAGCTCCTACGTCACTTCTGACAGTTCAGTACGTACAGAGCTTTCAGAATAGGCATAGCTTGAGCTCCTACGTCACTTCTGACAGTTCAGTACGTACAGAGCTTTCAGAATAGGCATAGCTTGAGCTCCTACGTCACTTCTGACAGTTCAGTACGTACAGAGCTTTCAGAATAGGCATAGCTTGAGCTCCTACGCAAATTGAGTAGAAGAGGCAGAGAAGTCCTTGTCTGGCTGCAAAAGCTGATGGAATGTCAATCAGTGTTTATAATAAAGTAGTGGTTTTTAAACAATCATGCAGTGCCTTACCAGGTCCCCACTATTTATATATATGCACATAATAAATTTTAATCATATTTACACACATTAACAAAGGGCACAACCCCTGTTTATGAGGTGTCACTTCTATGAAATGACACACGCAGGACAAAAAGCTGCGCCAAATATGAATCAAAGAAACGCATTATGTGCATGACATCTTTTTTGGCGTATTTTGTCTGCAGGTGCATGTTTTTGCAGACTATTCTCCCGTGCACCTTAAAGGTGTTGTCCAGTCTAAAATGACAAGTCTGTTCTCATGCTCTAGAATGTTTCCGGCCTCGCGCAGTACACTTGCATCGAGCAAGGTCATGCTCATCTAGTCAGATTTTGGCCGGGGTATGTATATCACATGCTCGTAGCCACATGGCCACCATTTCTGTCTCTGAAGGCAGAGAACCCTTGCAGTGCACATTGCCTATGATGTGAGGATTTTATACCAGACAATCCCTTTAATAAACCTTTGAAAAACAAACAGATGAAAACATTTTTTTTATTATACTTTATAACCTTGTCATGAATGGAAAGTTATGAAACATTGCAAGGGATTGGTTTTCATTTTATAAAAACAAATTGCATGCAAATGACTTCCGAACCTCTGTTTTTCCCCTATCTATTTGCCTTCCTTATCTCCATTGACATCATTACGTAGAATTCAGAATTGCATGTAAGTTTCTTCCAAACCTTTGCTTTTTTCCTAGTCCATTTACTTGCCCTAAGCTGCAGTGATAACAGGATGTACTGACGTGGAGTACAGATGATGGCAGTGATGGGACATTTCAGCACCTATGTCTCACCATCTATGGAGCTGCAGGAGATTGTTCTGATCAGCGCAGCACTCAGAGGTGGAGAAAGGCGCTGGCCTATCACTGCAATCATCTGTACTCCAAAAGTGTACGTTAAATAGACTAGAAAAAGCAAAGGTTTGGAAGAAACTTATATGCAATTTGTTTTTACAGGCATGAAAACAAATCCCTTAAAGGGACACTGTCACCAGGTTTTTGCCATCTCATTTGAGAGCAGCATAATGTACAGAGATCCTGATTCCAGCGATGTATCACTTACTGGGCTGCTCAGTGCAGTTTTGATAAAATCACCGTTAAATCAGATGGAGATTATAATTAGAGGCCCAGTCATATTTAAGAGATGCCAAATCTGCAGCAGAGAAAACAGTCATTTTACCAAAGTGACAGCAAGCAGCTCAATAAGTGACACGTCGCTGGAATCAGGGTCTCTAGCTCTACATTATGCTGCTGTTAGATGGGATGGCAAAAATTTGGTGACAGAGTCCCTTTAATAAAGTAAAGTAATCTGAAAAGATTAATATCTTTTTAATTTAGTGCAAGATTATAAAAAAAAAATAATAAAAATATGAGTTACTCTTTAGGAGGATGAGTTATACTTAATACTCTCATTCAAATGTTTTTTTTTCATACTGTAGACAACAATATAAAATTACATTAGTCATATCAGCAACTCAAGATCACATATAATCACCTCATCCTCACTTATTCATGTGGATTATTGGACAGAAGAGAAATAATGCAGGATAATGGAAAGTTCAGAGCACATTACATCCATTTGTCTTGGTATATTATGCCGACACCTCTTCGCTCATTGACCCTGAATGCCGGGAAACACACTTGATAACTAAAGTTTAGAAAACCCCGAGCCCAGACGCTCTGAAGTCTCCATACATTATAGTCAATCTGTGCATTCTTTTAATACATTGTAACAATATTCCTTCCCGCCCTGCGAGAACATCCATCACGGAGTTATTATATGGAGACCATTACGCATTTCATTTTCCCAACAGGAACCCAAAATATGCTTGTAAAATGCTAATTTGTCATTTAACATAATGCAAGGCATCTGAAGACACAGACGTGCTGTGAATGGCATCAGATTCCGCTTTAGGAAGGATCCTGTGCAGTCTCAGCAGCGGCTTTTGTTCCTACCCTCCTTTCAGCGCAGGGTGGAATTGTAGTTTGTGGTGGGAGAATCTGGCGCAGAATTGGTCTCAATTATAAAATTAAAAATAAAATTAGTTTATTCAATTCATAAAAAGATTCATTCTCAGTCTACAGACATTAGAAAATTCTTGCAACATATCCCAACAAGAGACTGCCAGGAATGAGCGAAATCTAAATTAAAGGGAAGCTGTCATGTTTTTTTTGTTCTGCAACCACCCCCAATGCTATTCCGATCATGTGGTGTTTATTATTTATTTATTTATTTTTTTTTTTTTAATCGTTGCATTTATCCCAAAAAAGCATTTTCGATACTTACATACTTTCATTAGCTAGCTGGGGAAACAGTCAAGTGGTCATTAGGCTGGTTATTAGTTAACAGTTCAGTAAACTGAACTTGTTGCAATGCTGAGATTCAGAAAATGCTGAAAGGACCTGTGTGATGTCACGAACATATGACTATAATAGGCAGAGCAAAGTCTACATAGACCTTAAAGTGTAACGGACGTTTAAAGTTTTATTTAATAATAGTGTGAAGCAAGTGATTGTAATGAACTTTCTGATATACTTCATAACAGAATTCTGATAGAAAATCATTTAAAATCTTTCCAGAAGATGTCCCCCTAGGCTGATTCTAAATCTGACGCATGCAATGCTTGGTGGGGAGGGTGGGGCCTAAACAGCGTTCACAGCTTATCAGTGTCCCAGGTTTCATGCGGTCAGCAGTGCACACAGATCCTGTGAGACCTTATCTGACTCATTCATTCACATCTCTGCCCCGTGTTATCAGCTAATTGCACTGAAGAGGAGGAGAGCTGATGTGAATGTAGAGGAGTCAGATAAGATCGCACAGCCAGGAGCTGTGTGCTGGCAGCCTGATGAGATCACATTGTGCTTGCATGAAGTAAACTGACAATACAGATCAACTGTAGCTTTGCAAGACAGGGGCACAGTATGGGCCACGCCCCCTGCCTTATATGGTTATCTGGTCGTATTCAGTCTGTTTGAGAAGTGAAGATGGATCTCACAGAGAATGAGCTTCAGACGCAGCCTAGTGGGGACATCCTGTGGAAGGTTTATGGATTTCATTAATAAAGTATATTTGAAAGCTTATTATAATAATTTGCACTAAATTATTATTGAATAAAAATGTAAATCGCGGTTACGCTATAACGATTTAGCTCGCTTGACTCTTCCCATTACAGTCAAATGGTCATGCCATCACATAGGTCCTTTATACAGAGCATTCGGCATTGCTACAAGTTCAGTGACATATCTGTTAACCATTAACGAGCCAAATGACTGCTTGACCGTTTGCCCAGTTAGCTAATGAAAATATGTTAGTATCTAAAATGCTTATTTGGGATGAATATAACGAATAAAAAAAGTTATTTAAAGGGAGCCTAAAGTCACAAACTGACCCCCCCGCATCTTTAGACCTGTCCCTGCACCCCCTCTTATCATTTCTAGCCATCCCTTTCGCAGAAAAAAATCGATTTTGTAAAGTAGAGTAAACTTTATATTCACCTCGTCCTGTGTGAGTTCTCGGTTTCTGAATTAAAGAAATGATGGGAGTGCTGGTGTCTCACGGTCCGCGCTGCTTCAGGGTTAAATAAACTCACCAAAGAGCCAAATGCATTTCCATCCTTTTATTCCTCCTCTCTCCTACGCGTTTCGGCGCCTATCCTGGCACCTTCATCAGGGATATTACATCAGACAGTGGCAGTGGGGTTTTTATAGCCCCAAACTTACAAAAACAGGGTGTTGTCTGTGTACCTGTGATGTCATTTGCATCAATTCAAAAGATCTCCTCATTTTCCCACTCTTTTTACAAAAAGCTTAACAAATCTCCAAAATCACTGAGTATAATGCATATTCCATTCATAAAAAGATGCCTTCAATGTCCCTGATAA
>JARQOC010000006.1:113787623-114130464 GCA_033576535.1 Allobates femoralis
AAAAAAAGTTAAAAATAATGCATGAAATTGCAGAAATCAGCGATAAAAAATCTTCCTGATACAAAAATAAAAAAACTTTTCTGCTTCATATGGGGTTAGAACCTGGGACTTCTACATCAGTAAGTATTCATTCAGGAGATCAGTGGTATACACCACCCGCTCTTTGGATATCAAAGTTGTGGGTGTAAGAGATAAAATACTATAAAAAGCTGATTATTATAAAAATCTCATAAATACATTAGTGAAACCGTAGGAGAAGAATAAGAATATACATATATATATATATATATATATATATACAACATGGTCATGAATACTCAAGGAATTTGTATATAAAATGAAAATTATTCTAAAAAAATATTTTATTGCTATAATAAGATATAAAAAAAAGGGGGTATTAAAAAAAAAAAAAAAAAAAAAAAAGAGTATGTGTATTACAAACTAAAAAATGTTGATGCAGTAATCTACAACAATTGAATGATCCACATATAGTCAAAGACTCTCGATATAGGACCTTTGTAGAGCGCAAATGAGGAAGATTGTGTGGAAAAAGAGCCGTTATTGCAACTCGGAAATAGCTGATAAGAGAAGAACAGAGATTAGTCAAGCAGGCGTCTCAGGTTCTATTCCCATTTACAACAATCAATCTATAGTATTTCATAATGATATTAAAGCAGTAGCAAGTAATTGAAAGATGTATTCTAGCTTTTACAATATAGGTATAGGTCATTCCATCTACAAGAGACTCTTGGGGCACTGATGTCACTCTTGGAACAAGTTCAGAGAGAATTATACCTGTTATTCTGAAAAGCAACCACAAGATGGCACTGAGCGTCTCATACAATGTGGTTTGGGAGGCAGTAACCAAGACAACCGGGTACCAGAGACCAATGTGCTTTATATTTCTGCTGCTAGGGGCAGAGGGGAGAAAAGCTTCTGCGTTAAAGGCTCAAAAGCTATTTTTCACTGAGGAGGAAACAGAGTATAATATGGATACGGAAAAAGTGGAAAAGTGCATCTATGAATAAAGTGCAAAAGTGCCATTTAAGTCAGTGGGTGACTCAATCAAAGAAAAAGTCCATATTTGATAAAGAAAGATGAAATATCATCAAGTGTCAATGAGACAATGAAGCTCTCATTGGAGACATTATATTATATACGCATTTATTGTGTCATTATTAGTAAAAACATCCATTAAAGAGATTATAGTGCAATTATGATGATGCTTTATAAAAATAGTGTGGGTTGATATAATCCAATAAAAGGTATAAGGTGAATAAAAAGGCCTAAAAGATTAACTGTTAAGATGGTGTTTGCTAAAAAGGTTTTTTAGTGTTAGTGATGACTAAAAAACTAAAAGAATAAGAGGAGTTATAAAGAATAACTTTAGGGGCAGCACGGAGTAGTTCTACAACTTGTAACATAGTGAAAATTATGTGAAGAAAGTGATCAGTGTGCCAGACAAGTTATTCAAAATCTGAATAGTTGAATAAATAGATAAGAACAAAATAAAAACTAGATAAAATATGGTGAGATAAAAGAGAACTTTTTAAGAAAATAATGTGAAAGCAGATTTCTCAGTAATATAAAAAAGAAAAAGAACCATATCAGCAAGAATGGTTCTATATCAGCTCTGTAACCAAATTTAACCCTTTGGGTTTTAAAGTGTTTCTGTTTCTGAATTAGTCTCAAAGGCTGGCCTGTGTGCTGCAGTCTTGTAATTATGCAAGCCCCTCTCTGCTTACGAAAAGCCTGGCCGCGTCATGAAAGGGGCGGGGCTAAATAGCGTCATGCCGTTAGCCCCCTTTCATGACGCGACCAGGCTCTTAGCAAGGCAGCAACCTGAGAGGGGCGTGCATAATTACAAGGGAGCAGCAGACAGGCCCGCCTTTGAGACTAATTCAGAAACGGAGAACTCACACAGGACGAGGTGAATATAAACTTTTCTCTACTTTACAAAATCGATTTTTTTCTGCAAAAGGGATGGCTACAAATGATAAGAGGGGGTGCAGGGAGAGATAGAAAGATGCGGGGGGGGGGGTCAGTTTGTGAGGTTAGGTTCCCTTTAAGGAAAACTACTAGATCTAAATTACATTGGGTTGGTTTAATACCAAGGAGGAAATGACAGGTTCCCCTCTGGGGGAGTATGCAAGTATTCATAAAGTAACAGTTTTTCTTAGTATTTCTATTACCAAGGGTGGCTGCGTGCACCAGAAACATGTAAGGGTTAACATCTGCATTTTTTAACTATGGAATAAATTAAAAGTTTATTTTTAATAAGATATGAATCTGCTGTGCCAAGATTTTTTTCTTTTCTAAAATAAAAGACCAGATCGTCCATCACCTGTGTAAGCGGATTGTCAGGATTCCAGCTCTTCAGATTACCCTTTGTGTCTTCTTGCCTGTATCCAAGATTGAGCTACCTCGTTCCTGTCCATGTGTTCCTGCTTTCCTGCCTATATAAGCTCCGGTCCATCTTCCAGATCTTTTCTGAATATTCTGCTTGGATCCCTGGCTCCTTTGTGAATCTTAAGTTTATGCTCCTCCAGTTACTCCAGTTCGGCTCTTTCCAGCTTCTTCAGTTTGATGTCCAGCTAAACAACACCTGCTTCCAGTTTGTCTCCTACATCAAGCTGCTCTTTGCAGAGTGTGTTTCTACTCCAGTTTCTGCCAGCCTGCCCCATCCCATGCAAGCTCTGTTTGTTCTAAAAAGCTCTGCTGCAACCATTTAGTTCAGTCTATTTAATTGCAGTTGCAGAGCTCAGGACTATTTGGGACTTTGCACTTAATTTCTCTGCACTGAATCCAGTTCTGCACAGTGTTTTCAGAGACTTTACCGTTTCCAGGCCTTCCTGGATTTGAACTGTTACTTAAAGACTGTTCCATTACTTGGCCACTTCCAATGTGAACTGTTAGGCTGGCTTCACACTTGCAGATGCATCTGCAGCGTTTTGCAGATGCATCTGCAAGTATCAGCATGCAGACCACGGCCGTGGTGTGAATGCTCTCATTGATTCCTATATGTGAGCTGTAAGCAGGCGTATGCCTGCTTACAGATCACACTCTCCCGCCCGCACTATGGACGCGAGATGTTGCGTCCAAGGTGCGGGGCGGGAGTGTGTGATCTGTCAGCAGGCATACGCCTGCTTACGGCTCACATATAGGAATCAATGAGAGCATTCAGACCGCGGTGCGCCCTATTATAAACATAGGGACCGCGGTCTGCATGCTGATACTTGCAGATGCATCTGCAAAACGCTGCAGATGCATCTGCAAGTGTGAAGGCAGCCTAACTCATAGACTATTCCGTTATTAGCAATTTCCAGTGTGAACTATTATTTAAAGATTTTTTTGCCCAGTTTCACTGTGATTGAACATTGATTTGAAATACTTATGAACTCTGCTTTGCTTGTTGCACCTACACCTTGATTTTGTGCATGTGTGTTGAATACAGACTTGCTTCTATATACCTTGTCTCAGTTGTGTCTTTGCCACACGCCATTCCGATTCCTGAGAAATCACAGTAGTTGTTACAAGGAATTACCGCTTTCTACGGAGGTCACTGGGAGCAATTAGCTGATCCGGGGAGCACTCCCAAAAATCTGACTTTGCAGAGGGAAGCTGCGGTTGCATGGAGGTCAATCCAATAAATAGCTGTCCATGAAACGAGAGGAAGACTCAAGTGAAACAGAATCAGATATGCCACCACAGGGCCACTCTCTACTCTAGAGGAGGAATCCTGGAAAAGGATGCAGATTCCCACTCAATAGTTACAGTCAGTAAGATCAACCCTCCTATGCAGTCTATTTGGGCATGTAGGCTATAGGAAGCTGAATAAAATACCTTGATATCTGCAATCCAGATGTTTTTTATTCCAGATAAATCCAGATCTTTCTAAATATGTAAAATGAGCTCTAAACGTCTATGGACCAGACTCTCATCTTCCTGAGAATCTGTCTGCCTACAGAGATTATTTTAAATGAAAGGGGCATTCCCAGTGTGAGACATGTCGTGAATGATCGTCATTTCTCCTGATCTCAGTGCAGAGCTGTGCCTTATCATCACTGACACACAGTGGCGTAACTTCAGGACACATCTGCAAGTGTCCTCAGTAGAGATGAGCCACCACCCTAGTGTTCGAATTCTATTTGGTTCATCGAACACAGTCG
Organism: Allobates femoralis; assembly: GCA_033576535.1. Lineage (NCBI taxonomy): Eukaryota > Metazoa > Chordata > Amphibia > Anura > Aromobatidae > Allobates > Allobates femoralis. The sequence goes on from JARQOC010000006.1 coordinate 113,791,793, forward strand.
AATCCCATTGAAAACAATGGAAGCCAAACACAAACACATAGAAAACACCTTCTAAGTTGTCCAAGAGGTGACAAACTACTCAGAAGATACAACAAACACATGGACAAGTACATATATAAATGCGAAAAGAAAAGAGACGAGTAAAAGGGGGAGGAGACAATGATATAGGCATGTCATGCCCTTCTAAAATCAGTTTTTACTACAGTAGTCGTAAGGCATCATGAACACGATGAGTAGTTGTTGGTGATGATTATTTGGTGTGTTTTCCTTCAGTATCTGGAAGGCCATGTGCAGATGATGATTATTTGTTAGATTTCACTTCAGTATCTGTAAGGTCAGGTGCAGATGATGATTATTTGGTGCGTTTTCCTTCAGTATCTGTAAGGCCATGTGCAGATGATGATTATTTGGTGTGTTTTCCTTCAGTATCTGTAAGGCCATGTGCAGATGATGATTATTTGTTGCATTTCACTTCAGTATCTGTAAGGCCATGTGCAGATGATAATTATTTGGTGTGTTTTACCTCAGTATCTGGAAGGTCATGTGCAGATGATGAGTATTTGGTGCGGTTTTTAACGCAGCATCTGGAAGGCCTCGTGCACACGCTGAGCAGTGTGTCACATTTAGGGGACTACAACAAGAGTCTCAATTTTCACAAAGATTTTGGCCCAGACACCACTTCAGTGGCATCAATTGCCCCACAGTTGCAAGCTGAAAATGGTTGGTGAGGTGACTTTCATGCGGCACATTTCAAAATCCACATGCCTTTAGTCTCCCCATGTTATCTGTAAGATTTGTCACCAAAATGTAAGTAGCGGCCAAAAAATCTGGGCAAATATGAAGACAGCAGGAGAAGGGACTGTTGTCCAAGTCTTGCCATCCCCACGAGTTGTGCGTCAATCCTCTGGTCCTCCACCCAAAGCCTGTGTGGTAATGCCACCCGCATTGTAACTGCAGAGAAGGAATCCTGCACACCTCCCAACTATGCTGGCAGCAGGGCTTAACGGCATCAGGCGGTCTTTACCTTGAAATGTCTGGGAAATGTGAGTCACACAGCTAAGGATTTGTGGTCAGCTGTGGAGACCGAGTTTCATCAATGCTTGTCTCCACTGAACCTGCAGCCAGGGAAGGCTGTGTGCGACAATGCTGCAATGCTCGGTGCAGCCCTCCGCCGGGGCAATGTGACACACGTGCCTTGCATGGCTCACGTCTTAAACCAGGTTGTCCAGCAAATCTTTGCACACTATCCGTCCCTAGATAGTCTTCAGCAGAGGGCACGATCGCTGTGTGCTCACTTCCGCCGTTCGCATCCCGTAGCTGAACGCTTTTGCATCTCTACAGAAGCCGTTCGGCCTGCCAGTTCACAGGCTGAAATGTGATGTGCCGACACGATGGAATTGAACTCTGCACATGTTGCAGCAACTGTGGCAGCACCAACGAGCCCTGGTGCAAAACGTCATGACGTATAACCTGGGCCTACGAGATCCAGAGGTGGGGCAAATCACACAGCTGGAGTGGTCTGAAATGAAGGACCGATGCACCATTCTGTACAGTATTGAAATGTCGATGAAGATGTTTAGTGATGATTATACCATTATCAGCATGACTATTCCAGTCATTTACATGCTGGAACACACTTTAAACAGTATTCAGAGTCAGGTGGTGGCACTAGAGGAGGGGGAGGAAGTACAGGAGGAGTAGTATGCGGAAGGGCTCACAAGATCTCCAAGGTGCAGTTCACAGTTTATGAATGAGGGTCTACATTGTTCTTGCTCAGAACCGTCTTTATCTGGGCCTGGATCCGACTCCAAATGCTTCTGGGTATCAGTGCAGATCATTACCTCGTCTTGACTCACAAAACCTTTTGAGCAGACCTCTGATTTCCAGGCTATAGTATGAGTGAAGAGCGATGCATAGTCAACCATCTGTCTTACCCCATACTCAGATGGGTTGCATAAGACTTGGGAGCTGTGCGGAAGCAAGTGGGATTGTGGTGACACCTCTGAGGACTGATGTATTTGTGATGTAGAAGTTGAGTTGGAGTAGAGCCCACTTGCTGAAGCGCTTGCTATCCATTCAAGCGCAAGCTCTTTTTGTGCCTCATCTAGTATTGGTATTGATCGTCGTCTGAGTCGTGTCCGTACGAAAGGGATCATTTCAGAATCTCCAAGGAAAGAAGTAGACATCTTACTTTGGCTGGAAGATGCTCTTTCTTCAGCAGATGTTACTCTTGCTTTCCCATGTACCCCACGGACACAAACTGTTTTTCCCTTTCCACCATGCCTATTTCCCCTTCCACCAGCAGCAGGCCTTTTGCCACTCATTTTGTATGTGAACAAATTGGCAATTCTGCAGTTGTTGGCAAAAAATATTCTGATGGAATCAAGCACAGGTGATTGGCCAGACAGTGGTACTAGGCACAAAAAATTAAGTTTGCTTGTTCCAGTAAAAAATTATTAGAATGAACTACACTCAAGGTGTACTTGGTTGTACCGTGTTTCCCCGAAAATAAGTCACCCCCGATTATAAGACAGGGCAGGGCTGGGGGCAATTTTTTTAATATAAGTCATACCCTGATAATAAGACAGGGTGACTTATTTTCGGGGAAAATTTGGTGGGGTGGGGGGGTCCAGGGGAAGATCTCATACTTAGCGCTGTTGCCGTTGCTGTCTCCGGTGCCCCCGCTGTGTTCCCGGTGCCTGGGTGAGCGGGGCGGGTATTTTAAATCCCCCGCCGCTGTCCCGGCCAATCACAGGCCAGGAACTGCCCAGAGGCCAATCGCAAGCCAGTCGCGCTGCATGACGTCAGTCTGGCCTGTCATTGGCTCCCCAGGCAGCTCCTGGCCTGTGATTGGCCGGGACAGCGGCACGTGTGGAGGCCGGGCTGTCTGTGCGACGATGCCCAGCCTGCGTGCTGCTGTGCCCGGGCCTGTCGGAGGTGCCCGGGATGTGCTGCGGTCCTCAGGCATGTGGATGCCTGGGATGTGCTGCGGTCTCCGGTGGTCGGAGGAGCCCAGGTCAGTGTGCCCCTGTATGTGTGAGTGTGCCCCTGTATGTGTGAGTGTGCCCCTGTATGTGTATGCCCCTGGGTTAGGGTTAGGGCTAGGGTTAGGGAGAGAAATATAAGACATACCCCGAAAATAAGTCAGGGTGGGACTTTTGGGGGTAAAATTAATATAAGACACCGTCTTATATTCGGGGAAACACGGTATTAAACGTGGCCTACAGTGAAGGTTTAGTGAACACTGCTTTTAAGCAAAAACTGACAGGTTAGCTTGTTGCAGTAAAAAAAGAAGTGGAATGAACTAACACTGAAGGTGTATTTGGATGTAGTAAACGTAGCCTACAGTGAAGGTTTAGTGAACACTGCTTTTAAGCAAAAAATGACAGGTTTGCTTATTGCAGTAAGAAATTAGTAGAATCAACTACACTGAAGGTGTTTCTTCTCTCACAAGTGGGTTACACCACTGTGGGACACTGCTAGTCTGCTACTAGCCCGAACAAAGTGCCTGGACTAGCTGCAGGGAAAAAAAATGCCTAATTAAGACAGGTGATGTAGCTTTCTTCACAGCAGTGCTACACTACCTGCCCTAATGGATTCAAAGAGCTATATTACTGTGGCCAGATGCTCTGAGAAAGACTTGCACAGCACTGACACACCCCTGCCACACCCCTGCCTGGCAAAAACTAATAGAGACTGCTCTAACCTAGCCCTCAAAACTAGTTCCTGCTTCTATGAAGTAGCCCTGAAAAGGGCTGATAGACTACTAGTCCCTAGTCCCTATCCCTAACCGCTACTCCTATGGAGCAGCCCTAAAACGGGCTGTTATTACTAGTCACTACTCCCTAAACCTATCTATCTAACGTTGTATTCGCTCACTAGCTGACTGAGAGACCACAATTTAGTTTGCACTGTTTAGCGGTCGCACACAGCAGCAGCCACAGCTGCCGTCTAACACCTGCAGCAGCTGTCAGCAAAATAGTGGCGATCTTTAAGATGGCCGGTTTTTATAGGGCTAGTACATGTGACAGACACAGCCAATGATGACCTTGGTTGTGTGAAAAAATGCACTTTGCAGTGTGGCACTGTGATTGGCTAGCAGCCTGAGCCGCCCCACTGTACATGCTTTAGGAGAAAAAAGCGCGACCTTATTGCTGCAGCTCTGATACAACCCCCCTGCACACTATACACACAAACTTTGCAGTATTAGTGCTTGGTTTAGGGTTAGGAAGATTAAGCTTTTGTGGATCAAAGCGTTACGGAACATATACTAGAACTGCCGAATTTCAAGCAAATTGTTCTAATTTGGCGAATGACTCGAACACCGCCAAAAACAGCTCGAATTTGAGATTGGCGAATAATTCAAATCGAACACCGCTCATCTCTAGTCCTCAGTGCCTTAGCCTCCTTCTCAATGGCAGGTAGTGTTGTAATACAGCAGACCTGTGAGAGCTGCTGCTGCTAACGTGTTTATTGTGAGACAAAGTTTAGTTCTGTTAAGGCCCAGTTACACACACAGATAATTGTGCAGAGATTGTCCACAGATCTCTGGTTGCAGTGAAATCATGGACACATTGTTCCATTTTGTGGCCGTGTACAAATGTAACAATGTGTCCATGATTTCACTGCAACCAGAGATCTGTGAACAATCTCTGCACCATTATCTGTGTGTGTAACTGGGTCTTTAGGCTGGTTTCACACTTACATGCGTTTTCGTCCTGATTAGGACGGAATGTATGTGCATCCGTTGACGCATGCAAAAATGCATATCACCACAGAATTTTTTTTTCCTGATCAGGCAAAAACAAAGCTGTGGTTGTATTAGTTTTGCATGCATTTTTGTCCTGATCAGTCACTGCATATTGCTATAGAAGGGTGCGCTCACTTTACATGTTCAATCCCATGATGTTAAAGGAATAGATATAGAAAATTAGATAGATTCAGTTTTGAAAAAGTCCGCAGCACTCCAATTCAATCTTTGCCAAAAGTTTATTCCAGCATAGGCACCAGTTGTGGCGACATTTCGAGCATTAAATGCTCCTTATCCAGCAACCACCCTTGGTCTGCCACACATTTTATACATCCACCAATGACATCATTTCCTTACAGTGCTTACAGTGCCTACAAGTAGTATTCAACCCCCTGCAGATTTAGGTGGTTGACACATGCGGAATTAACTTGGCATTGTGACATTTGGACTGTAGATCAGCCTGGAAGTGGGAAATGCACTGCAGCCAAAAAGATTTTTTAATTTTTTTTTTTTTTTTTTTTTAAAGCGTTAAAAGTTAATTCAGAGGGTCATTTATTATTCAACCCCTCAAACCACCAGCATTCTGTTTGGTCCCCCTAAAGTATTAAGAAGTAGTTCAGGCACAAATAACAATGAGCTTCACATGTGTGGATTAATTATCTCTTTTGCCAGCCTTTTCTGACTATTTAAGACCCTCCCCAAACTTGTGAACAGCACTCATACATGGTCAACATGGGAAAGACCAAGGAGCATTCCAAGGCCATCAGAGACAAGATCGTGGAGGGTCACAAGGCTGGCAAGGGGTACAAAACCCTTTCCAAGGAGTTGGGCCTACCTGTCTCCACTGTTGGGACCATCATCCGGAAGTGGAAGGATTATGGAACTACTGTTAGCCTTCCACGGCCTGGACAGCCTTTGAAAGTTTCCTCCCGTGCCGAGGCCAGGCTTGTCCGAAGAGTCAAGGCTAACCCAAGGACAACAAGGAAGGAGCTCCGGGAAGATCTCATGGCAGTGGGGACATTGGTTTCAGTCAATACCATAAGTAACGTACTCCACCGCAATGGTCTCCGTTCCAGACGAGCCCGTAACGTACCTTTACTTTCAAAAAGTCATGTCAAGGCTCGTCTACAGTTTGCTCATGATCACTTGGAGGACTCTGAGACAGACTGGTTCAAGGTTCTATGGTCTGATGAGACCAAGATCGAGATCTTTGGTGCCAACCACACACGTGACGTTTGGAGACTGGATGGCACTGCATACGACCCCAAGAATACCATCCCTACAGTCAAGCATGGTGGTGGCAGCATCATGCTGTGGGGCTGTTTCTCAGCCAAGGGGCCTGGCCATCTGGTCCGCATCCATGGGAAGATGGATAGCACGGCCTACCTAGAGATTTTGGCCAAGAACCTCCGCTCCTCCATCAAGGATCTTAAGATGGGTCGTAATTTCATCGTCCAACAAGACAACGACCCAAAGCACACAGCCAAGAAAACCAAGGCCTGGTTCAAGAGGGAAAAAATCAAGGTGATGGAGTGGCCTAGTCAGTCTCCTGACCTTAACCCAATTGAAAACTTGTGGAAGGAGCTCAAGATTAAAGTCCACATGAGACACCCAAAGAACCTAGATAACTTGGAGAAGATCTGCATGGAGGAGTGGGCCAAGATAACTCCAGAGACATGTGCCGGCCTGATCAGGTCTTATAAAAGACGATTATTAGCTGTAATTGCAAACAAGGGTTATTCCACAAAATATTAAACCTAGGGGTTGAATAATAATTGACCCACACTTTTATGTTTAAAATGTATTAAAATTCAACTGAGCAACATAACTTTTTGGTTTGTAAGATTTATGCTTCTGTTAATAAATCCTACTCTCGTTTGCAGTTTGAAGGCTCTAACTTATTTGCATCTTATCAAACCACCTAAATCTGCAGGGGGTTGAATACTACTTGTAGGCACTGTATATCATAACATACACCAAATCTATATCTGTGATCCTATATCATGTATACTTATATTTCTTATGCTTTCAATCCTAACTTCATTATACATGTGCCAAAAGCAGTATATTATAAGAAAGTCTCATTTCATATTAAACCATAGTCATTACAGTCATTTTTCAATTCTTTCATTACTAGGACAGTAGATAGCGACTTACCTGCCTCCATTACTCTCCCATGTGCTCTCAGCATTCAGGAAATGTCTGTATAACTCCTGGGCATGCTCAGTGTGATAACACACTACTCGGCATGCACCAAGGATTCCTGCATCCATGGCAACGTGGAATACATTCTGGCGCCATCTTGTGTGTACTGGGCATGTTCACTGTGATTTTTCTGATTTCTGCCCCATAGTATTCCTATGGGGCCAGATGACAGTTATTCGCCATCCGGTTTCCATCTGTCCGGGAGAAATCGGGCTTTTGTCCTGGACACAAAATCGCAGCTTGCTATTGTCTGTCCGGGCAAAAATCTGAACAAATCGGATCCTCCCGGATCCAGCGACCCCCACCATGGGAGTGTGTCGCCCCAGGATATGGGGTACTCGGATATCAGGCGGCAGAAGGGGATAGCTGTGTCACGGGTTATGGCAGCCGCGTCTGATCCTGTATCCCGGGGGACGGTTCTCTTGAAAAAGGGGATTATTATTATGTTCAAGGGATTATTTACAAAGTTAGTTTGTCGTGACGCCACCTGCAGTTCCTGGTGAAGTAGCACCAGCGCCGTCACAGTCCTCCGGAGGTCGATGGGATTGCGGCTAAGATGTTGTAGTCCTCCGGAGGCAGGACTGGACCTCCGGGCAGCGATTCTGTGAAGGAATAAGTTCATAGAAAAGAAGATGCAGCAGAGTCGAAGTCGCTCTTCCAAATCTTCCCTGCTTCCCAGTAGTTTTGGTGTGAAGTCTGACCCTATAAAGCGGATCTGGCCTCCTGCTGTCTCTCACTCTCTCTTGCTCCCGTCGGGTAACCTTCTCTTAACACTGCGGCTTTTGCCTGGCGGTGTCTGATTCCCTCTTTTGGTTGCTTGAGATTCTGGGCAGTATATAGATATACCCCTAGTTCATCGGATTCTCTGTGGTCCTCGGAGGATTCCACAGGTGCGGGCTCTGGTGCCCGGTAAGCTGCCGGGGTTGGACTGCTGAAGTCCCTCTCTCCCCCAGGTTAGCTGTCTGCGCCTCGGATAGCTTTCCTTCTCCTGGATCCTCAGACGGGAACCCACCTTCCTCCCTCAGGCTCCCTGCCTGGGACTCCTCACTCTGGCTCCAACTGAACTCTCTAGTTCCCCCTGGAGGTGACTATATACCCTCCCGGGTTCCCTCTCACTGTGTGATCTAGTGTGGGAGTGTTTGTGTATGGGTTCCACCCATCATCCTGTAATCTACTTGCAGCTGGGATATCTGTACCACTTTTATGGGTGCAGTACCCTTCTGTGTTGCTTGCTTTGCAGGGCGCCACAGGAGTCTATGACCCCGGATCCGAAATAAAATCAGCCCGGCTCCTGGGCGCCAGGTGCTGAGGCTTAGCGCCGGCCGACTTCAGCACTGTGGAGATTTCAGGACCGCGGCCAGCTCTCCACTAGCCGCGATTTTGAAATTTCAGCAGGGACAGCTCCTAAAAGCTGCAATCTGCCGAATCCAGCAGAAAACAGAACCGGAGGCAAGGCCGCAAAGTCCATTGGACAGTGTGAGCCCTTTAACTCAAGCGGCAAGCTGGCAGGGGGAGCGGCTGTGCAGAAGGGGGCGGCGCCATATCCATACAGCGTCTTCCTGCCCGACGGGCGTCGCCGGCTGCGTTAAGAAACACAGCCTCTCCCCCTGCTGTGCATAAACAGAACTGTGGTGCGGCGGCGGTGGCGCAGATAGCAAACCCCACCCACCCCGGTCGATCCTCACTTGCAGCTGCAGGGGCGGCGGTGCTAGCTACTGACAGCACCCCCCCACCCCCCCCGGTCCTCAAATGCGGCTGCAGGGGAGGCGCTGCTAGCTACCGACAGAAAGCCACCCCCCTCCTTCCCGCTCCACACTGTGTGGCTCAGGCAGCAGGGGTATTGATGCACCCCTGACCAGAGGGCATATTTGCCCTCTGGTTCTGTTCTGTCCAGGGCTGTCAAATGCTTTCTACAAAACACCGGACAGAACCTGATAGACAACAAACATGGTGTGAAGCCAGCCTAAGAAAATAGAAGAAATACAAAATGAGGTCAATCGACATCGATCTGGGGCTCCATACAAAATCTCACCTTGTGGGGTATCCAGGATCATGAGGAAGGTGAAAGATCAGCCTAAAACTACACAGGGGGAACTTTTTAATGATCTCAAGGTAGCTGGGACCTCTGTTACCAAGAAAACCATTGGTAACACATTACGCCATAATGGATTAAAATCCTGCAGTGCCCGCAAAGTTCCACTGGTCAAGAAGGCACATGGGCAGGCCTGTCTGAAGTTTGCCAATGAACACCTTGGTGATTCTGAGAGTGATAGGGAGAAGGTGCTGTGATCAGATGAGACAAAAATTGAGCTCTTTGGCATTAACTCAACTTGCCATATTTGGAGGAAGAAAAATGCTGCCTATAACCTACAGAACACCGTCCCCACAGTCAAGCATGGCGGTGGAAACATTCTGTTTTGGGAGTGTATCTCTGCTAAGGGTACAGAACTACTTCACCGCATCAATAGGACAATGGATGGAGCCATGTACTGTAAAATCCAGAGTGACAATCTACTTCCCTCTGCCAGGGCATTAAAACGGGTCGTGGTTTGGTCTTCCAGCATGACAATGACCCAAAACATACAGCCAAGGCAACAAAGTAGCTCAAAAAGAAGCACATTAAGGTCATGAAGTGGCCTAGCAAGTCTCCAGACCTTAATCCCATAGAAAACTTATGGAGGGAGCTAAAGCTCAGAGTTGCCAAGCAACAAACTCAAAATCTTGTGATTTAGAAATGATCTGAAAAGAGGAGTGGACTAAAATTTCCTCCTGAGATGTGCGCAAACCTCATCATCAACTACAAGAACGTCTGACTGCTGTGCTTTCCAACAAGGGTTTTGCCAGCAAGTATTGAGCCTTGTTTGCCAGAGGCATCAGATACTTATTTCTCTCTGCAAAATGCAAATACATTTATATCATTTAGACAGTGTGATTTTCTGGATTTTATTTTTGATATTCTATATTTTAATGTTAAAATTAACCTAAACTTAAAATTTTAGACTGTTCAAGTCTTTATCAGTGGGCAAACTACAAAATCAGCAAGGGATCAAATAATTATTTCCCCCACTGTACACATCCAAGGGTTATTCCATGAAAAACATTTATCAGCTGTCCACAGGATAGGGGACACAGGGAGGCCTTATCAATTAATAGAATGGAGGTCCAGAGCCCTATGTTGGGAGGAGTTTCAATGAAGATATAGTCAAACAGGTGCCTCATCTCTCTAATCAATGTCAGCGCTGACCCATACAATTAAAAAAATGCAGCAGGACGTATGCACCAACACTGTTCCATTGAAACTCTCCTCACTAAAATTGTGGTGTCCAAAGCAACCAGGTGGATCGGACCCCAGTTCAAGTGATCAGTACGGTCCCCGGTTACACCTATCACGGGCCCAGCTAAAATAATCTTAGCTTAGATAATCAATGCATTGACACCATATCTGCTTTTGATGCAGTGTGTAGTGCTTGGTTTAAGGCTGGCTGTAAGTGCCGGGAGAGCCAAACTGCCCAATCAGTGACTTCCAATGAGGTTCAGGTCAAGTTTGGGTCCAGAACAGAACTTTTTAAATAGACCAGCTGAACGTACATGGGTCCGGTCATCTATACATAGGATATTTATGGGTAATTTTTTTTAAGTGGCTGCAGGGTTATTTGAAGCAGTTCGTTCACTTAAGGAGGTGTAAAATAATAAATTATTGAGGTCTCAGTACAAGAAGTTTATTATAATAATGGCAACAGGGCTATGGAGTCGGAGTCAGAGTCCATTTTAGTGGCGTCGTTGTTGAAATCGGTAGAAAATGGACTGACTCCGACTCCTAAAACATATAATAAGTTGGGTATAGTAGTAAGATGCCGAATGTGCTGAATATTTTTATATTCTATCTAAATATCGTGATCATTGTATCATAATAATGATTAAAGTCTGATGTTCACATTGTACTACAACTTAAAAATGAGCCATGTATGAAGGAGTCAGAGTCGGGGAGTCGGAGTCAGAGTCATTGGTTTGGTTACCGACTTCGCTCCCTGAACGGCAGACACCAGCTGGAAAACCCAAACAACAAACCACACTAAATAACGGCAGAGCAGAGGGATTGTATATGCGGATAGCAGGGAGGATTGCATTAGCCGATCACTTCATGCTTATTATTTGCTGACACTACGCACTTTTTGCATACGGTAAATGGTTTTGATCCTTTAATTTCCAGACTGGCGGTGCTCGCCTCTATGCTTCCAGCATTTTAACACCTACAGATATTTCTCTCATCTCCACAGAGAACAGGTCTCTCATGCACTAAAACAGCTGGGAACACTTTTTCTTTATCTCATTTTTCCCCTTAGAGGGAAAACATGAAAGATGTGATGTGTCCCAAGAGGTTCTGCAGCAGCAGCACCAATGTCTCACAGCTTGTCATATAGCTGAGTGCGATAATGAGTTATCAGCCACGTCTATAAATAGAGGAGAGAAAAGTCCATGAATGATTCATGTGCAGAAACTTTAATTTAGCAGCTCCCTGAATCACTGATGAGTTGGGTCAGACTTTCACTTATGTCCTAATGACAGCAGAGAAGTTGATCGCTCCCTTGTAACACAATGTTTAGCGCATATTACCGGGGTTAGATAAACGGCACCACTGCTGTCCAAACCAGGTTTTTTCTCCATAACTGAAACCAGAACACATCCCATTGTTTCTCTATAAAGTCGCTTGTGACAGTTGGTCAATTCAGTTTTATGCCGAACTGTCCTGGTCGCTCCGCATTTTTCTGCCCTTGAACAGTGAAGGAAACTGCAGGAGCTCAGCCACGAAGTGGAGTCCAAAGTATCTGAGTGGGGTCACCGAGTGCTGGGGAACAGAGGACAGGAAAGTCACCAACACTTAAGGGGAACTCTAGGGAGATAAAAAACATTTTGTATGGTTACTACACTCCTATACTATAATGCTGGGCTGCCTGTTACACTTGTACACTTGGATATCACTTATTCCTTAGACACTTCTTACCCGTCACCGCTCCTATATGGGACGTCATGTCACGCTTGATTGTGCCCCCCTTCCCACATTAGAAGTATCAGCAAGTCCGATACAGACGTTTCCTCGTTCCAATCACATGAGCGTGACATCACGGAAGGTCCTGGCATCAGCAAGTCCGATACAGACGTTTCCTCGTTCCAATCACATGAGCGTGACATCACGGAAGGTCCTGGCATCAGCAAGTCCGATACAGACGTTTCCTCGTTCCAATCACATGAGCGTGACATCACGGAAGGTCCTGGCATCAGCAAGTCCGATATAGACGTTTCCTCGTTCCAATCACATGGGTGTGACATCACGGAAGGTCCTGATGTGACCCAGTCTCATATCTGCTTCTGTGCAGGGAGCAGACCCCCTCTCATTGGACGGTTATAAGAGACTGGCTGTCATAGCAGGACCTTCTGTGCACCTAGTTAATACATGATGTACAAGTGTTAAAACATTATATAAGAGTAGTAGGCAGCACAGCATTATAATATAGGAGTGAAGGGACCATTCAAAAAAATGTTTATCTCTCATTGGAGTTCCCCTTTAATAACTGCAGATTCTAAAATCCCTCTGCCATTACAATCAGCACAAACACTCTGCACCGAGACTTACATGATAAGGGTTTCCATGGTTGAGCAGCTCCATGCCGTTGTTACATCACCAAGCATCGGATGTAGTGGTGTGAAGATGATCACCTCTGGAGCAGTGGAGTGATGAATCACGCTTCTATCTTGTATCTGATGGACCAGTCTGATTCTGTCAACCTCCAGGAGAACATCACCTGCCTGACTGCATGGTGCCAGCTATAAAGCAGGACTGTGGAGTCGGTAAGCCAAACATCCGACTCTGACTCCTCAATTTCATGAATCCAACTTCAACTCCACCTAAATGGACACTGACTCCACAACCACGCCAGTGAAGTCTGTAAGCAAAACATCAAACTCCGACTCCTCAATTTCTCCGAATTTGACTCCGACACCGACTCCAACTCCACAGCCCTGCCGTAAAGATTGTTGCACTGGACATAATGCTTTCGGGGGTTTTGCGGGATCAGCCTAGCACCCTTAGTTCCAGTATAAGAAATCTTAATGATTCAGCAGAACTAAACATTTTGTATAATTGTATGTATACAACTTTGTGGGAACAGTTTGAGGAAGGTCTTTTCTGTTCTTCATGACTGGGTCCCAGTGCACAAAGATTGGTCCATCAATCTAAAGTTGGGGGAGTTTGGTGTGGAAGAACTTAATGGCAGCACGGAGACCTGACTTCAACCCCATCCTACATCTTTGGGATGAACTAGAGCAGAGACTGAGTCCGGCCCTGTCGCTCAGCATCAGTGTCTGACCTCACAAATGTTATTCTATAACAGACAAAACTTCCCATTCATGGACTCCAAAATCTTGCAGTAAATTGAAAGCTGTTATAGCTACAAAGAGGTAACCCACTCTACATAAATGTCAATGGATTAAGCTCCTGTAGGGGTAATGTGTGATGGAGATAATGGATTGTGTTTCCACCTAACAAATCTGATCATGGATTACATCTAAAGACACCATCATCACATTTAGGGCTCCCCATACATTACACTAATGCTGGCTGAAGCAGCCGATATCTGTACCCCAATATCATATGTGGGGGCCTCCTGACTTCCAATGATGTCAGGGGGAATATAAGGATCTGACATGTCAGTTTTTGGACTGAGGATAATTTTGTGATCACCACCAGAGCAGTCTGAAAGGGGCTCTCATGGAGAACACTGGAACACTCGGCAGATTGAGGCTCCTGTGTAGACCACTTTTGGCCAAGTAATCGGCCAACATATATCTTTTTTGCAAGGGGCCTATGTTCCCAAATGGGGGCAGCACTGACTATGTCTGTAAAGTGTAGTGGAATATGATGGCACTATAGAAACAGCACATAATTAGAATAATAGAATAAACAATATTTGAATGGCTGCATTCTTTGTGCGTTGAAAATCTGCTGTTTAACCATTCAAGCAACTTGGATGTAGAACATGAAAACGTAGAGAGAAATCGCACCGTCAAGTAGCATCTTCTGGGTTTTCAGGTTCTACATCCACTTTTCAATGAAGAACCTGAAAAAGCTGCACCATAAAAAGAGGAAATCATCAAAAAATAGCAAAATCTCTCAGCTCATATTGCTCCCTTCACAAATACATTTCTTCTATAAGTGAATACATCAATTACACATTTCAAAAACAAAAGGATTATTTACTTTAAGCAGATTATTAGGATTATTATAGGAGAAACGGCATGAGTGTACTTAAAGGGTTATATTCATATCAGCTTTTTATGGCTGAATCTATAATAACTCAGTCCAGATGATGACCGCGGGAGACAGAGCAATGAAGACATACAAGAAAGGTGGAAAACCTGTGGCCAGAGGGCCATGAACATCATTTCCACCGGCCACATGGCAGATTTCCAGTTCCACCGTCTCGTGTGATGTATTTACAGAAGTCCCAGCATCTCCTATGTGATGTATATATAGCAGTCCAAGCGTCTCCTATGTGATATTTATACAGCAGTCTGTGTCTCCTATGTAATATATATATATAACAATCAGTCTCAGTGTCTATGTGATGTATATACACCAGTTCCAGTGTCTCCTATGCGATGTCTAAACACCAGTCCCAGTGTCTCCTATGTGAGGTCTATACACCAGTCTCAGCGTGTCCCATGTGATGTACAAACAGCAGCCCCAGAGTCTCCCAAGTGATGTCTATACAGCAGTCCCACTGTCTTCATGTGATATCTATACATTAATCCAAGTGTCTCCAATGTAATGTGTATACACTAGTCTCAGTGTCTCATTAGTGATGTATATTTTTTAGTCCCAGTGTCTCTGATGTGATGTCTATACTCCAGTTCCAGTATCTACCATATGATATATATACACCAGACAGAATTGGCTGTGGGGCATTAGCGGCCTCTTGGCAGCACATGATGACCTCGACATGGTGAGGGTTGGCTGTGGGGCATTAGTGGCTCCTCGGCAGCACATGCTGCCCTGGACATGGCGAAGGTTGGCTGTGAGGCATTAGTAGCCTCTCGGCAGCACATGTGCCCTGGACATGGCGAGGGTTAGCTGTGGGGCATTAGCATCCTCTTGGCAGTACATGATGACCTCAACATGGTGAGGGTTGGCTGTGGGGCATTAGTGGCTTCTGGGTAGCACATGATGCCCTGGACATGGCGAGGGTTAGCTGTGGGGCATTAGTGGCCACTCAGCAACACATGATGCCCTGGACATGGCGAGGGTTTTCTGTGGGGCATTAGTGGCTTCTCGGCAGCACATAATACCCTGAACATGGCAAGGTTTGGCTGTGTGGCATTAGTAGCCTCTCGGCAGCACATTATCCTCTGGAGATGGTGCAGGTTGGCTGTGGGGCATTAGTGCCCTCTCGGCAGCACATGATACCCTGAACATGGCAAGGGTTGGCTGTGTGGCATTAGTGGACTCTCGGCAGCACATGATGCCCTGGACTTGGCGAGGGTTGGCTGTGGGGCATTAGTGGCCTCTTGGCAGCACTAGATGACCTGGATAATGGCGAGAGTTGGCTGTGGGACATTAGCGGCCTCTCGGCAGCACATGTTGACCTGGACATGGCAAGGGTTGGCTGTGGGGCATTAGTGGCCTCTCGGCAGCACATGATGCTCTGGACATGGCATGGGTTGGCTGTGGGGCATTAGTGGCCTCTCGGCAGCACATGATACCCTTGACATGGCGATGGTTGGCTGTGGGATATTAGCGGTCTCTTGGCAGCACATGATGCTCTGGACATGGCAAGGGTTGGCTGTGGGGCATTAGTGGCCTCTCGGCAGCACATGATGCCCTGGCCATGGTGAGGGTTGGCTGTGGGGCGTTAGTGGCCTCTCGGCAGCATATGATGCTCTGGACATGGCGATGGTTGGCTGTGGGGCATTAGCGGTCTTTTGGCAGCACATGATGCCCTGGACATAGCGATGGTTGGCTGTGGGGCATTAGCGGTCTCTTGGCAGCACATGATGCTCTGGACATGGCAAGGGTTGGCTGTGGGGCAATAGCGGTCTCTTGGCAGCACATGATGCCCTGAACATGGCGAGGGTTGACTGTGGGCTATTAGTGGTCACTCGGGAGCATGATGCCCTGATCATGGCAATGGTTGGCTGCAGGGCATTAGTGGCCCCTTATATGTGGCATGTGACAGATGTCACCATGTAGTCGGGGGCTGGTGTCACAATGAGCAGAAGCTCGGCCCCCGCTCATATCACACTGCACATCTGGCTGCCATCACCTGCCCTCTGTCACCTCTATGGGGGAGCACATGGTGTATGTGTACATGCCATACGATGCTGCCATTACTGTAGTGTCGCACACATGACAGGACCGACCTGCAGCAGGACCAGGAACCCGGTCAGCCGCTTCTGGCACCGGCCGAACTCCCCGACTGAGAGGAAAGCCTCATCTACATCCATCTGCCGCCACTAACAGAGTGACGGAAAAGTCACATGACCACAGGCAGCGCTGACGTCACTGCTGGGCGCTGACGTGGACACTTCGAAATTTAGCAGTTTTCGGCTCCGCTTCCTGCGGCTCAAGCCTCGCTCTCACTACACAGTGTGTTCATGACGTGGGTGACGTCACAGCTTTACTTTCGGTACTTGTAGCTGATTGGCTGGGATTTGGGGGGGGCGGGTCACAGTGGTGTCCTCAAATACCACGTTGCCCCTAGTTGATGTACTACTGAGGCGTCAGCGGCGTGTGATGTGTGCGACTGCATGTGTGAGGAGGCGAGTGCTGCTGTGCTGCTGTGCTGCTGTGCTGCTGTGCTGGTGTCTGCAGGGTCACAGCCGCCTCTATAGTGACTGCAGAGTATAGTGACAGCTTATATACTGTATACAGGGGTGTGAGCCGCCTCTATAGTGACTGCAGAGTATAGGGACAGCTTATATACTGTATACAGGGGTGTGAGCCGCCTCTATAGTGACTGCAGAGTATAGGGACAGCTTATATACTGTATACAGGGGTGTGAGCCGCCTCTATAGTGACTGCAGAGTATAGGGACAGCTTATATACTGTATACAGGGGTGTGAGCCGCCTCTATAGTGACTGCAGAGTATAGGGACAGCTTATATACTGTATACAGGGGTGTGAGCCGCCTCTATAGTGACTGCAGAGTATAGGGACAGCTTATATACTGTATACAGGGGTGTGAGCCGCCTCTATAGTGACTGCAGAGTATAGGGACAGCTTATATACTGTATACAGGGGTGTGAGCCGCCTCTATAGTGACTGCAGAGTATAGGGACAGCTTATATACTGTATACAGGGGTGTGAGCCGCCTCTATAGTGACCTCAGAGTATAGTGACAGCTTATATACTGTATACAGGGGTGTGAGCCGCCTCTATAGTGACTGCAGAGTATAGGGACAGCTTATATACTGTATACAGGGGCAACACAGGACAATGTGCGCAGGTGTGAGCCGCCAATATAGTGACTGCAGAGTATAGTGACAGCTTATATACTGTATACAGGGGTGTGAGCCGCCTCTATAGTGACCTCAGAGTATAGTGACAGCTTATATACTGTATACAGGGGTGTGAGCCGCCTCTATAGTGACTGCAGAGTATAGGGACAGCTTATATACTGTATACAGGGGCAACACAGGACAATGTGCGCGGGTGTGAGCCGCCAATATAGTGACTGCAGAGTATAGTGAGAGCTAGTGATAAGCCTATCCCTGTTATCAAGCGTTGCGAAACGCACGTAGGGGGGCACTGCATAGCGAGACATCGCAGGGGAGACTGAGGAGGTCCACCATAGGCACATCAATATGGGTGAGTGCCAATGAAGTATGTCTGGTTGCCATGTTTGAGTTTGCCCTAGTGCTTGTTGAAAATTATCTCCACATGGCTACCTATGTAAGTGTGGACTGAATTGTTGGTACCTGCGATGTAACTACTTGTTTTGCAGTCTTTTTCGGATCTCCTAACCAATATTCATTTTATATAACGGATACTTGTTCGGCTTTTAAATTAATAAAGGTGTTATTTTGTAACTTAACTCTTCAGTGTTGCCACTTGTTTAATAATGGAGGAGACGGCCAAGAGATTGTTGATGGCAAGTGGCTTTTATTTGATCCGACGTGTTTCGGATCAGACCCGACTCCTTCCTCAGGGAGCACACAATGATGATTGTTATTATGCAGTGTTATTAAATTGCTTGAAATGCCAGCAGCTCCTGAGTTCTGGAGCTGTCAGCGGTAATGTAAGCAATTTGCATACAGAACCAACAGGGCAGCCTCATATAATAAGGAGCTGTCCTTGGTACTTTATGTAAATTGCGTATAGTACCAACCACTGTGCTAATGTGAGGAGCTTTCCCTGCAGCTGTGGTCCTGAAATCACAGCACAGGGGACAGCTCATGGTGCTGAAGTTTAGCAGCGATTGCTGCTAAACTCCAGCAGCCGACGTCCAGTTCCCGGATCCGATTTTTTGTTAAAAATCGGACAAAATTGGATCTGGGGCAATCCGGCAACCCCTAACATGGGAGTCTATGATGCCGGATCCGTCAAAAAATCGGATCCGGGAACAACAAAAATTCAACTGGTCCCGGCGGGACTGGTTGAAGAGGCAGATGGCTTGAAAAAGTCTGTAGTCCCATATACCACACCTCTCCCTGATGTGTTTTTAACCATTTCTAAGAAAGTTGGACATAATACAACATTCCTGGCTGTTCCTTCAATAACGTCTTCATATCTGGATGATCGTTTGTCTGGACCTGGTTGCTGGCACCCAGAGGACCGTTGTGTCACTGAGAGAAACACCTACGGGATCCGAGGATTCTCCTCTGTTGAAAAGCGTGAGTAGTGCCTGGTGCACCTTTTCTATAGTTCACGGCTGCAGAGATCTCACACTGCTCAGTTCAAGCTACAGCTCTCAGTCAGACTGGGTAGTGAAGATTAAGTACACATGAACTCGTGAACAGTGGCGTAACTTGAAGCTCATGGGCCCCAATGCAAAAGGTCCAACGTGCCCCCAATTACTGCAAATCTTTAATAGCATTTGTCTTTTTCTATAGGCCAAAAATGACTTTTGGGTCCCCTGGGCCCGAATGTGATTGCAACCCCTGCACCTTTTGTAGTTCATGCCCCTGGTCATGAACTATTTCATACCATAACTTGCCTCAAAAATGCTCATTTTAATATCAGGATTATTGAACCTTTCTAACATGGATTATGAAAGTAAATACACCAGTATTATCAAGTCTAATTGATCTACCATATTTTTCAGTTTTTAAGACTCACTTTTCTCCCCAAATTGGGAAAAAATAGGGGTGCATCTTAAAATCCGAATCTTTAAAAAAAAATATATATATATATATTTTTTACCAGGGGCGGGCAGTGACCGCGGATCGGGGGTGTCGGAGGCAGGTTTCGGAGGGTGGGGGACAGCTGCGGGACCAGAGCTGCAGCGGATCGCGGTGGCGCTTTGCGGTGGGCGTCACTGTGTTTTCTGTGCCTACATTCCAACGTGCAGCTGGATGCTGGAGTGTATGACTTCTAGAAAATGGCCGCGGATGGAGTTCTGGGGGAGGGGGAGGATATATACACCAGGGGCCATGTACAAAGAATGGGGGCATATGTATACAGGATGGGGGCATATGAATACAGGATGGGGGCACATGTGTACAGGCTAGGGGCACATGTACACCGAGATGGGGTCATATATACAAGATGGGGGGATATATATACCTGGATGAGGGACATATGTCAGGATGGGGGCCATATATACCAAGATGGGGATATACAGCTCTGGCAAAAATTAAGAAACCACTGCACAGTTTTCTAAAAATCACCATCTCTACATGTCTGACAGCCATTCCATTCCAGATTAATTCCAACTAAAGTACACCTCCTTCTACTTAATGTGCTTCTGGTTAGGTGATCCTGTGAACCAAATCTTATTTAACGAGGGATAGTATAACAAACACTCCTGTGGTTTTCTCAATCCTCTTGCAATAGGACAAGCTGAATGGCAAAAGAAGTGCTAGGAATAGTCCAAAAGTAAGTTGAATGCAAAAATAACTTTTAACCATGCCAAAGGAGTTGAAAAGAAAAGTCTTAAGTGAGGAAAAAAAGGGTTCCATCCTTAAAATTTAGAAGACGGCAGTCCATTACAACAAGGTCAAGCAGCAGACATTGAGGACAACAAAGCTGCAAACCGGCAGAGGGCGAAAGCGACTCTCCACTGACCAGGATGATCGTCATTTTATTTGAATGTCACTCAACAACCGCATAATAACATCGTGACCTACAAAAGGAATGACAAATGGCAGCTGGGGTGAAGTGCACGATAAGAACAGTTCATAACAGGCTCCTAGAGGCAGGGTTCAAGTCATGTAAAGCTAGAAAAAAGCCTTCCATCAATGAGAAGCAAAGGAGAGCCAGGCTGAAGTTTGCCAAAGACCTAAGGATTGGACTATAGAGGACTGGAGTAAGGTAATCTCTGATGAGTCTAATTTTCAGCTTTGCCCAACACCTAGTCTTCTAATGGTTAGACAGAGACTTGGAGAGACGTACAAGCCACAGTGTCTTGCACCCACTGTGAAATTTGGTGGAGGATCGGTGATGACCTTGGGATGCTTCAGTAAGGCTGGAATTGGGCATGCTAATCTTTGAAAAGGATGTATGAATCAAGCCACATACAAAGTTATCCTTGAAAAACATTTGCTTCCTTCTGCTCAGGCAATGTTCCCCAACTCTCAGGACTGGTCTTTTCAGCAGGCCAATGCCACACAGCTAGGTCAATCAATGTGTGGTTGAAGGAGCACCACATCAAGATCCTGTCATGGCCACCCCAATCTCCAGACCTGAACCCCATTGAAAACCTCTGGAATGTAATCAAGAGGAAAATAGATAGTCACAAGCCATCAAACAAAGAAGAACTGCTTACATTATTGTGTCAGGAGTGGCATAAGGTCACCCAAAAGCAGTGAAAGACTGGTGGCAAGCATGCCAAGACGCAGGCAAGCTGTGATTAAAAATTATCTTTATTCCACCAAATATTGATTTCTGAACTCTTCCTGAGTTAAAACATTAGTATTGTTGTTTGTAAATGAATATGAACTTGTTTTCTTTGCATTATTTGATGTCTGAAAGCACGTTTTCCTTTTTTATTATTTTGATGATTTCTCATTTGCTGCAAATAAATACAACATTTTTAACTTTGAATAAAAGAACAATGTTCATTTTACTCAAAAATATAGCTAGAAAGAGAAAAATCTGAGAAATTGAAAATTTTGCAGTCGTGTCTTAATTTTTGCCAGAGCTGTATATACCAGGATGGAGGACACATATACCAAGATGGGGATCATATGTACCAGGATGGGGGGCATGTACCGGGATGGAGGACATATATACTGATTGTAAGGCGAACACTGACATTGTAAGACGGACCCCATTTAACATTAAAAACAGTTTTTTTCTTTTTTCCTTCACCAAATTTGGGGGTGCGTCTTATAAAGCGAAAAAATATGGTGTATTTATTAACCCCTTTGTCCCCAGCTTGTTTTCACCGTCATAACCAGACCATTTTTTGCAATTCTGATCATTGTCACTTTGAGATAATAACGCTGGAACACTTCAACGCATCCTAGTGGTTCCAAGACTGTTTTTTTCATGACATATTGAACTTCATCATAGTGGTAATCTTAACACAATATTTTTTGCATTTATTTCTGAAAATATCGGAAAATTTGGAAATTTCACAATTTTAAATTTGTGTGCCATTAATGTAATGTCACACATAGTTAATAAATAATATTTCCCACATGCCTACTTTACATCAGCACAGTTTTTTTTTAAACATTTTTTTTTGTTAGAAAGTTGGGAGGGTTCAAAGTTCATCAGCAATTTCTAATTTTTCCATCAAAATTTACAAAGCCACTTTTTTTATGGCCCACATCACATTTGAAGTGACTTTGAGGGGCCTATATGACAGAAAATACCCAAATGTGACACCATTCCAAAAACTGCACCCCTCAAGCTACTCAAAACTACATTCAAGATGATTATTGACCTTTCACAGAAACTAAAGCAATTGAAAGGAAAAAAATGAACTTTTTACAATTTCCCCAAAAATGTTACTTTAGCCCAAAATTGTGCATTTTTACAAGGGAACCAGCAGAAAATGGACCCCATAATTTGTTGTGCAATTTCTCCTGAGTAAGCCGATATCCCATATGTGGTGGAAAACTACTGTTTGTGTGCACGTCAGGGCTTCGACACAAATCGTTAGATAACACCATGTCACATTTGGAGTGCCTAAATGATGTGCCTAAACAGTGGAAACTCCCAACAAGTGACCCCATTTTGGAAACTAGACACCTCATGAAACGTATCTACATGGGTGGTGAGCACCTTCAACCACCAGGTGGTTCAAAGAATTTTATAACATTGACCTGTGAAAATTAAAAAAAAATATACATTTTTTCCCACAAAAATGTTCTTTTACTGCTCAATTTTTTATTGTCACAGAGGCAACAGAAAAAAATTGCACTTTACAATTTATTATGCAATTTCTCCCGAGTCCGCCAATACGCCATATGTTGTGGATAACTACTGTTTAGGCACACGGCAGCACTCTGAAGAGAATGTGCCCCAGAGCTGCCACTAGGAGTTTCGGGACCTCTTACTACCAAAATTTTGGGGCACACCTGAGACTCCGCCCAGCCCCCACCCATGCTCCGCCTCCACCCAAATATACATTATATAATTGCCGTAGCACGTTTTGTGTCGGACCCCTGTACGTCGTGGATATGTCACACTCTGACGTCACCACGGCGAAGCATTGGCCGCGTAGCGGCCAATGCGAGTCGTTAGCTGCGCGAGCAATGGCCGCGAGGCCATTGCGAGTCGCTAGGTTTGTGCGAGCAATGGCCGCGAAGCGGCCATTGCGAGTCGCTGGCCGAAAATAGAACCAGAGGCTCGGCCACAAAGCTAGCGATTTCCCGGTCAGGTAGCGACTCGCTAGCCTCAGCGGGAAATCGCTAGCTTTGTGGCCGAGCCTCGCGAGTCGCTACCACAGTATATCTCCCTATACCTTCTAAGGGGATACCATCATCACCATCATCATCATCATCATCATCATCACCACCACCACCATCATCATCATCATCATCATCATCATCACCACCACCACCACCATCATCATCATCATCATCCTACTACTACCCGCACAGAACCCCCCCCAATGGCCGCACAGACCCCCCCCCCTCAATGGCCGCACAGACCCCCCCTCAATGGCCGCACAGACCCCCCCCCCCCCCCCTCAATGGCCGCACAGACCCCCCCCCTCAATGGCCGCACAGACCCCCCCCAATGGCCGCACAGACACCCCCCCCCCAATGGCCGCACAGACCCCCCCCCTCAATGGCCGCACAGACCCCCCCCTCAATGGCCGCACAGACCCCCCCCCTCAATGGCCGCACAGACCCCCCCAATGGCCGCACAGACACCCCCCCCCAATGGCCGCACAGACCCCCCCCCTCAATGGCCGCACAGACCCCCCCCCCTCAATGGCCGCACAGACCCCCCCCTCAATGGCCGCACAGACCCCCCCTCCCCCCTCAATGGCCGCACAGCCCCCCCCCCCTCAATGTCCCAAAGTCAGCTGTGACCGCCTGGCCCTTGGACACTGGCTGCCATGCACACATCAGCTGGTAGGCTCCCATCACTTACCCACTGAGGACGGATCACTTCCAGCACCTCTTCACATGGCAGTGCTCTGAACTTCTGAATCGTCCTCTCCTCACTCAGACACCTGGCAGGTTCCTATCCAGCCTACTCACTCCCAGCTGCAACCCAGTGAGTCAATCAGCACATCTTCACTCACACACAGACCTGACATGTGATTAACCCCCTGTGCACCATTCAGGTTTAGCCCAGCAAAGCACTCCAAAAAGTATAGAACACACCCCAATAAGTATTGAACGCGCCCCAAAAAGTATTGAACGCACCCCAATAAGTGTTGAACGCGCCCCAAAAAGTATTGAACGCGCCCCAAAAAGTATTGAACACACCCCAATAAGTATTGAACGCGTCACAATAAGTATTGAACGCGCCCCAAAAAGTATTGAACGCGTCCCAATAAGTATTGAACACACCCCAAAAAGTATTGAACACACCCCAATAAGTATTGAACGCGCCCCAAAAAGTATTGAACGCACCCCAATAAGTATTGAACGCGCCCCAAAAAGTATTGAACGCGCCCCAAAAAGTATTGAACACACCCCAATAAGTATTGAACACACCCCAATAAGTATTGAACGCGCCCCAAAAAGTATTGAACGCACCCCAATAAGTATTGAACGCGCCCCAAAAAGTATTGAACGCGCCACAAAAAGTATTGAACGCGTCCCAATAAGTATTGAACACACCCCAATAAGTATTGAACGCGCCCCAAAAAGTATTGAACGCACCCCAATAAGTATTGAACGCGCCCCAAAAAGTATTGAACGCGCCACAAAAAGTATTGAACGCGTCCCAATAAGTATTGAACACACCCCAATAAGTATTGAACGCGCTCAAAAAAGTATTGAACGCACCCAAAAAGTATTGAACGCGCCCCAAAAAGTATTGAACACACCCCAATAAGTATTGAACGCCCCCCAAAAAAGTATTGAACACGCCCCAAAAAGCATTGAACGCGCCCCAAAAAGCATTGAACGCCCCAATAAGTATTGAACGCACCCCAAAAAGCATTGAACGCGCCCCAATAAGTATTGCACCCCCCCCAAAAAGTATTGGACCCCCCAAAAAAAGTATTGGACTCCCTCAAAAAGTAGCTATAACTACTATAATCAAATTAATGCACGTTCTCATCGGGCTCACAGCTAGTACATTATATTTATAGTGAAAAATTGAAATGGCACCAAAAATTATCTCAATTTATGTGCAAAGCTTTCCCAACTAGCAATTCAGATGGTTCCTTACAATAGGGTAAAAAAAAGGAAAAAAAGTAAAAAAAAAAAAAAAATAGAAAAAAGTGGACTTTATTGCCCAATACGTGGCCACGCCATTATTTTTTCTATATTTTTGTGCTGTTTTTCCTTTTTTTTTTACACTCTCTCTATTATATATTACACACATACACACTTGAGACTGCTGTGGGCTGATTACACAATAGCTATACACAATAGAGAATACACAATAGAGACGGCTGCTAGCTGTATACACAACAGAGATGGCTGCAGGCCATATAGACAATGGAGACGGCTGTGGGCTATACACACAATAAAGAATATACAATAGAGACTGCTGCTGCCCGTATACTGCCAGGTGTTACAGGATCCAATAGTGATATAAGCTGAACAGATGTAGCAGAGCTCAGTTTGACAACTCCCCCACCCCGATTACACAACCCTGCAAAATAGAATTTTTTGAAAAATACAAGAGAAGTTTTCACTTATTTTTATGTAATTTGATGTGCTGATTACAAAAATGACCTCCATTTTTTTCCATCACGTAAGGATTTTTTTGTAAAACCAAGATTAATATTTTGCTAAAATCCTAGATACAAAGGAATTCTGTCAAACAATTGTACATGTAATATCTGTCAACAGTGTTTTATATTGTATACCGAAGGGGGGCCGTGTGCCAGCAGGGGGCCTCTGTATACCGATGGGGGGGCCGTGTGCCAACAGGGGGGCCTCTGTATATTTATACATAAATTTAAATGGATAAAAACCACTGTTGGCAGACATTACATGTACATTTGTTCGACAGAATTCCTTTTTAAATAGGATTTTAGCAAAAATATCAAACTTGGTTTTACAAAAAATCCTTACGTGATGGAAAAAAAGGAGGTCATTTTTGTAATGAGCACACCAAATTACATAAAAATCAGTGAAAACTTCTCTTGTATTTTTTTCATCGCAGGCCTGTGTTATATTTTAGAAATGGCATGGAGACTTGCAAAATAAAATCAATGGAAATTAATATTCAACGAGTAGGAAATTACTTTGACCAATGCTTTTCTCAATGCCAGGAGGGCACAGTGCAGAAACTTTCTGATTGTGCCCAAAGGATGAGTGTGCCCACAGGATGAGTGTGCCCAGGGGCTTAGGGTGCCCAGAGGATCAATGCAACCAGAGGATCAGTGTGCCCAGAGGCTGAGGGTGCGCAGAGAATCAGTGGGCTCAGGGGCTCAATGTGCCAAGGGGCCAAGTGTGCCCAGAGGATCAATGTGCCCAATGGCTCAGTGTGCCCAGAGAATCAGTGGGTCCACAGGATGAATGTGCCCTGAGGCTCAAGTGTGCCCACAGGATAAGTGTGCCAAGGGGCTAAGTGTGTCTAGATGCTGACTGTGCCCAGGGGCTCAGTGTGCCCACAGGTTGGCATCTCTTAAAGAGACACACAAACACTTGTCATGGAGTCCAATATAAAGTGACATGTGAAGTGTCCAAAGTTCTCTCCCTTCCCCCTCCTATACTTCTATCCTCTCTTCTTTCCTCCTCCTCCCCAGGTCTCCCCCTCCTCACAAGCCTTGCAGGGGTCCTTGTAGTCGATTTCTTCCTCTGGCTCGTCCAGCTCATATTCCGAGAGCTCCTGTCCCCGCAGCAGCAGCCCTGGCAGCAGAAGCAGCAGCAATGGAGCTCTGCCTGTCCCGGGCATCCCGGCTGCTCAGTCCAGCTTGTGTATGAGGCTGCTCAGCTCTGTGCTGGAGGAAGCGGGATAACTGTGGATCAGCCCCCAATCCAGCCCCAGGATAGCAGTGTGTCCTGCTCTGGCCATTTCTAATATATAACGGCCATGTAGCAGGGTGCAATCCCGGCCCTGTACAGCTGCTGGGAGAGCAGCCTGGGGGACAATTGCCACCCGGCCAAGTCCGCCACTGGCATCCGGCCACAAAGAACATGGCGGCGCCCACCGCTCGCTGCCACAGCTACTTCCCTGTAGCTCCGGGGCCTGGACGGCGATGATAGATAGGAGAGGGGGGCCCGTGCAAGATGAAGGGGGCGGGGCCCAGAGAAGCCTGCTCCCTGCCCCAAACAGCCACACTCTCTGGAGTCACGGCCGGGCCCCCCTGTCCCTAATCCAATGGCCACGCCCCCTGCAGTGAGACCCGGGACCCCTTACTCCGTAAGAACTGTGACCCTCTAATGGCGGCCCTGGCTCCACCACTTGAGTTTTTGAATGCAAAATCGTCTGTAATCAATAGCAGACGCCATGTTTGGGAGATTCACCGTGTCCGGGACTCCGGGGGACAGGCGTTTAGTCTTGCTCCTTGTCACGGTAGTGGGGCCCGGTGGTCCAGATTCAATAAAGACGTCGTAGGTTGAACAGATTAGGGGTTAATTTGTTTCGTGACACCACCTATGAGAGTTCCGGTAACTGTAACGGCGCTGCGGGGCCTCCGGGGATGGAATGCAGCAAGATGGAACGCTCCCCACTGGCTGAGCGGTGATCCCCGGAGCCAGGAGCTGCACAAGATGTTCTGAGGCAGCTGCGGTTACCTTAATGTGCGGAGAGGTACAGTTCATAAGAAAGCATGGAAGTCTCTGTAACGGGTTCTTTACTGTAACCAGCAGGCAGTACATGGCATACAGTGACGGGTAGTGGAGCGGGTGGATTCAGCAATGACCAGTGTTTCTCAGAGATCCGCTGTGTTCCTCGATTCTAACTAAACTTGTGTTGCCGTTGTCATCCAGGAATGCCAGATCGGGTACAATGAGGCTGCTTCAATGCCCTATCCGGGGTATACGTTCCGGATGTTTTGGGGAGCCTTGAGTCCTTTTGTGGGTACACCGCTGGCTAGACAACTGTGTGTGGCGGTGGTGGGGTGCTCCTGTAAAGCGGTCCCTCCACTCCTCTGGTTCGCATAGCAGTGCTGAACTACTACTAGCTTCGGTACCAGCAAACCGGCTGTAGATGGGCACGGGATGTTTTTGGACCCGCATGAAGATGCCCGTTGATTGGGTGTTAAGGCACCGGGAGTAATGGTGCTCAACCGGGGGGTCGCAGTGCCCCTCTCCTAGGTTGCAGAGCTCATTGGTTTAGCTCCTTCTCCTTCGTTGTCTCGGAGAGTTCTCCTTCTACACTCTACCACTACACTCCGCCCACCAGGACCTTATTGGCCCTCTATACTGATGATGCATGTAGGGCATGGATCTCTGAGTTAACTATATCATTGCTTAGTCAGAGAATATTGCTGCTGCTGTCTTGGCTGCA
The DNA here is from genome assembly GCA_033576535.1 of Allobates femoralis. Taxonomy (NCBI): domain Eukaryota; kingdom Metazoa; phylum Chordata; class Amphibia; order Anura; family Aromobatidae; genus Allobates; species Allobates femoralis. The sequence continues at coordinate 113,820,004 of JARQOC010000006.1, forward strand.
ATACCCTCCTGTGACTCACTCGTTGAGGGGCGCCACATGGGTGCACAGCAGGGTTCCGAAGGAGCGCTATTTAAATTTTGTTGCACCATTTTGACTCAAATAGATTGCGGGGGCCATACCACATTTGAAGAGCCCCGGCTATACCAAAACAGCAGAAACTCCCACAAGTGACCACATTTTACACAATGCACCCCTCAATGAATTCTTATGTGTGCAGTGAACATATTGACAACACAGGTGTGTCACAAAATTTTGTACTATTTTTACCATGTTGTTTACACCCAGATTTCCAATTTTCACAAGGGGAATAGGTAAAAAAAAAAGCCACACAAAAGATACACAATTTTTTCGGAATGTGGCAATACCCCACATGTGACTGTACAATACTGTTCGGCTACACACTAGGGCCTAGGAGGGAAGGAGCACAATTTAATTTTGGAGCACAGAGCTTCCTAGAATAGTTTGCACTGCCAGAATAGCAGAAACCCCTCAAGTGACCACATTTTGGAAACTACATCCCTCTGAGAGTTCATCTATGGATGTAGTATAAAATTCAGATCGAGCATGCGGTTCTATAGTAGAGCGCAGGGATAATACGGGATACTTAAATCTTAATTTCCGTAACTTTATTCATAAAAAGCGCCAGACCACAATGCGTTTCGACGTACAGACGTCTTCCTCAAGCGGATCCACTTGAGGAAGACGTCTGTACGTCGAAACGCGTTGTGGTCTGGAGCTTTTTATGAATAAAGTTACGGAGATTAATATTTAAGTATCCTGTATTATCCCTGCGCTCTACTATAGAACCGCATGCTCTATCTGAATTTTATCATACAAATTTCCCTTGGGGAAAGCGGTGACAGAGCTGCAGGCGGGATAGGGTTAATAGATCAACCTGGTGCTTCCTAACTCAACCCTGGAGAGAGAGCGTGGATTGCACGAGGCCAGGAGCAGAGGTGATTGAGGATACAGGAGCACTACAGATCCAAGGCTCACTATCTGGTTGTGCGGATCTGGCACAACCTTTAAAGGTTAGTTTATTCATAATACGACCACTTTAAAGGCAGGAGAGGTCCACAGGTGGCGCAACATTATTTTTTCTTTTCATTTATGGATGTAGTGACACTTTTGTATCTGGAAAACACCCACAGAGGCAAGTGCAGTTAATTTTGCAGAATTAAAAATTGCAAATAAGCCCTTGTACTTCCCAGTACAATCAGGGGCGTAACTACAATAGGTGCAGGCAGGGGCGGAACTACACTGGTGCAGCTGGTGCAGCTGCACCAGGGCCCCGACCGGCTGGGGGCCCCTTCAAGCCTGGAGGGGGGCCCCCAGCCAACCCCCGCAAGCCGCCGCCAGAGGAGAGGAGGGTCAGGCAAGGGAAGCAGAGAGCTTCCTGCTTCCTCTGCCTGATCCCGCCCCTCCTCTCCTCTGCTCCTCTGGCTCCTAGAACACTTCGCGCGGCTCCCAGGTAGGAGAGCATCGCGCGTGCGGCTCAGTGCGGCCCCCAGCGGCACCCTCCCCCCCTTTCCGGGCCGCGCCGACGGCCGGCGGAACCCCTCCCCCCGGGCCGCGCTGACGGCCAGTAGCCCCGCCCCCCGGGCCGCGCCGACGCCCAGTAGCCCTGCCCCCCAGGTCCTCTCCTGCACCAGGGCCCCCGGGGGTGACGGTCCGCCCCTGGGTGCAGGGGTTGTGATCACACCTGGGCCCTGCAGCCTAGGGGGCCCCAAAAGTCCTTTTGGCCCAAAGAAAAAGACTAATACTATTAAAGATTTTCAATCATTGGGGGCCCTGAAGTTACGCCACTGAGTACAATGTTGTGCTCGTACATTGTGACCAGCTCGTGCTTCTGAAGAATCACATCCCATAAATTAATCGAGCTTCCTCACTACAACAATGCCAAACATGTGGATGTTAACCGTGGTTAGACATAATGGGGCTCAGAAGAGAGGGGAGCATTTCGATTTGGGAGCACAGGTTTTGCTTGTTTTCTCTTTTGGGAGGAGACATATTGGTTTTTCAGATCCTTTGGGCAACCAGTAATGTGGAATCCCCCTTTATTTCTGTTAACAGATGATGGACTTGAGTGGGGACTTGTGTTTTTGTAGGTTGAGTTGAATGCTAGTGGTAGCAATTTAGGTTACAGAACATTTTGGATCAGTTCACATTTATCCTGTGCTCTGTGCTGAGTGCTTACATTGGGGTTTCTATCTACATCTCCAAAATATGGAATTCAAGTGAAACCCCCAACGGACCCATTTACTACAATAAGGCAGCAAAGTTACTCCGGACTCTGTTTGGCTTCTGTTCAGCATTGTCCTTCTAAAAGGAGCACAAAACTGTGCATAATCGCACTCTGTGCATATCTAATAAGACGTCCAAAAAGGTGAAAAATGCCAAACCACAGGTCAGATGGGAGTTCAACGTGACTCCTCCCTCTGCCTTATTACAGTGAATTTTCCATTGGGAATTTTGTTTGAATTAAGTTTTTGAGAGATTTACACGTAACCGACAATGTAAGCACTCAGAGTAGAGCGCAGGAGTAGCAGAGAAGCTGTGCAATACAGTGATCTTTGGAATTCAGGGAAGAAAGGTGTGCTGCGGTCCGCGCTACCAGAATCATCAAGGAAGACCCAAGGCAAAGTTATAATCCAAACCTTCTTTATTCTCCTCCTACGCGTTTCAGTGCCCACCTGGCACCTTCATCAGGGTGCCAGGTGGGCACTGAAACGCGTAGGAGGAGAATAAAGAAGGTTTGGATTATAACTTTGCCTTGGGTCTTCCTTGATGATTCTGGTAGCGCGGACCGCAGCACACCTTTCTTCCCTGAATTTCTCGGTATAACCACTCGTGAGTGGAGCCGGTGGAGGTCCAGCAGCAGCCATCAGGATATTATCCTACATGCCTTCAAGCCAGTTGTGGGTCACACAACTGAAGTAGGTGAGTGGATTGCATTGTTCACCGCTGAAACTTCTAGTGTCTAGTGATAAGGGCACTATTGCGCCTCTTGTCCCCCTCCCCTCTCTCTTTTAATACAGTGATCTTTGGGAGGCAGAATAAACTACTGTAATCAGCAGCAGTTGAAAAATTGGCTTTATCATTATTTTTACTCCGGTCACCTTGTTGTGTAAGTGATTAAGCGGCTTTAATCCTCAGGTCAGTACGGTCAAACTGATACCAGATTTACATGGTTTGTTGTTTCTTTTTTTTTTAGGTTTGGCTACAATCGCACTAAAAAATGCTGTTTTTTTTTTTTTTTAAATAAAGGTTTTTTTGCATCTCCTAATTTTGAAGACTATAGTTTTTTTTATTATTCTGCAAACAGAGTCATGTGAGAGCTTGTTTTTAGTGGGATGAGCTGGAGTTTTTATTGGTACCATTTAGGGCCACATAATGTCTTTTAATTGCTTTGTATTATCTCTATTTTGTAAGTCAGAGTCAAGAAGAAACAGCAATTCAGGAATTCTTTCTTTACGCCATTCATCTTGTCATAAAAGTGATAAGACATCTTTATTCTTTGGGTCAGTATGAACTCTGTGATGCCACATAGGAACCTTCAGGAAAAACCTGAAGACTCACCTCTTCCTTCAAGCATACAACCCACACTGAGACCTAATCCGCAGCACCATCTCACCCTCACCTCCCCCTCCTACTGTCTCCCCACCCATCCCCTATAGACTGTGAGCCCTCATGGACAGCGTCCTCTGCTCTACTCTACCTGTATGATATGATTGTCGTCATCTTACGTTCTTGTCCTCGTCTGCCCTTACACTTGTAAAGTGCCATGAAACTTAATGGCGCTATATAAATAAACAATAATAATAATTTTTTTATGTTTTGATGCTTTTACACCATGAAAACAATTTCATAGAAAAAAAATTGTTTTTATATTGCTGGATTTTGAGAGCAATAGCTTCTCTTTTTTCACTGTGCGGCCAATTGTTTTTTGCAGGACGTTTTCAGTGATCCAATTTTTATTTACATACAACTTTTTTTTATCACATTTCATTCCACTTTTTTGGGGGTACGGTCGAAAAAAGCCTGGTTTATTTTGCCGCATTTTTTATTATTTTTTTTTTACAGTGTTCACTGAAGTGGTTAAATAGTGCGAGAGTTTTATAGATCAGGTCATTCTAGACTCCATGATACCACATATATGTTCTTCTTTTTGTTTATTTTTTTACATAAATATATGTATTTATTGTTATATTTTTCTTTTCTTTATATTTACATTTTTTATTTTTTTTTACTTTTTTTACTTAGTCCCTATGTGATACATTACCTTTTATTACTCTGATCACTGTTATAATCCATTGCAATGACCTAGAATTTCAATGCATTATAACTGTCAATGTGCTCTGGAAGCACTGACAGATCGCCTCTTGCACCATTCTCTTGACGAAGTGTAAAGGTACCGTCACATGCGGCAATATTGCATGCAATTTCACTGGCAATTTGCTAGCTGCAGTGAAATCATGGAGACATTGTTCCATTTGTACACGGCAACAAAATAGAACAATGTGTCCATGATTTCACTGCAACCAGCAAATTGCCAGTAAAATTGCAAGCAATATTGCCGCGTGTGACGGTACCCTAAGAGACTTACCATATCTGGGTGACACAGAAGTCATAATGACAACGACCTTGGGCTGCTATGTAAGCATTCGGGTCCCAGTGTCCACATTGCAGGGGTACCAATCGCCTGGGAGAGGAGCTCACCTCTCCCTCAGCCCCAAAATGCTGCGATCGCTATTGATCGCAGCATTCGAGGGGTGACACTGAGATTGTTCCCACTGTGAGAGGCAGGATCGTCATGCCATACCTATACGTCATGAGTTGGGAACTCCCTGGAAAGCATAACGTATATGTGTACATTGGGTCATGAAGGTGTTAACATTTCAAGTTTATATTGTGAAATCTGGTCACAGATTTGCCTTTGTTGCTGTGCCTGTTGGATGGTGTGACCTGGAGCCGTGTGGACTTTACCTTGAAGTTTGGGGGCTGTGAAAAACCTGGGTTGCTCCCCCTGCTGGCGCAGTGTTGTAAATTTAGCTTAGTCGCAACTGAACAGCAAAGAATATTTCGATGCACAGCCCATAATTCTCTACACTGATGTACAGATCCACCTTAAGACTAATGTTTTATACACACTGAAGTGTTGGAGCAAATTCACATTTTTTTAATAGGTATTTTTGTCTGTGTTGCAATTTGAAAGTAAAATTCGCGCCTGCTATCCAGCTGTAGATTTACATTTCTATAAATTTCTGGCATTAAACTAGATATACTGTATATTGATATGTGGGACTTGTGTCCAGCTCAGTTGTACCTGGCAGCTAGATGGAAGGACCACAAGTCTCTTATCTTCCAGCATCCCTGGTGCATATGAAACAGAAAAAAACAGCACTGTTGCGCCACACCACTAAATTTCACCACAATGTGGTTCTATTAAATGAACACTAACCTTTCCCTGGTGCGGCATTTGATTAGTGATGGCTGACATGATGCACAGATGAAATTGTGGAGCCCAATGGGACGGGGTACTCGGTACTGGACCGGGGTATCACGGGGGAGATCACAGCGGTGTTGGTCCGGACCGCGTCCCGAGCCCACAAGTTAAAGGGGATATTTACAGGGGTTGTCGTGAAGTCACCCATGGGTTGTGGTCAGTGTGGGGACCACCGCTGCTGCTATTCCCGCCAGGAGGATGGATGTAAGGTGCTGCAGCTAGATGGATGAGCCCGCCGTGGGTCGGGGCTGCTCCTGACAGGTGAAAAGGTGAAATACAGTTCTGTTTGCAGGGAATCACACACGGGAGACTGAAGCAGGGTTCACCGGGTTTTACTTGCAAGTTCTTAGTGCAATTTAACCAGTTCACGGTACAATTCAACAGTTCACACAATTAACTCGGGACAGTCACTGAACCCTCTGCAGCCAGGTTTCCTCTATGAGACCCTTCACTTTCTCTGTAACCTTTCAGGCTTTCCTCTCTTCAGGTCTTCCCTGTGGGCTGTATGGGGGCAGCTCGGTCCCCTTGTCTGGCTTTACCCTCTGTGTGTGGGTGGCAAGCCTGGGTCCTATGTGCTGCTGATCCTCCAGCCTGTGTGTTGGGTGACCAGACCTGGAATCTGTGCCTCCCCGTCGGTGTGTCCGTGTACCGTCGTGTAGCTACGGTCACCCAGAGCTGACTCTCTGGTTCCAGCCTAGCCTTGGATGTCCCTATCTTGTAAGGGATCACCGGGCTCTCTCCTATCCTATATGTAACTACCTGGTTACGTCACGGGAGTCTGTCCTGCCAGTTGTCTGTCAGCGCTGTCGTCTTACTCAGACCCAGTTGCACTGGTCCGGTCTCTGTCTTTCCCTTCCTTTGGGCTGCAGCTATGGAGCGGGCTTTCTCACCAGGGAATGGTGTCTCACAGGATTCTGCGCCTCCAGGGAGCCCAGACCCTCAGGAAAGTGTCACTCAGTCCTATTCTTGGTCTTTTCTGTTCAGCTCACTATGGCCTACTGACTAGCTCCTCCTAATTCCCTCCTTTTGTACCTAGTTCGTCACCTGACATACGTTCCACCCACTTCCCTCTAAACACTATCACTCCTTGCCCGCCTAGAGTCCTGGGCTCCGGGTTGGGTGTTGTGTCTTGTGGGTGTGTGCTTTGAAGGTAGTTCATGTGTAACCTGTCACTTTCTGCCTTGCTGCAGTTCCTACATGTGGCCACCCTGGTCGCAGGGGCGCCACAACATCATCACAGTCCTGGGGGATCAAAGGCCGCACCGGTGACGCAAAGAGGTTTTTTAACGCATGTAGTGCCGGTGTCAACCTTAGCAATTTTTCTCCACCAAAAATTCCGCTTTTTCAAAATAACAAAAATGTCTCAGTCCAGGGTACTCCATAGCTAGAATGTGAAGTGTAATTGAGTACACCCTCAGAGGAGCTTGGAGGATTAGTTGTATATTACAGCAGGCTGTAAATGACTATACCAAGATGATGCAGATGGTACAATTCACCCTACACAACCGTGGCATTTCCAGTGCTCACCCCCTACAATCGTGTGTCTAATTTTAACATTCTTATGTTTATAGGCAGTTTAAGAAATAGTTAAAACACTGTAGATTTTTGGACATTTTATTGATTCCATCAAGTTGATAATAGGAGCCCGCGAAAAAAGTAGGTGTAAGGTTATTGCTATTCTGATTGACAGAAATGCATCGCCAGTTGTCATCATCCCAGGCAAGCTGCTGATGAGGTGAATGTGTAACTGCAGTCGCACATGTGCAGCATTGGAGATGAGGACGACATTACTTATGCTTTGTCTCTTTGATGGGAAATTATAACAACCAATAGCAGTATATACTTAGGAAATTCCCAGGCTGATAAACACACCACATTTTACCTTTAGAGTTTATTCCTTTCATCACAAGACTCAATAACACATAATCACATCTGACAAAGTGAATCACTTCTCACCCATGATTTCTTCTTTTCGTTGGCTCAGCCTTCTGTCCTCTGCCTGCCATGGAGTCCTAGCTGAAAGTCAAGATGTCTGTCAGACTCCTGCATACAATGTCCTGAATCTGATGGCGCCTTTAGTGAATTCTTCTGTCGTTCCCAAAGAAATTAAGAGGAGGCTTTTCCTATTGACTTTCTTCCAGCTGGGAATCACTGACATCCAGATTGTACAGCCAAATCAGGTCAATAACACAAGCCTCATCTTAAAGTGAATCTGTCTCCAATTTTCACAATTCAAACCACATTCAATACATAGATCTGTTCGACATGATAAGGCTGGTGTACCCATCTCAGAATGGCTTTGTGAACCAGATATTAAAATAAGCATTTTATGAGTTTACCTAAAGAGTTGGAGAGCTGATGAGTTCGAGTGTGTTCGATCTCCACCCAAACAGCCTGACTGACAGCTGCAGTTTGTACTGAGCACTGTGAGATCCCAGTAGCAGGAGGGACACTGAGTAGATGTCAATCAGGCTACATGGTCAGAGACTGAGTTAAAACTTTTCCAAAGTTTTACACCTGGTTTAAAAGATCAATTATATATATAAATTTAATAATGCATTCAGTTTGTATTGTAATATCTGGTGACCACTAGAGAGGCACTTTCCATTTTTATTTTTGTGTCCCTGTCGCACTACATCTGACCAATCATGAGACTATTGATGTATTTATGCAATACTGGGGCATAGATGGAAGTGCTGAATAAATTACACTAATTATTGTACAGTATTTTATAGTCTACCACGTATGAGATTCACAAGAGTATAATATGATCTAAAGAACCCCTAAAGTGTCAGCACACAGGTACCTGAAACATTTTTCAAGCACACCATTTGAACCTCAACATGAGCTTTGCATGTAATTTGGTTGACATTAGAGAAAATTACAGACGGTCTTTCGATGACATGATGTATCTTGCGTTGTGATGAGCGAGTGTGAAGACCAGTTTACACATAACGATGTCCCAGCGACCTGACCAACGATCGGAGTCGCTGGGAAATTGTTATCTCATCACTGGTGAGCTGTCACACAGGTAGACTCACCAGCGATCAGCCACTCATGTAACGACCTCAACATCGTGGAAAAAGAATATAAAATATTATTTTACACAATGTCGAGGTCCCGCTATGCTGGAATAAGCGGGAGAACGCGGGTAACCATGATACACAGTGGGTAACTAAGCACAGCGCTCTGCTTTAGAAACCCACTATGTACCCTGGTTACCAAGCTCAGCCCACTGGTAACCAGGGTACACAGTGGGTTACTGAGCAGAATGCCGCGATTAGTAACCCCCTGTGTACCCTGGTTACCAGCGCGCTGTGCTTGGTAACCTGGGTACACAGCGGGTTACTAAGCACAGCGGCACACTTAGTTACCCGCTGTGTGCCCTGGTTACTAGCGCTGGGAGGTAGTTGATCGTTGGTAGTTGATTGTCGAAAAATGGCCCTGGCCATTATACCAATGATCAGCGATCAGCGAGCTGATTGCTGATCATTGCAGGATGTCACACGTAGCAACATTGCTGCGAGGTCGCTGCAATGTCACAAGTTGCAGCGACATCGTTAACGATGTTGGTACGTGTAAAGCGGTAACTGTTACTATTTGCTACTCACACGGAAAGTACAGTATTAGCGTTACTCGGCAAGTAAAGCTGGTGCTCGTGAGTGATGTGTCGATCGTTATCGATCTGACGCAAAATGACAGCTCTCTTCAGTAAACAATGGGAGCTGGCACCCTAGTGAGAGCAGATTGAATGGATGGCTCTCACTGGGGGGCACAGCAAGGTGTTTTATGCAGTGAAAACTAAAAAAAAAGTCTTAGTGATGTTTGTTTTATTGCCGAATGTGTGTGGTTGGACTGGGGAAAGGAGATTACAACACCACATAAACATTGACAAACAGTGTGGTCTCCTCACTGCAGACTTGAGTGTGCTCATCAGACCTGAGTGTGATTAACTGATGGCTTTCAGGTCTCATCTCTGGAAGTCGCATTGCAAACACTTACCGTATCTTAGCTCTCTTTTCCAATTCAAATGAGCTTTATTGGCATAATCAAATACGCATTATCATTGCTAACACAAGTGCAGTGCTGACAACTTTGCTGTGCCGCCCCAACCCCACACTTAATAGTGTGCCATAACTTCTCTCACAGCCTGTATGTCACAACAAGTGAGGGAACATCCTGCTCTATAGGAGGAGAACACCAGGGAAGATGGAACGGAAGTCTCTGAGGCTAGAGAGAAGGGTCAATTTCAGAAATAATGACCTGAAATAATTTCAGATGGTCAGTTTCAGAAATAAAATACAAATGGAACTGACAAACTCAACTTGTGTTATTGCAGTCCATGGCTCAGTCAGGGATTTGTCTGAATCCTATTTTAGGGAAATTTAGGCAAAACCTTTGGATGCACTGCAGAAAACTAGTGTGAAGAGGACTGAATGTCATGCTCTTGAGGCGAACGAGGGTGAAAAGTGGACCCGCTGGACCAAGGCACTGCTCTATGACCTGGAGGAGTGTACCTGAGCAGCTACTGAGTCTTCACTAGACCCTCATGTGGAGAGGATAGGCTTGCGCTTGTAGGTAGCGACCATGGGCAGTGCCAGGGGATCTTGGTACCTCGGCAGCTGGCGCCAGAGGTCGGGGTGCAGATACAGGCACATTTGCAGGTAGGATAATCTGAGTGAGTACCGATAGGTACGGACAAAATTCAGGTAGGCACAATGGGTATAGTAGATGTTGGCAAGCACTGGCAGGTTCTCAAAGACACAGCAAGTTAGGCAGATGCAGGCAGGTATAAGTGGGCACTGGCAGGTCCAGGTACACACAGTCGAAATACTGGAATGAGTAGGAGCACAGGTACTGGTAAATGCACAGTCTTGACCACAATCTTTACCTAAACCGCAAGGAAAAAAAAGCATTTTGGGCACAACACTTCAGAATTCTCAGACTTTATTGGGGTAAGGATAGGCATGCAGGCTTGTGACAAAAGGTAACACAAAAATGCAGCAAAAATGCAAGAAAAGTGTCCTTGAGGTTCTTTCACCTGCACAGATAATCGTGTAAATTATAAACATTGAGAGTGGTACTCACAAGGACCAAACAATGTTAGCTGTGTAGCGCTCATTACATCGTAACATTGAACACAGCAACTCCCAAGAAAAAAAGTAAAAAATAAGCAAATACCCTTAAATAAGTAAATAATTGACAATAATGCATGTTAATAAAATAGGATATTTAGTTAACATTATTTAGATTAAAAAAAACATTAAATCCATCCCACCATGTCAAAGTGACCATTATCAGGACGGTCCGAGCATCTAATATTTAAAACCTTAAGATATGTCTAGTGACGTAAATGTGAATAAGGATTAAGCAGGACTGGGCCCAGTAAGGTTGATGTGGTGAGATGACTTTTACATTTTCTAATGAAACTAATGTTGCCATGTTTTTCGGATTATGATGCACTTTTTCTACCCTTAAATTGGGGGGAAATGGGGGTGTGTCTACTAATCTGGATATATCTTATGGGGGAGGGGCGCACAGGTGGTGAAGCAGGGTTTCAGGGGCCCGAATTGCCGCAGAAGGAAGTCGGTGGAGACACAAGTGGAGCAATGCTTCTGGCCTGAGGCTGGGAAGAGGGGTGTCATGGCGGCGTACGCGGGTGCCATTCATCTCTGGGCAGTGGACACGATGGGCTTCAGGAAAGTGGCTGTGGAGGCAGCGCATGTGCAGATTGAGATCTCAGAGAGGCCAGATCTCAATGTGTACATGCGCTGCCTCTGTAGCCATTTTCCTGAAGTCCATCGCGTCAGAAGCGGCGCACGCATAGATTGAGATCTCGACTCATAATCCAGTTCATTTCCTTTGGATTGCCTAAACGATTTCATACATGATGAACGAGCGTTTCTGGACATATCTTTCAGTCGCTTAACCCACTCACCTTACACAATTATGGCTGGGGTCACACATAAGCCCTTGGTCCGTTTTTGGCTTCATTTTTGTCATTATATTTTTCTAAGTCCAAAAACTGACAGAAAAACGGATTGGATGTAATAAACACCCTGTCCGTTTTTTTCTGGACCTCAAAACATTGCTCTGTCCGTTTTTGAGCCAAAAACGTTGCTAGCAACGTTTTTGGCATCAGTTAAAAAACGCATGCGTTTTTTTAACATGGGGCCCTATGGGAAACGCATGCGTTAACGCATGGCACATATAGGCACTTGCGTTAACGCACATGCGTTTTTAATGAAAAAATGAATAAGTCCAAAAACGTTCAGAGGTGCAGGAGGCTCAAAAAGTACCAAAAAAAAAAAACGGATTGGTGATGAAAATCACTTCCAAAAACGGACTTCTATGTGTGACCCCAGCCTATCTTGAACAATGGGTCGTTGGTTTAAGAATCTGACAGATTACTGATCAGTGTAAATGGGCCTTTATAAAAGCTGCTCTGCTTTGGCTTGGGATTTATATAATGGGCTAGTGCAATGTACTGAATCTTTGTGCTTCCACTAAATGCTGGATACTGGCAATCAGTACAGCACTGTGGCACAGTCAGCTGAAAAGTTCACCAAATGACGCAGGGGGGTGGCCGCTGATCTCTACTGTACTGGCTATGGCATAGTACATTTATACTCAAATTGCTAAAATGCAAAAGATTATGTGCAAAGTTGTTTTATTTTCAGTGGAATTCAATTTTGAAAAGGGCCATACCCTTCATGGTATTTTCCACTTAGACCACACATAAAAATCTTCATCACATATCTACTGACGGCATACAAAAAAGACAAGCTGAAAGCCATGTCCAATGTGAATGCAGAGTAATTTCACAGCTATTAGCCTTCCCACGAGATAAGAAACCTACATATCTACGACTGGTGTAAAATTACAAGCCCAAGCAAGCCATGTAAATCAATACCGAAAGGCACAAAAACTTCAAGAGAAATGAAATTTCGATCCTATGGGTGATCATGAAGCACAGAATATTGTTTCACCCCTCGAATATCCCGTCTGGCAGCCCAGAGGACTACAGATGAGTAAGCATTCTGTGCATGTCATCTTGAATACCTGTCCTGGCAGCAAAGAAGAGTTAAGAAGCCTGACTGAGATTTATGTCTACTGAAACGTGCCAAGAGTATAAAATCAGTATCGATTAGCAAAGCAACATGATAGTTCCTATTAAAACTAGTTTAAAGAGGCAACATTAAGCGTGATCTACCTCCAAGGAATAGTGCCATAATGTAGCAAATATAATGTGGCTGGCTAACTGGACTCAATCTGTAAATGTCATCAGTGCAGCAAATATGATTGGTGTTGGAAGCCTGTGTGCTGGGAATCCAGGCATGAAATATAAGAGCGAAGAATAAATATGAATAACTGACTGGAATAGAAGAAATAGAAATATAAATAATAAGGAAGCAAGAGAAGAAAAATTAACTTAATAGAAAACTAGCTTGCGATGCAATCAATATAATATTATATCCAGAGAACATTTCTGGGAAAAAAATGTTTCTTATATTACTGCAGAGGAATGATATAAGCAAACGCAATAGTATGATGGTGCAAATGTGAAGTATTACTGCTATCTGGGGCTTTCAGTTCATACATACGGTTGCAACCAATATTATTCACTTTGTCTTGCAAATTAGGTTTATTAACAATTGTTTTACACTTCAAGTCACCAATATTACTCAACTCCCATTGCAAATTAGACTTGGCAAAGTTTACAAACCTATTGTTGCTTGCAATAAACACATCAAACAAGAATAATGTCAATATCTCAACACACAACTAATGGAACAAGTGGTTTCTTCAAATATTACAAAATGCCATTTTTAACGACAGTGTCAGAATTGTCCAACTCCTGGCATATCTAGTGCCATTACTACTTAGTAGTTCACAAATGTACGGATAGACAGTGTTCACGGACCTGCACTGCGCTGTTCAGACCATTAAGGATCAGTCGATGTTCATCACTAAAGCTTTATTTCCGACGCATTTAGGAGGTAGTCCCAACTCCTTCCTCAGGAAACAGTAGTGTTACATATTCCTACTGTTCCCTGATAAAGGAGTTGGGACTAACTCCGAAATGCGTCGGAAATAAAGCTTTAGTGATGAACATCGACTGATCTTTAATGGTCTGAACAGCGCAGCGCAGGTCCGTGAACACTGTCCATCCCTACATTTGTGAACCACATTGATCGTTTGAGGTGTGGACCTTGCAGCAGCTATCTTCCTATGTCTTGATGCTGGTTGTGTGCTACACAATCCCCCCAGGTGAGTGGTTAGTAATATCTAGTCCCTCCTCATAAAAAAGATAAGACCCTATTGCGCTTCTTTTCCCCTTTCTGGATTTAGATTACTACTTAGTATGCCTACAGATCTGCAGCATAGTCAGACACCAGCTTCTAGCAGTATTCATGATGAGGAAGATTATGCTCAGTGGCGTAACTTGAAGTTCATGGACACCGATGCGAAAGCTCCAATGGGGCCCCTAGTATTGTGAAAATTCAATAGCAGTAGTCTTTTTCTATAGGCCAAAGGTACTTTCTGGATCCCCCTAGGCTCCAGGGCCCTGGTGCGATTGCAACCCCTGCACTTGTTATAGTTACGCCCCTGCTTACACCATTCCTCTTGGGCAATGGCCTCCAGGTCACTAATATTTTTTCAGTTCTCTTGCTATAACTACCTGCTTCAAATCCATCCAAAGATTTTTAATAGCGTTTAGTTAAGGTGATTGTGATTTTCTCCTAGGATTAGGAGTTGAAGGAATCTGCCTTGCTTTCAAATGCAGCAGGTTTCCAGAGTCAAAGAAAGCAAAGTAGCCCCAGAGCATCATCGAGCCACCACCATGCTTCATTGTAAGCATGGTGTTCTTTCCAACATATGTATTATTTTTTCTCATCCAGACAAAACTCTGATCCATGTGTCCAAAACGTTTGACATCACTCAACAAAACAGAATCCCCAAACCTCTGTAACTTATTTTGAGCGTAATGGAGACAATTTTTGTTTTAGGATTAGACAACACCAAAGTATAGATATCCAGTACATTATGGTCATTTATACCTTAATCACATCGGTTGTATATACCAAACCGCAGGTGAGACTGGAAGGGAGTATAGACATATATATCGTGACCGATCGCTTAAATAGTTAGACTTTAAACACTTCCAAGGAAAAGGAAAACGATCATACGGTCATTTATATAAATGCATACTTTTTTATTAACTACATAGTGTGCGGAACAAAGGGAAAGGAAGTGAGAGTACAATAGAAACACCAGCATAAATACAGATAATTATAGCCAATATTATATATGTCCACTCATATGTAATTACAACATCACAGTATTTCAACATTAGCAATTAAATAGTGGTACACATATTCATAATTTTGAGGTAAAGAATTGATGTTGTAATTACATATTTTTTCCGCACACTATGTAGTTAATAAAAAATTATGCATTTATATAAATGACCGTATGATCGTTTTCCTTTTCCTTGGAAGTGTTTAAAGTCTTGTTTTAGGATTAGTATAGGTAATGTCTTGGAGCCCTCAGTCCAAGCATGGAGTTCATTATGTATGTTACTGTCCAAACTGTAACCTCAGTGCCTATTCCCCCAAATTTTGCTACTCAATTTTTTTGCAGTCACATGAGGGTTTTTGATCATGTTGGCAGCTAATGGTAGCTTATTTTTACTGCCTCTTCCAGTGGTGTAGCCAGTGTTTTTTAACTTTGAATTTGTGAACTCTGCTTCCACCTGTATCCCTAGAAACACTTAATTCCTTTGCTATCTTTTTTTATTCTTTAAGTTGTGCAAGGCAATGATCTCTTCTCTTCACTTATTGGATCATCCAGTTACAAATCCAAAAATATTAGTGAATTGATAGCCATTGCCTTTGAGAAATAAGATAATATTCCACAGGAATGCTGTTTTTTGGCTACACATCACGTTTGCAGCCGGTCATAGCAGCCAAATACTATACTAGGTACTAAAGAAGCTTGTAATGAAGGGGAATAATTCTTATGCAGTAGTCATTTTAAATGACATTTTGAAATAAATCTGGAGAAAACACTAAGGGTATGTGCACACAGGAAGGTTTAGTGGCGTTGGAACCGTCAGTAAACCGCTGGAAATTATCAGATCTGAGCTCTGAAGTCTCCAGCTGTTTTCCGGCGGTTTTCCGGCGGTTTTCCGGCGGTTTTTGTCAGCGTGTGCACAGCGGTTTTCAGTCGGTTTTTCCGGCGGTTTTGTATGGAGGATTTTTTTCATGGAACCGCTGAAAAGAATTGACATGCTGTATGCTGTACCCCAAGCTCAACCGAGCCACCACCACATTAAAGACTATGGTGTACGTTTCTAAATTGTATTAATTTATCCTAAGCTGCTAGGTTACATAAACTCTGATCCATATGCCAAAACGTTTTCACTGAACAAAACCTTCCCTAAACCTCTTGTCACATACTTGAGCGTAATATACAATGTTTAATAGACAACCCGTGTATAGATACCCCACTACATTTGCCAAAATACCTTGAACAATCTTTGTAATACCAAACCCAGGTGGACCGGAAGGGTATACAGCACATTATATCGGCCATCGCTTATGATATATCAGAGCATTTAAAGCAGCTTCCAGTGAAAAGAAAACGATATACAGGTCATTGTATATAATGCATACCTTTTATTACACAGCCACTATATGACGGAACCAAGGGTAATGAGAGTGGATGCAGCAATAAGAAGACACCAGAGCACTAAATACAGATCATTATTCAGCCCATGATTATACAGTCCACCCATATATTACAGCATCCCAGTATTTCAGCATTAAGCAATTAAACCAGTGGTACACAGTATTATAAGTTTCAGAGACCAAGATATTGAGAGTGTGTAATAACAGTATATGTTATTGCAGCACCACAAATGTAGTTAATAAAAATTATTGCCCCATATTATACATGACCCCTATATACAGTTTCCCTTTATTGCAAGTGTTTAAAGTCTTTATTCAGAGATTTAGTATAGGCATGTCTTGCAGCCCTATCCAAGCGCATGGAGTTCATATGTGTACAGTCCAAACTAGCACCCAGTGTATTCCCCCAAATGCACTCCTTATATGCAGCACATGTGACGGTTATCCTGTTGTAATGGTAGCTTATTTTTACATGCCTTCTTCCAGGTGTCGGCCAGTGTTTTTTAACTTTGAATTTGTGCTCTGCTTCCACCTGATATCCCCTAGCAACACTTGACTATCCTTTGCTATCTTGTTCATGTCTTTAAGTTGTGACAGAGGCAATGATCTCTTCTCTGTCAACAGGATTGGAATATCCAGTTACAAACAAGGAATAATTTAGTGAATTGATATGCCGCTTGCCTTTGAGAAATAAGATAATATCCCCACGGAATGCTGTTTTATGGCTACACATCCTTTGCAGCCCGCAAGCAGCCAAATACTATACGTATATGACTCTGTAATGAAGGGGACATATTCTATGCAGTATTTTTAAATACTTTTATACAACGGAGTAATATACTATCATGAATTATATTGAGTTATTTAAAGAGAACCTGTCACCCTCCTGGTGCTTTCAACAGTGACAGCACCACTGAATGCAGCGTGTATGCTGCATTCAGGGAAGCTGTGTTCTAAGGCTCTAGCCCCCTGTACCATGAAAAAAACACTTTGCAAACTCTACAGTTAAGAGGTCCCATGGGTCAGGTCTGATTAAGAGGTCCTCGCTGCTGGTGCAGTCCTCCCTGCCACCTCCTTGTGTGTTTCGCCCCCTCTATGTGTCTGCCGCAGGCCTTCTCTTCTTCTGGGTCTGCCCTCCGCTTCTGCTCCTGCTCCTTGTGACTTCACACAGGCGCACAGTGCTTGGTTGAGTGGGGCCTGGTGTTGGTGCATGTGCATGACTTCACACCAGAGGCTGCCCTGTTAATGCTTATGCTGCATACAGCCATCGGCCTCGCTCACCCAAGCGCTGTGCACCTGCGTGATGTCAAAGGAGCAGGAGCAGAAGAGGAGGGCAGACCCAGAAGAAGAGGAGGTGGCTGCAGACACATAGAGGGGGCGTAACACACAAGGAGGAGGCAGGAAGGACTGTGCCAGCAGCCAGGACCTCTTAATCAGACTCAACCCACAAGACCCTTAACTGTAAAGTTTGCAAAGTGTTTTTTTCGGACACAGGGGACTAGAGCCTTATATACCGCTTCCCTGAATGCAACATACACGCTACATTCATGGTGCTGTCACTTTTGAAAGCACCAGGGGGTGACAGGTCCTCTTTAAAGGGAATCTGACAGGTCAAAAATCCATATGTAACTGCTATCATTTTCTAATTCCTTTCTCTAAGCTCGCTCTATTCATGTATTTCAATAAATTTTTCTTCCCTCTGTAAAGTTCAAAATAAAAGATTAATTCCGTCTGTCAATCACAGTGAGTTCTCTGCTGCCCACTCACCAAGGAATGAACATTCATGTATCCTTACATTGCCCTGCACTCCTCTCTGATCTGTATGCTGTTAAATCATTGCAGAGTCTGCAGACACAGCAGAAAGCAGGGGGGAGGAGGGGTAATCTTAGCTGAGCTCTGATCTCGTCATGTCATTGTGTGTATCTGAGGCATGTGTGTAGTGTGTGCATTCTGAGATATTTCTATGTGATTATAAGAACATTTTATCATTTGCTCAGCAAATACACACATTCACATGTCTGCAGGAAAGCCAACGTTCTTATATATAGAAATCTCTTACAGATAGCACACGATGCAGGGCAAAACATCTCCCCCTTCTCAGCACAGAGCACAGAGGGGAGGAAACAGAACACCAATCTTGATGGTCATGAGATATTTAAATAAAACTTTTACAGCCAGAATATTTGGCTGTGAAAGTAATGGAGAGAACTAATGCACCAGCTGCCTGTGAAAATGCTTATAGCAAGGTAACTACAAATGGAACAATAATGATTTTACATGTTTTTAACCTGCCCAGCTTATTCAAGGGTAATATTAGTATCATACTGAAAAATGACCTGACAGAGTCCCTTTAAATTGTTTTTATTTTATTGGCTTATTTCAAAAAGAAGTAAAGTTTCTAAATTTTATTAATAAATCTAATAACAAAAAAACCAACTGATACTGAGCCGGATCACAATGTGAACAGGGCTGTAAACCATGTTCACACCACCAAGAATCTATATCACAAAAAAGACAGTGTAAAAAACGTCCAAAAATATATCTCTGCTATATATAAGTAAAAAGCAAGTGCAAAAATGTGTCAACAGCAGGGTTCTTAGTTAATACGTTTTTTGCAAAAAAGGTACAGAAGCCGTTCTACCACTCCACGGTGACCCCTATCAGAACAGTCCCTAGACTCACGTATTTAAAAACCTAGTGTGAACATACCTCTTAGATACTATGGGGCGTTTGCAACTATCAACTTAAAACACACTCCAGCATTTTTTCTTATTTTGTTGAAAGTGGTGCTTTAACTCTCAGCTTCCTGACCCTACCCATATACTTATTTGCTGCCATCTTTATCTTCTATCACCACCACTCTAATGCCTCCGTCACACATAACGAGATCATTAGTGAGATCATTGTTAAGTCCCAGATTTTGTGATGTAACAGCGATCTTGCTAACGATCTTGTTATGTGTGACACTTAGCAGCGATCAGGCCCCTGCTGTGAGATCGCTGATCGTTACAAAGTATTCTGGGTCATTTTTAGGTTGTTGGTCTCCCGCTGGGAACGCCGCATCACTGTGTTTGAAAGGGACAACGACCAATGATCTCAATACTACACCCGAGAGTGACAATTCCCAACA
The DNA here is from genome assembly GCA_033576535.1 of Allobates femoralis. Classification (NCBI taxonomy): domain Eukaryota; kingdom Metazoa; phylum Chordata; class Amphibia; order Anura; family Aromobatidae; genus Allobates; species Allobates femoralis. The sequence continues at coordinate 113,839,334 of JARQOC010000006.1, forward strand.
ACCTTCTATCATTCTGGATCATTGCTGAGTCGCTGGTGAGATCTGACTGTTTCACATCCCACCAGCGATCCTAAATTGACGCACCAGCGATCCATAAGGATCGTTATCGTTGTCGGGATCGCTGTTGCGTCGTTGTGTGTGACGGGAGCTTTAGATGCAAGGAGAAAAGGAAAAGGGATTTGGTCCGCGCTACCATTACACTGTTATAAGTTTACTGGAAAGAATTATTTTTTATTGTGATTTTATTGCTATGCGTTTTGGGGTGCAGGACCCCTTCATCAAGAAAAAACACGTCACACTGTAATAAATCTATTGGAAAGATTTATTTTTTATTGTGATTTTTTTGTTTCAGGGTGCAGGCCGCCTTCATCAGGAAAAAACACAGATGTACATCTGTGTTTTTTCCTGATGAAGGGGTCCTGCACCCCAAAACACGTAGCAATAAAATCTCAATAAAAAATAAATCTCTCCAGTAGATTTATTACAAAGAGACGGAAGCGTGGACCGAATCCCTTTTCCTTTTCTCCCTGGATCTTTGCTGTCTTTGGAGGGATACTGCTGCAGACCGTTATCGTCGGGATATCAAGCAGATATCACAGGTCTTTAAAGTTGGTTGTGACTTTCACAACCAAAAAAGGTGAGCAAAGCATAACTCACAACTTAAAAACTGTTCCACACAGGTATGCACTATATTGCGCCTTTCTTTTCCAGCTCAATATACTTATCACCACCACTCTTATCAGTTGTTCTCCTGCAGTTTGTGACGACCTTCCGGCTGTTCCAGTGCTTCATTGAAGTGTTTCTTCAATGTAAGTCTATTAGAGCCTCATTCTGGCCTTGTTCTTGCTCTCATAGCCTTGCATTTAGAGCCTGTCATGTAACCCTGACTTCCAGCCAGTCACAAATTGCTGTCACAAGATGGCACTGCTCACAGCGAGCAGCTCTCTCTGCCTGAGCCACAGCTGTGTCCTCAGATGAACTCTCTGACATGACTGCTCACACAGCTCAGTCTGTGAGAACTGCTTGTGGTAAACGTACACAAATGTATCCACTCATTGCAGGTAGCAAACCCGAGTGTGCTTCACTGGACATTGCTGTGGATTATTGTCAGTGGTATGTTTGGGGTTAATAAAACTGGTATAAGATGTCCTTCTTCGCTTATTTTAATTGAAATAAAGGATTTTTCTGTGTGTTTTTTTAACTACTTACAGGATTGATAATGTATGGGTCTCATTGAAGCCTGAACATGATCAATCTAGGGCTTAATGATAGCTGTCAATACTCATCTGAAATTAACCCCTTCTATCACCACAATGCCAACACATCAGGGCATTGGAAACAGCCAGGTGTCCTGCCAGGAATTGGCGTTTCTAATGAACTCATCAATTTCTGGGGTGGCTGCTGACTTCTAGCCTGGGAGGCCAAACAACTATGGACCTCACCAATCTGAGAAAAACCAGCCCCCTGCTGCCTGGTCTTCCTTTGGCTAGCAATCAAAAATTGGGCGGACCCCACGCATTTTAAATTATTTATGGTATTTAAATAATACAAAAAAATAATGGGCTCCCCTGTATTTTTGATTGCCAGCCATGGTAAAACCAGGAAGCTGAAGGTGGTAGCCTGTAGCTGGCTGCTTTATCTGTGCTGCGAATTAAAAATACGGTGGATCCCACGCCATCATTTTTTTAAATTATTTATTTATGTTACTCCCCTATGATGTCAGGTTTATTGCCAATGACAACTAACCACAGATGATAAAAGTCCATCTGGATCTGCCAAACATGAAAATCTGCGGGTTTGCTCATCTCTAATTCATAGGGAACTTCTGCACCAGAACAAATTCTCCAACTCTGATGTGCTTTAAAGGGAGTCTGTCACAGCACCATCCAGAGAACATTTCCCAAATAAAAACTGTACCTTAAGTGTTTGAATCCATTGCTTTAATTATAAAAAAAAATCCCTCTTTATTGAAATATTGTAATGAGGTTCTCAGCGCACCTTTGGTGTAATAGAGCATTTCAGAGCATCTTTCCATCTACTTGAGTTCCATTTTTATCTGCTCCCTGTTCCTGGTTAAAAGAATGTCTTCCTTTATAATAATAGTTAACAATTCTATATATAGTGCAAACATATTCCTCAGCAGTTTACAACTCAGAGGGTACTTACTAAATTGGTGAGGTATCACGCAAATAAAAAAATATGTATTTTTAGGGCATGCTTTACACTGTCTATACACTGGGAATTACCTGGATTATCTGGGATAGCACATTCAAGAAAATTGGTGCAGCATGAGAAACGTCATCTCTGGAAACATGAGACAGATTTAGGTTATATAGGATGTTAGTCTGAGATCATTAGTGGAACAAAAAAGATGGTTAGGGTATAGACACATATAATGGAAGAGATGTCGGAACTGGAGAGCTTTGTGTGTAAGAACAATAAGTTTATATTGGATTTTGTAGCGTCGGGCAATCAGTGCAAATGCTCACACATGGTGGCGGCATCAGTGCAGTTGTTGAACAGAAATGTGATCCTGGCTGTTGGCTTCATGGTGAATTGAAGGAGGAGTGTTTAGTAAAGGTGGGTTTACACGTTGCGATATCGGCGTCCAATTTCAATGAAAAGTCACATGGTTCGATCGTTGGAGCCGATATCGTTCCTGCGTTGTATGGTGTGAATGTCCAATACGATGCAGGAACGATGTCAATGTGATATCGGGGATTGAATGAGCGTGCAATTCTATGCTCCGATATTGAATGGAGATTGGAGCCGGATCGTGCTGTGTGACAGCCCAACTCTGATGCGAAGTTCTACGTCACCCATTCACTCCCATGTTAAATGGTCGTTCCTGGGTTGGGGGGCGTAGACATCGTACAGACGTTGGATCCAGAAATCGCAATGTGTGAACCTCCGATGTGATGCGGGAGAAACGTGCACTAAATGCGCGCTCCCGCACCATTGAATTGCGATATCGCAACGATATTGAAACGTGTAACCCCACCTTAAGAGGGAGACTAATTAGTAGAAAATTGCAGTAGTCCAGACGAATATGAATTAGAGCAACAGCAAAGGGGGTGTCACACGCGTCAATATCGCCTGCACGATATCGACTGCACGTGACGTTGCAGCGATATTGACGCGTGTGACATACTGCATCAACCAGCGATAAATCGCTGGTTGATGATCGCCAGGTTTCAGAACCAGCTCTGAAACCTGGCGATTGTCGCCCGGTGGACACGCAGCATCGCTGCGTGTGACACCGGGACTAGCGATATTCCAGCTCCCAGCGCCTGTCACAAGCGCTGGGAGCTGGTATCCAAGGTACACTGCGGGTAACTAGGCAGCGCGCGCTGCCTAGATACCCGACTGTGTACCTTAGTTACCAGCCTCCTCCGCTCACCGGGTGAGCGGAGGAGGCTGGTAACTAAGGTACACGTCGGGTATCTAGGCAGCGCGCGCTGCCTAGTTACCCGCAGTGTACCTTGGAGACCAGGCTGCTCCCGCTTCCAGCAGGCTGGCAGCGGGAGCAGGACATCGTGGAAACGATATTTAAATCGTTTCCATGATGTCACTGGTCAATTGATCGCTGGTGAGTCTGTCTGTGTGACACCTCACCAGCGATCAGCCGTCAATGTCGTCAGCGATCAGATCGCTGACGACATTGACGCGTGTGACACCCCCTCAAGAGTTTCTGAAGAATCAAATGTAAGATAACATCAAACTTTAGAAATGTTTTTGAGGTGCAAGTGGCATGAGTGAGCTAATGATCGTATATAGTAAGTAAAGGAAAGATCTGAATCAAATATAACCCCACTGCTTGGGATCTTTGGTGGAACCACATAAGAAAATGGCAATTTCAGATTTTGGAAGGATAGTGGAGTAGGAAAACATAAAGAGTTTTTTTTTTTTTACATATTCAGTTTTAAATAAAGGTAGAACTTGATGTTAGAGACAGCAAGCACTGATATTTTATAGCAATGCAGGAGTGATGTCAGAAGTGTATAATTGGATGTCATCACTCTATAAATGTTACTAGAAACCAAATCTGTTGATTGTTTGTCCAATAGGCTTGGTGTAGAGAGAGAAGAGGAGGGGGCCCAGGACTGAACCCTGAGAAGCCTTGATGTGGCACCCCTGTAGGGGATTGCCACAGGATCCACTGGTGCAAGGAGGGATTTACACCTTGGTACACACAGCACACAACACCTTCCACCCCAGACCTGAAGAGGGAGCTCTACTGGTTGCCTTAACCCAGATCCCCTTTAAAAGATTCAGGCCTGAGGGGAGGAGTCGAGTTGTTCCAGTCAGACAGTGAAGAGAGTAGGAGTGAGGAGCTGGTTGCTGGGAAGGATCCATGCCTGGGACCAGGGGACACTGACCACCCAGCTGTGCTGCACCCTTGGGAGAGGGTCGGAGGCCAGTGCAGGAGTAGGAGAATTGAAGAAGGGAACAGACAAAGCTTCCCTTTAGTACACCCGGACACCGGAGTCCGACGCTGCCAGCATCCATTGTAGCAGTATAAGCCTGGGAGGACCAGAAGGACCAAAAACCCCTGAGGAGTACAAGCAAGAGACACTCAAACTGACCAAACCTAGGACCAGGGTCCAAAGAAGAAATAGGAACCCCGCAGAAGGACCTCATTGTCTGTGAGAGAGTAAAGCACTGAGAGGGAGAAGGAGCGGTGAGTTCAGTTACTGGCAGGACTTACCCCACACCACTGTACACAGAAACAGAGGAGGCCTCACAACTCTCTAAGGTGGAAGTCCCAAATTGCACCGGGGACCTGGTTACTTCTCTGGACTGTACCTGTTACCCTGTTACCAGTAAAAGGTACTGAAACAAAGACTACTGTGTGTGAGTGTGCCTGTTTAACCATCGCCATCCACAGCGTTAACTGCAAACACGCAAATACAACTCCCCTCATCCATCCCCGCTGCCCTGAGGTAACGCTCCACCTGTGGAGAGCTGTACTACACTGAGCTGCACCTCCATCACCTCAGCGGCTGGCCGCAGCGCTGGTATTCACTTTACCAGGTACCAGAGGAGGCGTCACGGAAACAATTCCCCTTCACCACCATCATCCCCCACCATTCCCCGCCATTGAGGGTCCAGGGAACAGGACCGGGGACCGACCAGCCATGATCCTCCCCATCCAAGTCGCCATCAGCCCCCGTACCCAAGTACCCCCTACCCTTTCTACCGCTTAATTGATAGTAAGGGAGAGTTCAGGGGGACAAGAGCCGACAATTGAAGTAAAAGAGTAGTCAGAAAGGTAAGAGGAGAAACAAGAGAGAATAGTGACCTTGAGGCCGATAAAGGTGAGCAGAGTGAGTAGGAGCTGGTGGTTCACAGTGTCAAATGATGCAAACAGATCCAAAAGAATCAGAAGGCAGTATTGACCATTAGGCTACGTTCATACACAGTGCATTTGTGAGGATCTGTTTTTGGTGCAAAATTACAGTACGCCAAGAACGGATCCTCACAGAATGTAACGTTCTGGGTGTGAAGGCCTGTGCTTTCTTCCTGCGCTTTTACTTGCCTCACCGCGATCCCTTGGTGACCCCCAGCAGTGTCTTCTCATCCCCACCGCAGTGAGTGGTGGCCTCTAGGACCCTGCAGCACCATGTGACAGATGACGTCGCCCGGTCACATGGTGCTGTTTAAGGTACTGAACAAGGTCCTGGGCCATCGGGATGAGGAATGATTACCATGGGATCGTGGCAATGTGAGTAAAAAGTGCGCTGAAAAAGTGCAAACAGTTGACATGGTCATGGTCCGCAAAAAGACAGACCATGTGAATGGAGCTGCGCTTCACAGCATTTACGCAGGGCATGAAGCGCTGCTCTAAATAGCGCTGTGTAAATGCCAAAAATACGCTGTGTGTGAACGCAGCCTTAGATTTAGCTGTTAGTAGATCATTAGAGACTTTAGTAAGGGCAGTTTTAGTAGAGTTTAAGAAACAGAAACTGGATTGTAGAGGGTCAAGAATAGTTATTTGAGAGATAGCAGATTGAGAGTAGACCTTGCTGCAGGATTTTTTTTTTGTAATGCTTTTATGATGGCGTTTTTGAAGGAGGAGGGAAAGATACTGAAAAAATGATTGAGGTTAAAAAATGTAATTAAGTAGGTAGTGTCAGCTGAGGAGAGGTACTGAGGGAGGTAAGAGAGAATAGGGCTATTGTTGAAGGTAGTAAGGCAGCGCCGGACTGGGGTGACTGGGGCCCACCAGGAAAATTGACTCCAGGGGCCCACCCACCAGGAAAATTGACTCCAGGGGCCCACCCACCCGGGCCCACCCATTCTTCAGCAATATGCAAATACCTGTTATGCGTTATACCTATTATAGTGTAGCGTGGACTGTAAAACACAGATGGCTCCTGCACACCACTGTGCGCTCAGTATTACTGCGATGTATAATAACTGTAGTTTGCATTAATTTGGATTTGTTGGTGAAAACAAGTTATCAGCGATGCACAGGCAGGGGCTGGCTGGCAGATCTTGCCCTGGGGGGTTGTTGACTTTTTCTAGCCGGTGGCCAACTGAAGAGCGGGGGGATGGGTGCTACCACTACAGAGGCCAACTGAAGAGCATGTGGGTGCGGGCTCTGCTTCACTAGCCTGCCAGCTGCCTGCTGCCGCCGCGCCAATCCCAGGTCACAGCCTCCACGCTGACGCCCGCGTCCTGCCTGCTGCGTCCCGGGTCCCACGTGGCCGCTCTCACTGAGGGGGCGGCTCTAAACTGGGACTAAACCACCGGCCTGGGGGGCAAATGCCTCCCTGCAACCTGGGCCAGTCCGCCCCTGTGCACAGGTTAGGAATGTGATCACTTATTTATTGGTGGAGTCCGCACCATCAGAAGAATGTAGCACTTAGAGTATTTGGTGAGATTTGTACCTCAGTATTTGTAAGGCCGACTTCACACCACGATGTGAATCAGAAAGCCCCTGTCCCACTTTTGACATAATGCAGCCCTATGGTGCTGAACAGGGCCAGATGGCAGCTATTTGCCATCCGGTTTTGTCCCTGTCTGGCAGCATCAGGCTGCAAATGATTTTTGCCCCGGACACAAAAACGGAGCTTGCATCATTTTTGTGTCCGGGGTGAAAAATTTAAGCAAACCAGATCCTACCGGATTCTTCCGGTTCCAGAGAGTATGCCAGGTTCCCGAACGCCGGCTGCTGCACTTCAGCGTGAGCTCCGCTGACCTTCAGCCCCAGGAGCTGTCCCCTGTGAAGAGGTTCAGCACCATTTCAGTAGGGGACAGCTCCTGAAGCTGCGCTCTGCAGAATCTGGCTACAAACAGGACCGCAGGGCATATTAACTCTCCGCTTCTATTTGTCCGGACCTGTCAGGCTGTGTCCGGTGCCTCCTGCAAAGCACTGGATACAGCCTGACAGGGGGAAAAACGTGGTGTGAAGCCGGCCTAAGACAAAACCAGGAGTAAAGCAAGCAGAGGTAATCCTAGATTTGTCTTATAAATACTGAAGTCACCAAATGCTCAACTTTCTTTCTCTGGCAAACCTCTGCATTTTTCACCCCGGACACAAAAATGCTGCATGCTCCGTTTTTGTGTCCAGGGCAAAAATCGTTTGCAGCCTGATGCTGCCAGACAGGGACAAAACCGGATGGCAAATAGCTGCCATCCAGCCCTGTCCGGCCCCATAGGGCTGCATTGTGTGAAAATCGGGTCCGGGGCTGTCGGGTTCACACCGGACAGCCCCAGACCTGATCACACCATGGTGTGAAGCTGGCCTAATACCATATACAAGGAACAAATCCCGCCAAGCCATGACCAGAGCACATAATGGCACCAGATAGTGACCAATAATGAAAATGTAAAAAGCTCTGTATATAGAGTCAGTGTAAAGATAATATAGAGATTACCAGTGACATTACCAGTGACATTATACACAGGAGCTCTGTATATATTGTCAGTGTACAGGTAATATAATGATCACCAAGGACATTATACACAGGAGCTCTGTGTATAGTGTCAGTGTGTGTGTATAGGTAATAAACAAACTCACCAGTGATGTCTCTAGGTGAAGTTCTTTATCTGTTGCCGACTGATATCACATCTTCTATGTAGGACCTATCTCTGCAGAAAATAACATAGTTACTACAACTAATCACTTCCAGAGCACAATCCACACTTTTGCCACGATTTCTACACTACATGAAATGACAAGTGCTCCAGTGTCATTCTGTCCCTGCTCATCTCTGTCAGCTGTTTACTAGAAATTCATGGTGGCCATGTCTAATTTGGCGTGACGACATGAATTTCAGGCTTAGTACCAGCTGATAATGGGGTTAGTAGCAGGTTTGTATTATTACCCAGCGTGCCACCCCCCACCAGGACTGCTGGAAGAGCTGGAGAAAGTGTATGGACATGATGCTATGATGAAAGCACCATTTTTAGGGGTGGCTGTGGGCTGCGATTTTCAGCGTGGGGGGCCAAGAACGCTTGGGCCTTACCATGCTGAGAATCCCAGTCCCCAGCTGCCTTGCTTTATCTGGCTGGCAATCAACATATGGCGGGAGCATACGCATGTTTTTTCCAAAAAAAGTGAAATAATTTTAAAACAAATATTAGGCTTCTCTGTCTTTTGATCGCCAGACAAGGTAAATCCAGGCAACTGGAGGTGGCAGCCCGTAGCTGTATGCTTTATCTGCGCTGAGAATCAAAAAATCTGCGGAGCGCTACGTCATGTTTTTTTTAGTATTTGTTTTCACATTTCTATATGTGTGACAGGCCCAACAGCTAATCACAGACACTGACACAGAGAATGGGCATCTGTGATTGGCTGCTTGAGTAACCTGAATGCAGCCCATACGTAGTACCGTACTAGAATGTATGGGCTGGTTGTAGATTACTCGAACAGCCAATCACAGATGCCCATCCTCTTTGACCGCATCTGTGATTGGCTGTTGTGGTCTGTCACATATAGAAGTGTGAAAATAAATAATTTTTAAAAACATGACATAGCGCTCTGCAGAATTTTTGATTCTCACCGCAGATAAAGCGGACAGCTACGGCCTGCCACCCCCAGCTGCCATGGCTTTACCTTGGATGGTGATCAACAGTCAGGAAAGCCCATTTTTTTTTATAAATTGTTAAAAAAAAAAAATGAGTGGGCTCCCGCCATATTTTGATCGGCAGCTGGTGGCTGGGATTCTTAGCATGGTAAGGCCCAAGCATTCTGGGCCCCCGATGCTGAAAACGGCAGCCCACAGCCACCCCTGGAATTGGCGCAGTCATCATAGCGCCATTTCCAGGCACTTTATTCGGCTCTTCCCGTGGCCCTGGTGGTGGGTGGCACGCTGGGTAATAAAGGGTTAGTACCAGCTTTGTATTATCAGTTGGTACTAACCTGAAATTCATGGCATCACGCCAAACTAGACATGGCCACCATGAATTTCTAGTAAACAGGAAAAAAACACAATATAGAGAAAATAAATGTTTAATAAAACTCAAATCGCATTTAGAGACTCCATCTTTAATAAAAAAAAAAAATCCTTGCTCTGACGTAATTCACAGGTCTTCTGTCTTCAGCTCTTTGCAATCAGACAATATGTCTGCTGACAGAGATGAGCAGGCACAGAATAACAGTAGAACACACCTGTAAGTGATAGAAGCGCTCAGCTGGCCTCCAGCCGCCGACCGTGTTTCCTGTGCATTGCAAATAATGCATACTTTCAAACGCATGGCCGTTTTTGCAAGCGTTAGAATGCATTTTTGCAATACAAGTCTACGGTACATTGCATTTGTGCTGATTTACAATGGATCCGTTGCAACGAACAGCATAAACGCAATGTTAACAGCTGTGAAGAGGGGAGACAGAGCCCTGGATAACGCCTAGTCAGTCTACTGATGGTACTATCTTGCCCATTGCCCAGTATGTCCTTCCAGCCTTTGTGGCACTATTATGCCCATTGCCCAGTATGTACTGCCTCTGTGGTACACTCATGCTAGTACTACCACCAGTGACTGTCAGGACATGCGTGGGTGGGCATGATTGTACCACAGATGCTGGCAGGACATATTGGGCAATGGGCATGCATGATAGTACCACCAGAGGCTAGCATAACATGCTGGCCAATGGCCATGATAATCATGGTCATTGCCCAGTAGTATGTCCTGCCAGCCTCAGCTAAGGGTCCCAGGCAGTTACCTTCTCATCCGTTCTGCTGCTGGCTGGGAGTCCTATACAGTGCAGCATGTAGTGTGAATGCCACACTATGGAGATGCTGCTTCTACTACTGCCACATGGAGGCGAGGCTCAGGGCCACATAGAGATTACAGGGGCCGCATAAGGGGCGGATATGGGTCCCAATCAGGGGCGTACATAGAGATCAATGGGCACTCTCAGGGGCGTGCATAAAGACCATGGGGCCGAATCATAGGCGTACATAGATAACATGGGGCACAGTCAGGGGCGTGTATAAAAATCATGGGGCCCACTCAGGGTTCGTACATAGAGATCATGGGGCCCACTCAGATGCGTACATAGAGATCATCATGGGGCCCACTCAGAGGTGTACATACAGATTACGGGGCCGACTCAGAGGCGCACATAGAGATCATGGGGCCCACTCAGATGCGTACATAGAGATCATCATGGGGCCCACTCAGAGGTGCACATACAGATTATGGGGCCCACTCAGATACATACAAAGAGATCATCATGGGGCCCACTCAGAGGTGTACATACAGATTACGGGGTCCACTCAGAGGCGCACATAGAGATCATGGGGCCCACTCAGGGATCGTACATACAGATCATGGGGTCCACTCAGATGCATACATAGAGATCATCGTGGGGCATACTCAGAGGCGTACATAGAGATTATGGGGCCCACATAGAGGCGCACATAGAGATCACGGGGTCCACTCAGATGCGTACATAGAGATCATCATGGGGCCCACACATAGGTGCACATAGAGATCATGGGGCCCACACATAGGCGCACATAGTGATCATGGGGCCCACTCAGGGGCGTACATAGAGATCATCATGGGGCCCACACATAGGTGCACATAGAGATCATGGAGCCCACTCAGGGGCGTACAAAGAGATCATCATGGGGCCCACACATAGGCGCACATAGAGATCATGGGCCCACACATAGGCGCACATAGAGATCATGGGGCCCACACATAGGCGCACATAGAGATCATGGGGCCCACACATAGGCGCACATAGAGATCATGGGTTCACTCAGATGCGCACATAGAGATCATCATGGGGCCCACACAGAGGCGCACATAGTGATCATGGGGCCCACTCAGGGGCGTACATAGAGATCATCATGGGGCCCACACATAGGCGCACATAGAGATCATGGGGCCCACACATAGGCGCACATAGAGATCATGGGGCCCACACATAGGCGCACATAGAGATCATGGGGCCCACTCAGATGCGTACATAGAGATCATCATGGGGCCCACACATAGGCGCACATAGAGATCATGGGCCCACACATAGGCGCACATAGAGATCATGGGGCCCACTCAGATGCATACACAGAGATCATGGGGCCCACTCAGATGCGTACATAGAGATCATGATGGGGCCCACACATAGGCGCACATAGAAATCATGGGTTCACTCAGATGCGCACATAGAGATCATCATGGAGCCCACACATAGGCGCACATAGTGATCATGGGACCCACTCAGGGGCGTACATAGAGATCATCATGGGGCCCGCACATAGGTGCACATAGAGATCATGGAGCCCACTCAGGGGCGTACATAGAGATCATCATGGGGCCCACACATAGGCGCACATAGAGATCATGGGGCCCACACATAGGCGCACATAGAGATCATGGGGCCCACACATAGGCGCACATAGAGATCATGGGGCCCACACATAGGCGCACATAGAGATCATGGGGCCCACACATAGGCGCACATAGAGATCATGGGGCCCACTCAGATGCGTACATAGAGATCATCATGGGGCCCACACATAGGCGCACATAGAGATCATGGGACCCACACATAGGCGCACATAGAGATCATGTGGCCCACTCAGATGCGTACATAGAGATCATGATGGGGCCCACACATAGGCGCACATAGAAATCATGGGTCCACTCAGATGCGCACATAGAGATCATCATGGAGCCCACACATAGGCACACATAGAGATCATGGGGCCAACACATAGGCGCACATAGTGATCATGGGGCCCACTCAGGGGCGTACATAGAGATCATCATGGGGCCCACACATAGGCGCACATAGAGATCATGGAGCCCACTCAGGGGCGTACATAGAGATCATCATGGGGCCCACACATAGGCGCACATAGAGATCATGGGGCCCACACATAGGCGCACATAGAGATCATGGGGCCCACTCAGGGGCGTACATAGAGATCATCATGGGGCCCACACATAGAGCGCACATAGAGATCATGGGGCCCACACATAGAGCGCACATAGAGATCATGGGGCCCACACATAGGCGCACATAGTGATCATGGGGCCCACTCAGGGGCGTACATAGAGATCATCATGGGGCCCACACATAGGCGCACATAGAGATCATGGGGCCCACTCAGGGGCGCACATACAGATCATGGGGCCCACTCAGGGGCGCACATAGTGATCATGGGGCCCACTCAGGGGCGTACATAGAGATCACCATGGGGCCCACACATAGGCACACATAGAGATCATGTGGCCCACTCAGATGCGTACATAGAGATCGTTATGGGGCCCACACATAGGCGCACATAGAGATCATGGGGCCCACTCAGGGGCGCACATAGAGATCATGGGGCCCACTCAGGGGCGCACATAGTGATCATGGGGCACACTCAGGGGCGTACATAGAGATCACCATGGGACCCACACATAGGCGCACATAGAGATCATGTGGCCCACTCAGATGCGTACATAGAGATCATGATGGGGCCCACACATAGGCGCACATAGAAATCATGGGTCCACTCAGATGCGCACATAGAGATCATCATGGAGCCCACACATAGGCACACATAGAGATCATGGGGCCCACACATAGGCGCACATAGTGATCATGGGGCCCACTCAGGGGCGTACATAGAGATGATCATGGGGCCCACACATAGGCGCACATAGAGATCATGGGGCCCACACATAGGCGCACATAGAGATCATGGGGCCCACTCAGGGGCGTACATAGAGATCATCATGGGGCCCACACATAGAGCGCACATAGAGATCATGAGGCCCACACATAGGCGCACATAGTGATCATGGGGCCCACTCAGGGGCGTACATAGAGATCATCATGGGGCCCACACATAGGCGCACATAGAGATCATGGGGCCCACTCAGGGGCGCACATAGAGATCATGGGGCCCACTCAGGGGCGCACATAGTGATCATGGGGCCCACTCAGGGGCGTACATAGAGATCATCATGGGGCCCACACATAGGCGCACATAGAGATCATGGGGCCCACTCAGGGGCGCACATAGAGATCATGGGCCCACTCAGGGGCGCACATAGTGATCATGGGGCCCACTCAGGGGCGTACATAGAGATCACCATGGGGCCCACACATAGGCGCACATAGAGATCATGGGGCCCACTCAGGGGCGCACATAGTGATCATGGGGCCCACTCAGGGACGTACATAGAGATCATCATGGGGGCCACACATAGGCGCACATAGAGATCATGGGGCCCACTCAGGGATTGTAGATAGAGATCATGGGGCTCCGTGAGGTTAGGCTCTCACTGCACCCCAGTATGGTGCCATCAGGGAGCTCCCACAGTGTTTGCTTCATACTAAGGCCTGTGATGCCCTGTGGGACCTCCCTGATGGCACCATGCTGGGGGCAGTAGTAGAAGCAGCAGCAGCAGTATCTCCTCACACTAAATGCTGCACAGCACTACAGGCCCCCAGCAGGTGAGACTGGATGGTGGAGGCTGCAGCACGGTCTGGGACCCCCCACACCCCAGGCTGATGGCTGAGGAGCCCATCTCTTATGGAATAATGGGCTCCTCAGTCGCTCAGTTACCAGGACGACCTAGCACACACACACCCGCACCCAAGCCTCCTTTCCCTGGCCACCCAAACCCCCCCCCCCCCGCCTTTATAGTCACCCTGGGCCTGTCTGCAGGGGCGATGACGGGTCCCTCTCCTCCTCAGCGACGCTGCCGGCACCTGCGCACACAGCCTGGATGGAGGCAGTCATCGCAGGCTGAGGCTGTCTCCATCTGCGCACGCGCCGGCAGTGTCGCGCTGCGCAGAGGAGGCTGGGCGGCACCACAACAGCAGGCAAAGCACGGAGAGCTCTCTCCGTGCTTTGCTGCTGCAAGACTAGAACAATCACTCACTAATCATATCGGCAGTGCGCCGATATGATTAGTGATAATACCGGAGGGGGGCCTCACACTGTCACTCTGCAGGGCCCAGGGGGGGTATGGGGGCGGGGCTAAGTGGGCAGGGCTAAAAAGTGTCGGGGCCCCCCGGGGGATCTCCCGATCTCCCGCCGGGCCAGTCTGCCCCTGTAGTAAGGCAAGAAGATGCAAGGAGCCAGGAAACCTTATCTTCTGTGACCTGTTCAAAAATGGAAAGTGAACTTGGTGAATGTTTATATCATTGGCATCACAGGTGTTGAAACAGTGGAAAATATACGATAATTCCTCATCTTTTATTCCTTCTCATATGCAGAAATTGTGATTAATGTGCAAATAAAAAATCATATGTTAAAATTAATGAATTCATTATACAGATTGTTTTTCATTCAAATGGAATTAGGAATTCTAAAAAATAAATAAAGAAATCATCCTTCAATTCCTGTCCAACTATGATGCAATAATGTATAATTCATCTGTCATCCAACCAGAAACACAGATTATTTTTAACAAAATGTTTCCATTCAATTATGCAACATGATAAACTGTACTGAAGCAGGAGGATGAAAGAAAAGAGTGATATCTAAGGGTAATGGTGAGAAGGTATAGGTGACCTTTTACATGGTAAATCATAGTTTGGTTATAACAAGCAAGTGAAAGAATTCTATTCATTCCTAGGCTTGGCCATGAGCTGTTCATGTTCATAAACTCTTGACTCTATGTCTAAGATCATTTTACAAGGAAAGGATGAACATTTCAACTTTCTGCATATCAGACTTCAAGCAGCTGTTATCAAAAGATTTGGGTTTTGGGTTTCAGAGAATTGGTACGTTTCTAAGACCTTTTTTATTCACATTTTTCAAAGTACCACCTAAAATGTTCAAAATATGTAGTATGCAGTAAGTCACTTTTATTTTATCTTACTCTGTGGATAAGAGTGGGTCCACCCAGATGTATTTGTGCATAGCTACACTAAGCCTTTATATATGAATATCGGATTAGGGATGTTAACAGTCCCATATTTTACACTATAATCCAGGATCATGTTGCAGTTAAGTCCAGATTTAAACGCAAACACCTAGGCTAGAAGAGTATACATCCAATACAGAACTAATCATGATTACTGTGAAGAAAAACCTTCTCAGATCTCCAACAGGAGCTTTATGTAGCAAACAAAAGTTCAGTTGCTTGCTTGAAAAAGTCTAAAGGTACCTTTACACGCCGCAACTATCACCGGCGATCGGTGGCAACCGAACGTGCACGTTTTTGACGGTTGATACCGATCGCCGATGCCACATTTAGACGCCGCAATTGCGTCGTCAACTTAAGGGAACGTGGCTCCCCGGAAGTTGAAACAGAACCTGCGGGGAACATCCGGTTGAATCCCGACGCCGTTTCACATGCCGCAATCCACAAAGGAATGTGGGTGTACATCTTCAGCGCCGCAAGAACATAGGCGTGACAGAGTTGTGTATTCCGCTGCCCAAACACGATGATTAGACAACTCAATAGCGTCATGATTGGCCAGCCTGCGAAGGAAGGCTGGCTAATACATGACACCATTGCAATTGTGTAGTGTGAATGGACAGCTCTTTAAATATGGCGCCCTGTGAAGGGACAGCCAATGGTTACACAGTAGCCCCCACCAATCATTGCTAATGGGGCGCGGTATCCAGCATGCTGTGTCATGCCTCTGGGAAATCACTAGGCGACGCAGATTCCATCCCTATCACCCATTCACACGCCAAAACCAGGGCAATTCACCTTCAGGGTTGCCTCTGGTTTTTGAACAATGCTCTGAAACCGCAATCGGAAGCAACTTTGAAAATCACCATCACTTTCCCCAATTACACGCCTCAATTTTGTAGCAATTTCAAGGCAACCGTGATGGAAATCCCAATTGCCTCTCAGTTGCTACACCGTAGTTGCAGCGTGTAAGGGTACCTTAAACGATTCCAGGAATTTAAGAAGCAAGCAAAAGTGGCACTCTATCCGTAAAAATCCATATTTTAGTTTAGCAAATTAAAACATTCCACCCAAGGTGAGAGCAGGGCTCAGGGTCTACAGCCTGTTTCGCATATGTAAGCTTTCACTTGTCCCACCTCGGACCGGTGGTGGTGGAAGCATGGATGCGTGAAACAGACCCTGAGCCCTGCTCTCTCCAGGGTTAGAATGTTTTTAATTTGCAAAAATATGGATTTTTGTGGATGGAGTGCAGCTTTTACTTGCTTCTTGAATTCCTAGGCTAATAGAGCAGCCTAACACTCAAGACCCAGAAAGGATCTTTTTGTACAATATGAATTTCACTTGAGGATGAAAATGTTCTTTCAAAGCCATTGCTAATTATGTTCTTTAATTATGACTGATTGCAAAGCACTATTTCTTATGTTTTTGTCTGCAGTCGCATAACGGATCTTATCCTTTTAGAAATGCAACATCTTTTCAGTAGATGAATTTTACTTGGTAGTGATGGATAAAGGTTGCCGCGAGGTGACAGCGGCAAATACTGATTTTCTTCTGCGTATCCTCCTATCTTAAATTTACAGTGATATGTTCCTTCCACCTCAATATTTATAGTTTTCTGTGTTACAAGGGACTGTGGACTGTGGTTTTCCTCATAAGCACTAATACATAACCGTAGCCAGTAAGACTAGGTTCAGTAAATGAAATGAGACGAGAAACCTTTATTTCTACACGGCACCTTCCAACATAGCTAATCTGGACCTCATGGAGGTGTTTGATATTGCCAATCCTTCCTCATTGGATTCATATACTGAAAGACTCATGTTTTTCTTGAAAGCTAATAAAGTATCTTCTACCATTGGAGGCGTGCTGTGTTCTCATAGGTTCTTAGCTATTGATAACATCCACTCCACAGTTTCCTCTGGTAAACTAAGTGACCTCTTATTTGAGGAAATCATTACTGTATTAAAATCATTTTCCACCTACCCCTTCAGAAACTACGGGGCACTGTGAATTTAACAAAGGGAGCCGTCTTCTTGGTACTGCAGTTTACAGGGTCAGAAAACACCTTTTCTGACAGCAATGTAGGCAAAATGTGAACTGTAGAAATATTTCCTGTAGACGGTTGCTTGACATTTAACTCTTGTCTACGGCTGGAATTAGGCTGCAAAATGAAAAATGATGGTGGGTCAGATCCATCATATGGCAGACACTAACGGTGTCAGACCCTGCTGGGCTCTAAAATGGTCTCTACAATTTTAATGCTAGAATATAACCATAGGAGCCCATAGACTTTGCTGCTAGCTTTTCTTTTGGCTTGTATGTATCAAAAAGTGAGCTGCTTCTGAGCGAATGCAGAATGGTCTGTTCACTACTTTTAACCTCTTTAGGTGTTTACAAAAGTGAAGCAGTGAAAACACAATAAATGAACAGCAAGTTGTTTATGCATTGCAGTGTATATGTTTGGCATTTTTAGAGTTTATTGAGCGCTATTTCAGATCGGTTACCGATAGAGATAGGTGAACCTGCATATGTTTGGGTTTGGTAGATCCGGCAGGACTTTAAAAAAAGGTCTTGGTTTGGGACCGAACATGACATGAACTTGAACCTAAACCCTGAACCCTATATAAGTCTATGGGGATCCGAACTTTAGAGCTGTAAAATAAGGCAAAAAGGCAATTAAAGTAGGAGAATTATACATACCAGTCTCTCGCTGCAGTCACACTTTCTTCTGGGTCTGCTCATTAAGTCTCATGTTTATACACTTTATTTCCCCGCCCAGTCTCCGTGATAGCATCTCTGTCAGAGTCTGTGATTGGTTGTGTCAGTCAGACTGTACTCACACAATGAGTACCGGTATCTGTGATTGAATGTATCAGTCAGATTGCGCTCGCACAATGTGTATAGGTGTCTGTGATTGATTGTGTCAGTCAGACTACACTCACACAATGAGTACCGGTATCTGTGATTGAATGTATCAGTCAGATTGTGCTCGCACAATGTGTATAGGTGTCTGTGATTGGTTGTATGAAAGGAAAAAACAAAAGGTTGCACCACGCTGATCCCACACATAGAATAAGGGTTAATCAGGGATACACTCACCTGGCACTGTTGTGCACCGCACAACAGGGAATGGAATACAAGATGAGTGTAAATTCGGTCAGTTGTTCTTGAGGCGGCCTTCCACTTGGCTCCGTGTGATAAGGCTCCGAGGTCAGGGCGACCATGTCCACCGGGCCTGGACACTTAATCCCAAGGGAGGCAGCTCTATTGCATGTTCAGCAAGGTCTCTCCTCCAGCAGCTCTCATACCACACCCCGAAGGGAGGAGGGTAATAATGAGAAGGAAAAATAGTAGTGAGCGCTAGAAAAGACCAGGGAACTGAAAATTAAGAGAATTACCTCTAGGTTTATTAAAAAGTAGGTATAGCGAGCCCTCAGCCACAACGCGTTTCGACAAACGTCTTTCTCAACGTCAGTCTCCGTGATAGCATCTGTGTCAGAGTCTGTGATTGGTTGTGTCAGTCAGACTGCACTCACACAATGAGTACCGGTATCTGTGATTGAATTTATCAGTCAGATTGCGCTCGCACAATGTGTATAGGTGTCTGTGATTGGTTGTGTCAGTCAGACTGCGCTCGTACAATGTGTACTGGTGTCTGTGATTGGTTGGCACAATAGTGCATGACAATGAGCATGCCATCAAATGTATGTAAAAATAAATAAATAATTTAAAAAAGTATGTGAGGGTCTCCCATATATTGTGATGTACAGCGCAGATAAGGCACATGGCTGCGAGCTGCCCCCAGCCCCGTGCGTTATGTTTGCTGAGTATAAAAATACAAGGACCCTTCAATTTTGATACGCAGCCAAGATAAAGCATATGGCTGAGGACTGGTATTCTTATCCTGGGAAGGCACATAGTTATTGGGACCCCCAGGTTAAGAAAAGCGGTCTGCAGCCACTCCAGAATTTGGCGCATCCAATATATTTGCTAAATCCTGGTGCTTACCAAGCTCTTCCTAGTTGTCCTGGTGCAGTGGCAATTGGGTGTAATAGAAGGGGTTACTGACAACTGAGAATTGACAGTCGTCATCAAGGATTGGTAATGTTCAGGCCTCTATAAGACCCCCACAGAACCAATCCTGTAAGTAAATAGGTACAAAACACAGACACAGAGAAACATTCTTTAATTAAATAAAAAAACACAGACAACCTTTTTTACCCATTTATTAACCCCGCAAATGCAGGCTTCACAGAGTAGTATTACACCCGTAAAAGAGGCGTAAATGCTCCAGCTGCAGGTGGACCCTAGGATGGGTGGGTGGGACCCATTCCCAGCACTCCCACATCAGATTAGGGTGGGAGGTTACCCGGGAGGGAATAAATTCACCTCTAGGGGAAACAAGGAGGTCTTTGCCTCTAAGTCTTTGAGCTTAGGGTCTCTCAGCTGAGGGACCAGGAGGAGATAGAGGAAGAGGAAAGGTATTAGGAAAGATCAACTAAGTGGAAAGAGGCGGAAGGTCACACCAGGTCGGTTACAAGCCGCACCGGAGGAGAGAAGAGGGACCTTGAGGAGGTCCTGAAAGAGGGAGGCCGACAAGAGAAGTACGGGCTCTAGAAAGAAAGAGATATCCTCAGAGTGGAGCGTCCATACTCCAGGGGATACTCCAGTCCAACCAGGAGAACGCCGGGCCCTAGGAACCGGCCAAGTCCAGCTTGCAACCGGCTGCTGTGGCTTGTTCATCAACCGCAGCACCCTGCCAACAGAGAGGTCTGCCTGCTTCCTCACCAACGAGGGAGGGGACTCTCGGTACTACCTACACGGAGCTACTGGGTATAGATCGATCCAAAGCGGGGAAGAACGGACACAGGTTAGTTAACGAAGGTACACCAAGGGTTCCACCATACCACCTGGGATCGACTTGCAGCCACCCGTTAAGCTACCTGTCTTTGTAACATCTAAAGTGCTGAGCTGTGAACTGTAACTGCTGCTTCAAGTTAACAGTAAAGTACCTGGGAGAAAGTGACTTTGCTTCCGCCTGTGTTCCTTCTGCATGAACTTATTCCCTTTCCAGTATTGCTGCCCCGGAGGTCCAGCCCTACCTGTAGAGGACTTTGCCAACTAGCCGCATTACCATGTACCTCTGGCGGACTGTGGCGGCACTGGTGACTCCTCACCAGAAACTACAGGTGGCGTCACGACAACTGTATATAAAAGCTCCTGTAAATATAATCCCCTTTTTCAAAGAAGTCCCTCAGGACACGGGATCAGGTGCGGCCACCACTCCCCGTGACACAGGAGCGTTAACCCCTTGGAGCCTGATACCCGATTACCCCAAAGCCTGGGTCTCAAACCAAACATACCCAGTTCTGATGGTAAATCTTCAATATGATGCACTCGATGACTGTCCCCGGCTCTGCTACATCGTAGTGAGCTGTGACATTAAAGTGACCCCATGCATTTAAAAAATATATATATATTTATTTAAATCATATAAATAAGAACACAAGGGGTCCTTGTATTTTGATGCACAGCCAACATAACGCTCACGGCTGAGGGCTGCAGATCGCAGCCTTGTGCTTTATCTGCACTGTGTGTCACAATATATGGGAGACCCCACACACTTTTTTTAATTATTTATTTACTTTTACACACATATGATGGCAGGTTCATTGCCATACACTAATGTGTATGCTAACTAATCAAAGACACAGATTATGGGGGCGCACTCTGACTGACATGACCAATCACAGACTCTGTTACAGATGCTGTCACAGAGAGTGGGCAGGGGGATGCAGTGAATAATCATGAGGCTAAATGAGAGGACCCAAAAGTAGTGTTACATGTGCACGGTCCTTGGTAAGTATAATTCTTCTACAGTGCTTTAATCGCCATTTTGCTTCTTTTTAAAGTCCCCCTAGCTGAACCCAAATAGTAACATGGACTTCTCAGGAAACTCCTTGTTCAAGGTTCATGCTTGAACACTAGGTGTTTGGTACGGACCCCGAACTTTACAGTTCAGGTTCACCCCTAACTAGTTACAGAGTGTACCTGCCTGAAAAAGACATAGTTCGCACATACCCATCAAGTAGACCACTCCTCAGTCCCTTCACGACTTGAAAATAGTTATCTACGAAATAAAGCAAAGCATTGGGTTACACTTCTCACACTTCCTTTTCAATAGCTATTCTACCCATTGGATTAATTCTTACCCATTATGCATAATATTTATTTCTCAATCTGTTCCCACACACCTAAGACCTAAAGTTTAGGGATGAGCGAGTCTACTCGTTAATATTTACTTGCCGAATATTACGGTACTCGGGCTACTCGTTACTCTGCGAGTTTCTTAGCAATTACTCGCACAGTAACGAGTCCAATGTAAATGCAATTCCTCTGCTGCTGGACCCTATTAAGAGGTCTGGCAGCAGAGGAAAAACCTGCAATTCCCTAATTCATTGTTACGAAGCCTGCAGTAAAAGCCGTAAGCTGTAAATTAAAACCGGGTTGTCTTGGATTGACCCGGCCTGGGACAATCCGGTACCATAGAGTCCCATGTTACAGTGCGCCGGATTGTCCTGGACCGGTTTTGTCAGATTTTTATAAATGGATCAAACCGGATTAGCCCGGTCGGGGGCAATCCGGCGCCCCCTAACATGGGACTCTATGGGACTGAATTGGCCCGGACCAGGGCAATCCGGGAGAATACGGTTTTCATTTACAGTTTATGTCTTTTTACCGCCGGCTTCTAAACAATGAATTAGGGTATTGCAGGTTTTTCCTCTGCTGACAGACCTCTTTATAGGGTCCAGCAACAGAGGAATTAATCACAATACTCAGCATTGACTTAAATATGACTCGCTATACTTGTAACGAGTACCGAGTATCGGGACCTACTCGTTACAAGTCTAGAGAGTCCGAATATTTTAGTACTCGCTCATCCCTACTAACGTTTAGTCACCTGCCTAAACTATGACATTAGGGTTCTCATTTGAGAATAGAAGTCCTTAAGTTAAAATTTTCCTGAGATCAAAGAAAACTCCGCCTCCAGTGTTTAATCTGTCCAGTGCCAGCGTCGTTACATCTCATCTCAGGAGGACTTGCTGAGCCAGGCTGCAGCTGTGACATTCTCTTTAGGAGTTTGCTTTCCCCCCTCTATGATTTGGTCAAGTTTTGGTTGGTGAGTGTCATAGAGGAGAAAAGGCAACCGCCCATAGAGATGTCCTGTGGTGTACACACAGATAGTTGATGAGAACATCTGCATCTTTATTTCTGGGGGCCTAACTTAGGAACTGTGGGGCACAGAAGAAAACCTGCTCCATTATCAGTAGAGCAGAACCAGTTGAAGGATGTAGTAATGTTAAAAAAAAAAAATCAGTCATAGGTCTACTTTATATTAATTACAGGAAAAGAACAGATTTTGTTTCAGAGTCTTTATTTCTTTCTTTTGAGTCACCTTAGGAGACATATTTGCTAACAGTTGCTCGATGTCTGGTATACTCATCTGTTTTGCTTTGTTTACGGTTCCCTCCTGAGCTTCTCATTACCATTCTGACTGGAGTCACTATGCCTTGCAGTTGGTTTTAATCTGTTTTTAAAGTTTGGACGCGCACATGGTGCCACTCCAGGCCTGTTCCCATGGTAACCACTAACATGCCGATTTGGGGGGAATATTTCATTTTCACTGTTGCGCTTTTTAATTACAATTCAGTCCAAGATTACAAATGGCTACAGACAGAAACTAAAATGTAAGTAAAAAGGTGAACCTTTGAGTTTTAGATAAAATGGAGCCGCAGGCTTTTCCTTCTTTACATTGGGACTGGTTCGTGCTAGCACACACCATACTTTTCATTGCAATGTTGTCTCGTTCAGTTCTATGGGGCAACTGTACCATAGTTTACATCATAGCTACTAAAAGTCAGCGTATAATAAGACCCTAGTTGGTGATAGGGCTCTTGGCATCATGCTGCCCCCCTCTTTCCTTTTTTCCCTTCATTTTTTTCAGTTTTAGTATATCATTGTTCAATTTCATTAACTTAATATTCTCCCCCTGTGTTTGATATAATGATTTGTTTGGCATATCCCTCTATTTCAAGGAGAATGCCAATGAAAATTAACTTTGTAGACCAGAGGTCTCAAACTTCAGACTTCGAGGACCACGCTCAGTGCAGGTTTTCAAGATTTCCTTAGCATTTGGCAGTTGGTAATTTAATCTCCTGCACAGGGTATGATTTCAACTGTCAAGTGCTAAGGAAATCCTAAAACCTTCACTGTGTGTGGCCCTCAAGGCCTGAAGTCGGAGACCCCTGTTGTAGACCTTTCTCCTAAATGTAATTTGAGTCTTTGACAACAAGGTCCTGATTAGCAACTGTCACATTTTGGCGGGTGCAGTACAGCCATTTAAATCCATGCCCTCTGGGTCCTAGACTGTGCCTATGTTGCGCCCCTGCAACCAGGTTGGCCACAGGTAGGAACTGCAGCCAGGAGATAGTGACAGTTTGTATTTTAAACACCTCTAAGGGTGCTTTCACATCTGCGTTTTTCGTAATTTGCGGCAGATGCGGTGAAAAAACCGCATCTGCCGCGTTTGCCGCATAACCGTTCCACTTGCGGCGCGGTTGCGGTTTTTTCTATGCAAAGTATAGGCGTACTTGCGGCAGATGCGGCAAGTGCGGTTTTGCACTTGCGGCAGATGCGGCCGCGAAAAAAACCGCAGTAAGCCGCGGTTTTTTTCGCGGCTGCACCTGCCG
The DNA here is from genome assembly GCA_033576535.1 of Allobates femoralis. Lineage (NCBI taxonomy): Eukaryota > Metazoa > Chordata > Amphibia > Anura > Aromobatidae > Allobates > Allobates femoralis. The sequence goes on from JARQOC010000006.1 coordinate 113,863,414, forward strand.
CAAGTGCAAAACCGCACTTGTCGCATCTGCCGCAAGTACGCCTATACTTTGCATAGAAAAAACCGCAACCGCGCCGCAAGTGGAACGGTTATGCGGCAAACGCGGCAGATGCGGTTTTTTCACCGCATCTGCCGCGAATTACGAAAAACGCTGATGTGAAAGGGCCCTAAGGGCCCTTTCACATCAGCGTTTTTTGAAATTTGCGGCAGATGCGGTGAAAAAACGCATCTGCCGCAATTGCCGCATAACCGATGCACTTGCGGCGTGGTTGCGGTAATCCCCATAGAAAGTATAGGGGGACTTGCGGCAGGTGCGGCGAGTGCGGTTTTGCACTTGCGGCAGGTGCGGCACCGAAAAAAACCCCGGCTGACCGCGTTTTTTTTTCGCTGCCGCACCTGCCGCAAGTGCAAAACCGCACTCGCCGCACCTGCCGCAAGTCCCCCTATACTTTCTATGGGGATTACCGCAACCGCGCCGCAAAGTGCATCGGTTATGCGGCAATTGCGGCAGATGCGTTTTTTTCACCGCATCTGCCGCAAATTTCAAAAACCGCTGATGTGAAAGGGCCCTTAAACACACATCCACTGACATAAGACCCAACCCGGAGCCTGGGACTTTAGGCAGGCAAGGGGTGGTAGGGCCAGTTATAAGTGGGTGAGGCGTAGTCAAGGTAACGGACCAGTATAAAAAGGAGAAACAGGAAGTAGTTAGCCAGTAGGCAAGTGCCGAGCAGCCAAGACAAGTAGGTCGGAGTAGGCTGAGAGGAAAAGACCAAGAGGAGTAGGCGAGTGCTGACAGAGTGACCAGTAAAGACAGGAACAACAGAAACTGGACCGGTGCCACCGGGTCCGAGGAAGACGGTAGCGCTGACAAATTACTGATAGGACAGACTCTCCTGGCGTACCTGGGAAGTTACATGAGTAGGAAAGAGCCCGGTGATCCCTTGCAAAACAGGGACACCCAAGGCTAGGCTGGAACCAGAGTGTTGGCTCTGAGGGGGACTGAAGTCTCATACCGGCTCCCCAGACAAACTGACGGGGAACACAGATTCCAGATCCGTGTTCCCACTACAGGGTTGGGGGCATAGCAGCAACTAGGAGGACCCGGCTTACCACCCATACACTTAGGGGGAAGCTGCATTGAGGGACCAAGCTTCTGCTCCGCAATCCACCCAGAAGAAGAGAGAGAGAATCAGCCTGAAAGGACATATAGAAAGAGTGAAGGGTCTCAGAGTGACAACCTGGCTGCAGAGGGTTCAAGTGTTACCGGAGTCAATTGTGTAAAGCTGTTAAGAACTGAACTGTTTGACTGTGAAGAACTTACAAGTAACCCCGGTGAACCCTGCTTCAGTGTCCGTGTCAGATTCCAGGCATACAGAACTGTTATTGCACCATTTTACCCTGTCAGGAGCCGTCCCGACCCGTAGCGGGCTCATCCACCTGGCTGCAGCATCCATCCATCCTCCTGACAAAAGTACGCTGCAGCGGTGGTCCCCTCATTGACCACAACCCGTGGGTGGCATCACGACAAACTCCCCTGTAAGTATCCCCAATTTATTGCGGAACCCGGGACACGGTCTGGACCCAGACCGCCGTGACATCCGGTCCGACACCGAGTACCCCGTCCCAGTGGGCTCCACAGCTAAATATGTCCCCTGTCAGGTGTCTGTTACCGTCGCTGTGTTTGTGTTTGGTCGTTAACATGGGGTGGACAGTAGTTTTAATGCTATTTAATATCATATTGTATTGTGATGGATTTTGCTATAGTTGCTAGAATAAATATCTATTGATTGATTTAGTTAAGGCTACTTTCACATTACGATTTTGAAGGGAGCCAATGCTGTCCGATAAATTCGGACAGCATCGGCTCCCTTCTGATGCCTGGAATCGGATGCCAAATAGGCATCCGATTCCGGCATTAAATCGTAGCCTCCGGGCAAAAAAAAAAAAGTTTATGTTCACCTCCTCCCGAGCCCCCGCCGTCTCCCGCCGTCTTCCTGCAGGCTCCCGATGGCTCCCGCAGGCTCCCGGTGTCTGCAGAGGTCTTCTTCTGCTGTACAGGACCTGCGGTGATGTCACAGTCACAAGACAGCAGGTTCCACCATGGTAACCCCCGGTCACATGACTGTGACATCACCGCAGGTCCTGTACAGCAGAAGAAGACCTCTGCAGACACCAGGAGCCTGTGGGAGCCTCCGGGAGCCTGCAGGAAGACGGCGGGAGACGGCAGGGGCTCGGGGGAGGTGAGCATAAACTTTTTTTTTTTTTTAACCCTTGCGCTCCCAGTTTGGAGCATTTTTACTGTACTGAGCATGCTCAGTATAGTAAAATCGGGTCCGAGGAGACATCAGATGTTTCCTCGGACCCTTCTCCATAGGGCCCCATGTTAAATTGATCAGGTCGGATCGGATGTGCACTAAATGCCATCTGATTCGGTCGATCCGATTCTGTCAGATTTTATTTTCGGTGCAAAAATCGGAGCAGGCTCCGATTATTGCACCGATAAAAAAAATCGGACAGAATCGGATCGGACCAAATCGGATGGCATTTAGTGCACATCCGATTCGGTCCGATGCCCATAGGGCTGCATGGGGCCCAAAATCGGTCCGATGCTGTCCGATTTTTATCAGACAGCATCGGATTTTAAAAATCCGTAATGTGAAAGCAGCCTAACACAAAATAAACACAGTGGCCTTTTTCTTTCCAAATTCTGTGTCTTGGTCTTTATTTGGTTTGGGGTTTAGGTGGGATTGGCAGCTGTGGTGCCATGTTAGTATGAAGCAGCCGGAGACCCCATGTAAATATTGGAAAGGCTAAACCATGTATCAAAACTGCAGCCAATTTCAGCCGCTACATGCATCAATTTTAATGATTTCATTTGAATGATTTTAAAGGGGATGCTTAGCCATTAAAATTGATATTAAGGATTACACATCCCCCTTAAAATCATCCAGAAAAAAACTTGATTTTTCCTCAGTATGTCATCTGTTTCGTTGTCCGTATGATATATTTTTTTAAACAATTTAAAATATAAAAATAGTCCAAAGGTAATTTTCTGTGTTATTAATTGCACTGGATATGAAAAATACACATGCCTATACTGCATCCATTTTTTAAGGCGCCCATTTAGTTTAATGGGTGAATCTGTTTCAGAAAACATAACAGGCTTCTACATGTTAAAATGTTTTTCATTCAGGCTGTTAGGGCGCTCACTGGTTGAGGTGGGTCCTCTAAACCCAAGGTTCGGGTGGCACACAGGTCTCGGGCGTCTGTGCAGTAGGTGGTTAAAGCACTCAAGACACAGACAGCGGAGGACACAGAAACTGCAGGTTGGCAGTTTGTGCTGCAAATACAGTTAGGTAGTGGCATACTGGATCCCGCTGGCATCTAGGTAACTGTAGAGCTTAAAACTACATACTTTCAGTAAGACGTCCTGGAAACCACAAGTAAGTAGCAGACAAAACTGTGGAGCAACTAGCATTTCTTAATACCATAGAAGCTGCACTCAGGTAGGAAGCTTTCCTGAAAACCGCAGGCAAACATGTAGAAGAAGTACTAGAAGACTGGGGACAGATAGCAGACAGAACTCTGGAGAAACTAGAACATTTGAATACCATGGAAGGCACAGACAGCGAAGAAGACATCCTGAAAATTACAGGCAGCAGGTTGTGCGATACTGGAAATTGCATGCAGGTTGAGCGATACTGGAAATTTCAGGCAGGTTGTATGATACTGGAAATCGCAGGCAGGTTGTAGAATACTGGAAATTGCAAGCAGGTTGTAGAATATAGAAATTGCAGGCAGGTTGAGCGATACTGGAAATTTTGGCAGGTTGTATGATATGGAAATCGCAGGTAGGTTGTACAATACTGGAAATTGCAGGCAGGTTGAGCGATACTAGAAATATTAAGCAGATTATGCAATACTGGAAACTGTAGGCAGGTTGAGCGATACTGGAAATTGCAGGCAGGTTGTGCAATACTGGAAATTGCAGGCAGGTTGTACAATATGGAAATTGCAGGCAGGCTGAGAGATACTGGAAATTGCAGGCAGGTTGAGAGATACTGTAAATTTCAGGCAGGTTGTAGAATACTGGAAATTACAGGCAGGTTGAGCGATATGGAAATTTCTGGCAGGTTGTACGATATGGAAATCGCAGGCAGGTTGTACAATACTGGAAATTGCAGACAGGTTGAGCGATACTAGAAATATTAAGCAGGTTATGCAATACTGGAAACTGTAGGCAGGTTGAGCGATACTGGAAATTGCAGGCAGCTTATGCAATACTGGAAACTGCAGGCAGGTTGAGCGTTACTGGAAATTGCAGGCAGGTTGTACAATATGTAAATTGCAGGCAGGCTGAGAGATACTAGAAATTGCAGGCAGGTTGTACAATACTGGAAATTGCAGGAAGGTTGTGTGATGCTGGAAATTGCAGGCATGGTGTGCAATATGGAAACCATAGGCAGTTAGGTAACGATACAGGTTGTAGAAGTATTGATGTCCTGAAGATCGCAGACAGCTTGCTGTGTCCTAGCTAAAATTCACAATATTATTCCCAGGTTTCTGTCTTAGAATTCATTATACAGTGCAAGACTTTGAAATTAATAACATGGGAGCACACTGGTCTACTTGAAAACCCCAACATGGAGTGCAAGAAGGTCTAGCAAACCAGATGGAAGGAGCAGAGCCCAAACCTAGGACAGGCTTATAATACACACGCTGGATTCATATAAGAATAATACTGATCTAAACTATTAAATAACATTGGTCTGATTTTAATACAAACAGCGCAGGTTCATAAAAAATGGTTCAAGTGTCTTAATCTTACAGAGCTGTTCTGTACAAAGATTTCAGCTTTGGAGCTCATTTAGATTGGCAAATAATATGTTAACAAAATGAATAGCACACTGGGCAATGCAAGTCCATTGAGTAGTTCAGATGAATGTTTTTAAACACTGATCGATAGTCCACTTGTAATAATGAAAGCATGTAGTAGTCTGATCCATTTTTCAGACTTGCCCAATAAACACAATGGTTGCATTAAAAATTGGACACCATGAATAGATCCTATAAACTGATCCAAATCACTTTATTGGAGCTAAACTGCAGTTAATTGCACAACAGGTCACCATGAATGCAATAGGCCAAAAATAAGCACATGGCTTAACCCCTTCACCCCAGGTGCATTTTCCATTTTTTGGATTTTGTATTTTCCTCCCCTTCTCCCAAGAGCCATAACATTTTTATGTTTCCATCATTGCAGCCCAATAAGGGTTTGCTTTCTGTGGGACAAGTTGTACTTTTGTATGACTTCACTTATTTTACCATGTAGTGAAAAGAATTTTGGAAAAATAAAAAAAAAGGTGCTTGTGTCTCCATTTTCCGTGACCCATAACATTCATTTTTTAGGATGTGGGGCTCTGTGAGGGCTGATTTTTTTGCAACCTGAGCTAACGTTATTTACTAACACCATTTTGGGGTAAACACAATGTTTTGATTGTCTCTTATTGCATTTTTTTCACAATGTTGCGTTGGCTATAAAAACTTAATTTTGACTTTTGATTGTTGTTCTCTTGTTATGCCATTTATTGATGGGATTAATATATTTTATATTGTAATACATCAGATATTTCTGAATGCAGTGATAACAAATATGCATTTTTTGTTTATTGCTTTATTTTTAATTCGGCAAAAAGGGGGTAATGTGAACTTTTATGTTTTTATTACATATTTTTAAACTTTTTTTTTACTTTTTACTATGTTTACTAGTCCCCTTATGGTGTGTGGCACCCCAGAGTCCAGTTGCCACAATGACATTGCCTCCCTCAGGGGGTGATGTCATGCTTGGAAGCAAGAAGGGGTATCCACACCAGGTAAGCCCACTGCATGCAATACCTTTCCTGACTCCAGATCTGAAGCAGGAGCTCGAGACCCAGGTTCAGGGGATGTCCCCTATAAATTCAGGCCTGGGGGTGGGGTTAGGATGTTCAGTTCCAAGGAGAACTATGAAGACATCCTGCGGACTGGAGCAGTCGCAGGCTCGTCCAAGGATAGAGACTAGCAAGCGTGAGGGACCTGTAGGAGTGGTCTGAGGAAGGAGAAAAGAGGACCTGGAGAGTGGAGCCTGTTACCGGCTCACCCCAGAGCAGAGCGTCTGAACCAGACACCGGAGTCCAAGATTGTGAGGGTACTACAGACCCAGCAGCCAAAACCGGAGGACAGGAGACTCCACGTCTCCCAGCCACACCAAAGCACCTGGAGGCACAGCTGCACGGGAGAGCTCAGGGACAGTTGTCAGAGGAGTGGTGCCCAGGAAGGGCTCGAGCTGCCTGCCACATTGGTGAGAGAGACTTGCCAGCAAGAAGAGAGGGTCGAAGCTTAGCTACTGACAGCCACGACCAGCAAAGAGGAGCACAACAGGGAGGCCTCAGAACTCACCGGGTGAGGAGATCCCCAACTTGCTTCCAGGCCACCCAGATTCATAGCATCTACTGTGGACTGTTCTTGGTCTGAACCTGCAACTACCAGTAAAGGTAAAGGAAACTACGCACTGTGTATCTGTCGGTTATTCTGCGCCCTCACTTCTGCACCCCAAAGTCCTACCACTGCCATATACCAGTTGCTCTGGAGAACCGCTCCATCTGTGGGGAAGCGATACCACGTTAGCTGCAATTCCATCATCCCCAGAGGTCCAATACCGCAGCGTCAGCCATCAATAGCCGAACATCACGGGTGGTGTCACGACAATCATCCCCAAAACCTTATTCCCTGAACTTTTATTGATACCGCCAGGGTCACAGTGCCCTGTGGGGGCATGTCAGGTACATGAAGCTACAATTGTCTGATTGCTTTTGTAATACAGAATTAGAAGAAATCACGATCTTCTATGAACACTGGCATTAGGCGACGTTCACAGAAAAAATATAATGACAGACCCAGGGGTCATCAACAGACCCCAGCTGTTATGACAAGCCACTGGCACCCCGATGATCACGTCACGATGGGCAGTATGAATGACGTGCCCTACTGGTGACGTGTGTTTAACCCCTTCAACCCCAAGCTTGTTTTGACCAGGCCATTTTTTCTAATTCTGATCAGTGTCAGAGGTACTCTGGAACGCTTCAACAGTTCCAAGAATGTTTTTCCATGGCATATTGGACTTCATGTTAATGATAAATTTAAGACAATATTTTCGTTGTATATTTGACAAAAAATTGGAAATTTGGCAAAAATGTAGCAATTTTTAATTTTTGACTTTTTATACCCCCTTATACTAGAGAGTAATGTCACACCAAATTGTTAATAAATAACATTTCCTACATGTCTTCTTTACATCAGCACAATTATCTAAACTTTTTTTTGTTGTTAGTAAGTTATAAATATTCAAAATTTATCAGCAATTTCTCATTTTCCAACAAAATTTACAAAACCATTTTTTAGGGACCACATCATATTTTAAGTGATTTTGAGGGGCTTTCTTGCCAGAAAATACCCAAAAGTGACACTATTCTAAAAACTGCACACCTTATATTGTTCAAAGTCACATTCAAGTAGTTTATTAACCCTTCAGGTGCTTCACAGGAACTAATGCAATGTGAAAGGAAAAAATTAAAATATTACTTTTTCAAACAAAAAAATGTTCCTTTAGCCTCGAATTTTTACAAGAGTGACAGGAAAATTTGCAGAATACAATTTGTTGTGCAATTTCTTATGAGTACACCGATACCTCATATGTGGCGGAAAACCACTGTTTGGACACACGGCAGGGCTCGGAGGGGAAGGAGCGACATTTGATTTTTTTACATGAAAACTTTGCTGAAATCGTTAGCTGACATTGGGTCACATTAGGAGAGACCCTGACGTGCCTAAACAGTGGAAACCCCCCATAATTGACCCCATTTAAAAAAATTGACTAGCCAAGGAATTTATCTAGATGTGTGGTGAGCACTTTGAACCCTCAGGTGCTTAACTGAATTTTATAACGTTGCGCCCTTTTTTCCACAAAAAATTTGTTTTAGCATCAATTTTTTTTATTTTCACAGAATTATTATGGTTAATATTTTGTATCTTATTTTGATTATCGTTTAAGCAATTTATATATATTGATAACTCATGTTGTACCAGGTCTGTATTAGCGGAAATTTACCTCTGTTTAACCTGTTCAGCAGTATCTATGCCCCTTGAATCTTGTTTTCAAACTTGTTTTTGGATAGTTGATAATTGCTAAGCCATACTATTGTTTCACGAAAATCAATATAAATACATGTGGGCTGGCAAAGTCTTTAGACCAAGTCAGACACTCTGACATTCTGAATGAATAATAGGGAAGGGGTGTGGGTAGAAGTGGTGCAGCTCAGGGTCACCTGGGTCGGTACTGCAAGGAGTTTTAAGACGTCTGTAGTCTTCAATCAAATAGAAAAGGAATTCTCCAGCAGACAGCCAAATCTTCATAAAGTACTTTTATTAGTACATCGGACCGTGCATAAAACAAAGAACGTCGAGGGGGGGAACGCTGGACGCGTTTCGGATGGCAAATCCTTTCTCAACAGCGAAGTGTGAACATTTCCCATACCTTTTTATTAGTTAAAACCAGTGCAGGTCTAGTACAATCAGCTGTAACATCATTTGCATAATTAGGTTGAAGACAAAACCTATACATAAAGTGATAAAATGTAGGCAGAGCTGCAAACTTGAAAATCCAAACAACAAACAGTGAGGTATACATAATAAAACCATAATATGGTCAAAGTTATAGAGATAATGAAAAAAGCACCTCACATTGCAAGTAAACATTACTTTTAATGCATTATGTTATCTATTATTTTTTTTTCACAGATTTTTGAAACATTAATACTTCAGCATGGAATTTGAGCAGAAAACCACACTGAGAACATATTCCTCATTATAGTGTTGTGTGTAACAATCTATCCAACCCTGCTGGTGTCATAGAAAACATAATAGAAAAAAAAAAAAACCCTCTCCTAAATCTATATACTAATGAAAGTAAAACAAGTCAGACCGAAGATTTAACCCCATAGGTTGTCTACAGGGGCTGGCTGGAGCCTCTATACCCGGGTGGCAGATTTCCATTGCCGGCCCCGACTTGAGGACCGGGGGGGGGGGGTGTGTGCTGTCAGCCTGACTTGAGGACCGGGGGGGGGGGGTGCTGTCAGCCTGGCTTGAGGACCGGGGGGGGGGGGTGCTGTCAGCCAGCCACAGCCCTTACCTCATCCCGGACCTCCAGCGTCATGTGCTATCGCCGCGCCGGCTGTCTCACGACTCCCGCGGCCCGTTTCTGTAGGGGGCGGCCTGAAATGTGGACTATACCACCAGCCCAGGGGGCACCTGCCCCCCTGCCACCTGGGCCAGCCCGCCCCTGGTTGTCTAACATGTAGATTCAGGATCCAATGGGCTTCTCGCTCCTGAACCTGTCTCTCAAAGTCCCCATCACGCTCCCTCATTTTAATCTTTTCAATACCTTTGATTTTTAATGAGCTCAAATCCCCATCATGCATTTGGAGAAAATGCCGAGACAATCCAGACATTTGGCGTTTACTAGCCGCATTACCTGGGTTGGTGGCTACGATATGCTCCCCAATACGTTTTTTCAATGGCCGAGTTGTGCACCCCACATAATCTTTTGAACAAATGCTACACGTTGCTAGGTACACCAAGCCTTTAGTATTACAATTAATAAAAGACTGGATATTATATTGTCGGCCAGAGACACGATCGACAAAGGATTTTTGCTTATCCATGTGTTTACAAGGTCCACACCGTGCACCCCCACAGGGGTAATTGCCAACGGTATCAAGTCATGTACGCACGTAATTTTTAGAAGTAAAAAGGGATGGAGACAAGATATTACCTAGAGATGGAGATTTTTTGGGGACACAGCGAAATCCATTTTTCAGGATAGCAGCAAGAATAGGATCCTGGTACAGTATGGGAATACATTTCTTGAATGATTTAACAATACAAGGATAGTCAGTGCTGAAGCTAGTAGAGAAGGTTGGGATCCAATTCTTTTTCAGATTATTCTTGGGCAAAGAAACTCGACGTCTGTCCAGAAGTTCAGACTGCGTCATGTTTGCTGCCCTTTGCTTTATACGATCCAATAGCCCTTTCTTGTAACCTCTACTAGAAAGTCGCCGGAAAATTACATCGGCTTCTTCTTTGTAGTACTTATCATCAGAACATGATCGTCTAGTGCGAATAAGTTCTCCTAGGGGCAAGTTGTATACAACATGGCGGGGGTGACAGCTGGAGGCGTGCAAGATTGCATTGCCACTGCTAGGTTTTCTGTACAATTTTGACTGTATCGCACCCGTTTCCGGGTCACCCACCAATGTGAGATCGAGATATGACACCTCTTTTTCATATACTGTTGAAGTAAATCTCACGTTCATAGTATTGTCATTTATGTAATTCAAAGAATTGATAAATGTGGGTGACTCAGAAAGGGACACTCCATCACCTTGATGCCAGATAATGATGGCGTCATCTATATAACGCCCCCACCAAATCAGTTCATTCAAGAAAGGGTTGCTGTTATGAGTGTAACGAGATTCCCAATAATTCATGTATATGTTAGCAAGGGAAGGTGAAAACCCTGCGCCCATCGGGCAACCCACTAACTGAAGATAAAATTGTCCATTGAACTTGAAGAAATTCGTTTCTAGTAAGTATTCCACACACATCACCAAGAAGATGCACATGTCATCGCTATAAATACCTGATGATGACAGTGCATATTGTAGTGCTGAAATGGCGACTTTGTGAGGAATACAACTATAAAGCGAAATGACATCTAAAGTTACCCATTTAAAGCCCTCTTTCCAGCTCATTTTACTGAGACTACAAAGGAGTTGCTTTGAGTCCTGAATAAAACCCGCCGTATTGCCCACCAATAGTTGTAAGTTACTGTCCACCCATTGTGACAGCTTTTCATTTAAACCACCTATGCCAGCTACGATAGGTCGCATAGGTGGTGGAAATATGTTTTTGTGGGTTTTGGGAAAGGCATGAAAAATAGGAGTGGTCGGATTTTCTACATAGACATTGTCTGACACATTGTTATCAATCACTCCAAGTGCCATACCTTCCTCCAAAAGTCGTTTCATTTTAGTTTGACACAAAGCAGTGGGATTGTTAGATAAGACTTTATATGTCACTGGGTCAGTCAACATGCTTTCAACTTCCCTCTGATACAGATCAGCATCTAAAATTACAACTTGACCCCCTTTATCCGCCTGGCAAATCACGATATAGGGATTATTTTGCAAAGATTTTACTGCGCTTTTTTCATCAATACCCAAGTTGTGCTGGGTCGGGGGGTAGACCCTAAAATGGAGCAAACCTCTGTTTCCATGGCCTGCTGGAAATGATCCATTGCAGGTACACGAGCGTGTATAGGATAAAAGGATGGATTTGCTAATCTCTCATTACATGAAATAGTTAAGTTAATAGGGTCTGAATCCAGCCGGTCCAGCACAGAAAGGGTTAACTGCTCTCTCAAACTTAAATGTAATGGTGGTTTGAAACCTGTGGATGAAAGGTGGTTAGTATAAGGTACGTTATCATTGGAAACCTCGGACGCATCATTATGAAAATGCTTTTTTACTGTTAATACTCTAACAAATCTGTTAACATCCTTAATGGTATCCCACAATTTACTTCTACATGTAGGAACGAATTTGAGTCCTTTACTTAATACATCAAGTTCAGTCTTAGTGAAGACACAATTAACAATAAAGGCCCGGCTACTCCGTGTACACGGAGTAGCCGGGCCTTTATTGTTAATAGTGACTATTTTTGCCTGAGCTCCTGTGATGACTACAATCCCTATGTCGTTTACCACTTTCGCATTTACGGAAGCTGAAACTACCGGTATTATAGCTAGAACGACAGCTACAGATCCTTTTCTTACGGTCTCTGCGGATGAGACAAGGAACAAGGAGTATGAAAAAGAATTACGAAGACGGACTGCTCTTGAGTTGCATCTTCACACCTTGATAGAGTATCACAAGGTCAAGAAGATCCCACGTGGACTTCGGGTGCATCTAAGACCCACCCTGTTTAGTGATGAGCCCGATTATTGTGAAAAATTCGAGGGCATTTTGAATAAATGCTCAATGGACATTATCGTTCTAACTATAGAATCACTACAAAACGAGTTGGAGGAACTTACAGCTAGTATTCAGTCTATAGAAGAACAACTATCCAACACTCTCTCATCTACTGAACTCAGTGCACTAAAAGCCAGGACATCCAAATCTTTGGGAGAATTCAGAAAGAATCTACAAGCCCATAAACGGGCTAAATTTACAAGGGATCAAGAGGACTACTCAAGGGGTCAAGTGTATAGGTGGCGATGTGGAGATACAACAGCAGGCATTGCCCCTCCGTCAGGCTATACCTCATCGGACAGCGGAGACAGCAGTTACAATATACCGTACCTACCTTATCTAGTTTACCCACAACAGCGTTTTTTAGGCCAAAGACGCGGACGAGGAAGACGCGGAGGGGACTGAGGCGCCCCAGGCCCACACCGTATGACGACCAGGTCGCAGGTAATGAAAACTTGGTTTTCAACATCTCTTCCCAGTATTTATCACCAACAGAGATGGGGGTCTTGCAGAAGGGGCTCTCCTTCTGCCCGATCCCCAGTTTCGATACCTTTACCATTGAACAGGAACTCAATCGCTTTTATAGGACACTGAGACTTAAATCACACTTTGCAAACACAGGGGAGACTTTGGGGTCCAATGATTTAGCAACTACTCACGCACGATTTACCTCACATGACTTGGGGACTAAGGAAATCTAGTTCATTCATGCCCCCGATGAAATACCACCCTATAGAAACGTACATAGCCTTGGTTAAGGCAGACGTAGATAAGTGGCTGAAAGATGTCAGTAAAGGGGACCTACAAGTCAGACATAATCTCACTTTTGCTGAACGACAGGCTCTCAGGAGCCTTAGGGACCGTAAGGACCTGATTATCAAACCTGCCGATAAGGGCGGGGCCTTAGTGGTACTAGATAAAGCTTACTATATAGAAGAGATCTTGACACAATTATCCGACCGATCGACATACTTACCCATTGACAGGGATCCTACTTTCTCCATAAAACGTTTGATTGTGGAGAAGGTGGATCACTATCTAACTCAACAAATCATTGACTCGAAGCTTGCTGACTTTCTTGTTAACCATCATCCTATCACACCTGTGTTTTACACCCTCCCTAAAATACATAAGAATTTGTATAGGCCACCAGGAAGACCTATAGTGGCTTCTACTGATTCCATTCTTTCCCCCATAGCGAGAACCATTGAAAAGATCTTATCCCCCTGATACCGTTGACCCCCTCCTTCATTAAGGATACTGGACATTTCCTATCAATACTACATGATATCCAACCAGTACCACCAGGCTGTTGGCTTGTTACCATGGATGTTACAAGCCTATACACGAGTATCGGTCATACCGGAGGCCTCGATGCTGTGTCTTGGTTTTTGAACAAGTATACTAGCTTTTCTGACATACAAAAAACATTCTGTACTGACCTTCTGAACTTGGTGTTAACAAAAAATGTTTTTCTTTTTCAAGATCAGTATTACGTCCAGTGCAAAGGCACCGCGATGGGCAGTAATGTAGCGCCACCGTACGCAAATATCTATATGTCAAAGTTCGAGGAGGATTATGTGTACACACATCCCCTCTATAGAACAAATGCGGTACTCTGGCGATGCTACATCGACGATGTGTTCCTATTATGGAAAGGTGATACAGACACTCTCATGGACTTCTTCAATCACCTTAACACATCTGTCTCCGGCCTGAATTTCACATTGCATTACCATCAAACCACTATCAATTTTCTGGACACATTGATCTTGATCGACCCTAATGGCAGGATAAGCACTGACTTATATACCAAACCCACCGATAGAAACAGCCTGCTGCATTTCAAGAGTTGCCACCCACCACATATGAAGCAATCCTTACCCAAATCACAGCATCTTAGGGTAAAACGGATTGTGTCGGATCCGATCAGATGCAAAGATAGACAGGATGAGATGACACGCAAATTTATCACAAGAGGTTATCCACCACGGTATGCTCTCCCACAACCCACACAGCCCAGAGAATCGGATAACCAAGCGCCTAGGGTGACCTTTGTGAACACATATCACCCTTACAACAAGCCCTTATATGGGATACTCCGCAAACATTGGCCCCTCTTAGGAATGGCTTATCCAGGTATTCCTGAGTTCGGAAATTTACCATTGGTATGTTACAAACGCCCCAACAATTTGAAATATGGACTAGTGCGGGCTGATATAGGTTCACAGAGACCACCACGGATCCAACGCTTTTTGTCAACTCCACGATATGGCACATTCCCTTGCCTGGGGTGTGTCCACTGCTCGAATGTTACCAAAGGCCAATTTTTCACTCACCCGAGAACTGGGAAAGCATACCCGATAAAAGGATTTTTCACATGTGACACCACTTTTGTGGTGTATCTCATCAAATGCCCGTGCGGTCTCGGGTATGTTGGGGAAACCACCCAGCATGCCCAAGACCGTATTGGGAAACATAAGTCGACAATCCGGTGCAAACAGGACATGTTACCCATACCGCACCTCTTCAACGAACACCGACACACCGTGGCCCAATTAAAATTCCAAATCAGTGAACAGGTTTCTGTGGGCAGACGAGGTGGTAATAGGGTCCACAGACTGAAGGAACAGGAATCCTATTGGATCCACCAGTTACAGACATTAGCACCACATGGACTCAACAGGGAACATGATGTATTACTTTCCAATTAAGCTGACGTATACTACGTATTTAGACTGATTTTTAGCTGGTTACCTCCATCTTAACAAGTGCTTTTTTTTTAAAACAATAATGGAGTTTTTGGCCATTTGATTTGTTACACTGCAACCTGGTTGTCTTTGATATCTCATCAGTACATGTGTTGTCGTATAACATATATCATTGCATGTTTGTTTTCACTGTCTATGGAGGCGATGTATACAAGGCACAGGATGGTCAGGTGGGCTCATACATAAAATAGATATCTATAATACAATAATACTTTCCATTAGTCCTTATTTGTTGCTAGGTCCTAATCATATGAGATCTATACCTTACTACTGGTTATATTATGGAATGTGACCATTCTCCTGCTCCTTGTATTATATCACCATATATCTGTGCATTCAGTGCATTACTTTGTCTCTTTTGTAGCCCCTATGCTTCTATATGCGTGCACTAATTGTTATTCTCCTTTCCCTGGCAGAGATTCTGATGGAGCTGAGAGGGAGGCGGGATCCACGGTCACCAGACACATCACAAGCAACGTCACGCCCCGTGCATGTGCAGTACGGGCCGCTTGCGTTTCAATTCAGATCGCTTCCTGCGTTCCAGTGGCAGGAAGCAGGAAGCGGTCTGTGCACATTACGGCGATGCACAGCACCTGGGCACCCACTATATAGGCCCGCAGTTTCAAACACACTGTCCCCACCACCCCAGCACGCTGCACAGCCGCTCTGCCTAAGGTAAAATAGCATTGTTTGGGCATTAGACCCTGACTCTGCATCTTTTCACTGTTTATGCTTCATTTGCAGGCATTTTTCACCTTTCATGTTGCACAGTCCCTGTGGGGCACTGCTAGAAGCCAGGGGCTCACTACCTTTTCTGCTTTCAAGGTAGACACTATGCAATATGTGTACACTATGATTGAGATAATTGTTACCAAGAGTACTATAGTGACGTTTTATATTTTGTCCATCCGTAGGCAGTTTTGTTAGTGAGAAAAACAGAGGTTACTGAGAAACTATGTGATCTATAAGGTCTGTCTCTTTAACTATTTTTTCATACTCAGCATGATTATTTCCCTTGTCTTGGACTATTTGTCACTTTAATGTATTGCTATAATATGCTCATTTGTCCAGACTCACTTTCAGACTACTTATGGGGTACATAGAACCATAACAGTATTTAGATCCACGGACATAGGCTCCAGGTAAACTTCCATTGTTTGCTTTTCTTGTCTTGTAAGTACTTGGATGGCAGAATCTATCCCTTATTGTTTTATATACACAGAATCCTATTGACCACATTTGTAAAAGGAGCTCATCGTTTTTCTGCGTGATCACTATAGAACCAAGTGGGGATCCCCTGACATTTCGATACAGATGACCCTAAACACTGTGCTTACGTAAAGCCCTATGGTGAGCCTAATCATATATGACCCCAACCTTCCCTTTTTGGGATACTTACTCCCCTTCTTCTTTTCCTTTTTTTCACATTTTAGCTCAATGGTCTTTTATTACGTAACTCTATTACTCCCTACATGGTATATCTTACCTGAGACATGACGTATGGTTACATGGATGTACATTCAATTATGTGTTAATAATTGTCTGTTTGTTTCTACACACAGAGTTGTGACATTGCTTTCATTTATCCACGTTGCAGTTTTCCTCTTAGCACAAAAACGCACCTAGGTATGGCCAGTCCTGCTTTACCATATGTTCCCCGCACTATTGTATTTGGATACTTTTGTTCTATTTGATGTATCTGTGTTTTTTTATTGACTCTTGTATACAATTATGTGAAGAAACATTTCATTGTTATATGTTTTGTGACATTTTTTTCTGTTATTTGTTTACTTGTATCTAGTCTAAAATCAGTGTCTGAAAAAGGCTATAAAAGCCGAAACGTTACACTGTATACTTATACACCGTGCTCGACTGCAAGAGAATAAAAAACACAGTTCATTCTACCTACACCGTTTGACGTGTTTCAATTTTTCTCACTCTACTTTTGAGTGCCGGGTTTTTGTATTTACTATTAGTGAAGACACACGCTGACAGATTAACTACAGTCAGGGTGTCACTGTCCAACAACGGGTTAATTACCTTCTGTTGCGAAGTAGATACTGATGTCCTCTTGCGGTGTCGTCTGCCCCCCGCCTGCTCCTCCGTTTTTTTGCGGGTGCTGATGTATTGCTTCTTTCTCTGACATTCTGGCCGTGTGTGCTTGTTCTCCGATCGATCGACATATCTGAATGTGGACCAGAACTGGCAGATGTAGAGACCCCTTGTGTGTCACTCTAAATTAGATCTCCCTAGTAAGGGGCTTCCACAACTGGGTCAACACTAAAAATGTACCCCAAAACTTGTTGTGTAACTTCTCAATATGCTGATACTTCATATGTCATGGAAAACCATTGTCTAAGCGCACAGCACGGCTCAGAAGGAAAGGAACACCATTTCAAGATCCGAAGTAGGGTGCTTCTACGATCCACACTGCTGTCAAAGAATGAGGACCACACAGGGTCTGAATGCAATGATGGTATATTTTATTTACTTAGGAATAAACCATAATTGCATTCAGGCCTTGTGTGGTCCTCATTCTTTGACAACAGCGTGAATCGTAGAACCACCATCCTTCGGATCTTTGTACGCCACTTTGCACGTGGAAATGCTGATCCAGCGGCAGCTGTACACGCACATATACTAGTTGTGGGTTTTCACAACTAGCCTAGGTGAGCATATACAATCATAAATGCTTGATTATCTCTGACGATAAGAACCATTGCGCTTTTTCTGTCTCTCAATTCTACAGATATAGGACCACTATTTGACATTTTGAATGGAAAATTAGCTGAACAGTTAGCAAACTCGATATCATGTTTGGAGAGCCACTGATGTGGCTAAACAGTGTTTAATGTGCTGTAGGATTTCTCAGAGATCTATCTGCATTTAGAAGCACAGACTACACACAGAAACCAATATTTTAAGGTGAACAAGTCTATATTTATCACATGTGGTAGATATAATATTTTGTGCAACAAATGAGAAAGTGCATCAACATGTGGTGCAGAAAGTCTGTGAAAACAGTCCTTAGCAAGATAACCAAACACAAAAGTCTCTGGAGGTAATTCTCACTGGAAGAAACCGTTGTAGAAAATCAAGTCCAATACCCATTGGTGCAGTGCAGCTTTTAAAGAGTCCCGGTATCCATAAAGCTGTAACTGCACTATAAACAATGGTTCATTTAGTGCTAGCAGGGCACACAAGGCTTATGTGACAGAGGTCTTGTGAAGCTGGCACAAAGTCAGGAACTAAACACACACAGCTGCAAGCAGGAGAGTAACTGAGACTGAAATGATTACTGGACACCAAGGCAGTAGCTGGAAAATCTGGAGTGTATCAGCAGGAGTTGGAGCACACTTGGAATGCACTGAAAGCCTGGAACTCAAACTGAATACTTGAGCACAGGTGGACGGTAGGTAAAGGTTTATAAAGGCAGAGGGGAGGATCACATGACAAGGAGTGAAGCAGTGGATGCCATTTTGTAAAGGGGCAAAATGCACAGAATGTCAATAGAGATCTAAAGTCCTAACACATAAACATAAAATCCCCTAATGATTTCGTGCTTCACTTATATACACGTTAGACCTTACAATGGGTTATCGGTGGAGCCTAGACCTCACCAAGTTCACCCCCAGTGAATTAGCACACTAACTCCTCTCTTGGCAAATCATTAAATTCTTTATTATTAAAAAAAATTTTCATAAAATTAATAAACACTTATACATGTTTACAGGGTGCTCAATCCCCCTATGCACTTCTTAAACAGGGTTGGCATTACAAAACAAAGGACCACGGTTATTTATACACACTTAATTACAGCACCATCACTTTTATATCTGATTATTGAAATACTCTTATCATAGACCTATAACTGCTCACTATTCATATGCAGTCCCGCTGTATTTATTTACCAATAGTCACATGAATAGGTTTAAGAAAATTTCAGACAGTACCTGGTGCCTAAAGTGCTCCTTGTACCAAGTCCCTCTGGTCCCTGTTGCCACTGTGTCCCTGGAAATAGCCTACGTACGTTTCAAAGTTTTCTCTATGTAACTTCTTCCTCAGGGCGTGCACGCCCTGAGGAAGAAGTTACATAGAGAAAACTTTGAAACGTACGTAGGCTATTTCCAGGGACACAGTGGCAACAGGGGACCAGAGGGACTTGGTACAAGGAGCACTTTAGGCACCAGGTACTGTCTGAAATTTTCTTAAACCTATTCATGTGACTATTGGTAAATAAATACAGCGGGACTGCATATGAATAGTGAGCAGTTATAGGTCTATGATAAGAGTATTTCAATAATCAGATATAAAAGTGATGGTGCTGTAATTAAGTGTGTATAAATAACCGTGGTCCTTTGTTTTGTAATGCCAACCCTGTTTAAGAAGTGCATAGGGGGATTGAGCACCCTGTAAACATGTATAAGTGTTTATTAATTTTATGAAAATTTTTTAATAATAAAGAATTTAATGATTTGCCAAGAGAGGTGTAAGGTCTAACAGTAGAATCCCTCCACAAGTGCCCCAGTTTTGGAAACTAGACCTCCCCAAGGATTTTATTTAGATGTGTAGTGAACACTTTGAACCCACAGTTGCTTCACAGACTTTTATAACACTGAGCCATGAAAATTAAAAAGTAATTTTTTTTCCACAAAAAATGTTCTTTTAGCGGCAATTTTTTCATTTTCACAAGGGCAATGTGAGATAATGGACCCCAAAGTTTGTTGTGCAATTTCTCCTTAGCACACTGATGGAATGGTCTATGGCTGTCATGTTGTGTTTGATTAGCCCATGTTGTACCTAAACAAAAGAATTCCGACACATGACCCCATTCTGGAAACTAAGATTGCAAAGTATTCACTGATCTCAGGGAGACCAGTCCAAGAAAACACTGCGGGCAGCTGGCTAAAGCGCTCAAACACAGTGAATTCCTAGGCACATTGCCCCCTGGAGGGATATATGGCTAGTTCTGTGTTTGAGACTCCTAACAGAGGCTCCACAGACTCTATTTGCATATTCATATTTCCCAGGGGGCAATGTGCCTAGGAATTCACTGTGTTTGAGCGCTTTAGGCAGCTGCCCGCAGTGTTTTCTTGGACTGGTCTCCCTGAGATCAGTGAAAACTTTGCAATCTTGGTCTACTAGGCCTTGCTCCCACCTAGCCAGAATCCTACTCCACACTGATGAGGGGCAACACCCCGAAACAGCTGTATGTGGATGGATACTTGGCCTTGGTATTCCCTTGTCATATCTGTAAACTTGTAAAAGAGTTGGATATTGACTTAAAGGGCCATTTCATATGGTGGTTATGGTGTTCTCCGCAAGGAGCCACCCCTTGGCTGGGTCCTTCCCTGGAGGGATATATGGCTAGTTCTGTGTTTGAGACTCCTAACAGAGGCTCCACAGACTCTATTTGCACATTCTGGAAACTAGACCACTCAAGGAATTTATCTAAATGTTTGTTGAGAACTTTGAACCCACAGGTGCATCACAAAATTTTACAATGTAGAAGCATAAAAATGAACATATTTGAAAGAAGGGTTTATTGACAGCTGAGTATTGACAGCTGTCATCAAGCCCAGATTGATAATGTTCAGGCATCTATGAGACCCGCCCATTATCAATCATAGAAGTAAATAGTTAACAAACACAGACACAGAATAATCCTTTATTTGAAATTAGACACACAGACAATCTTCATTTTCCCTTTTATTAACCAAAACATAACCTCCAATGATAATCCACAGCAATTTCCACTCGCCCCTATTACATGCGTTGAGCAGAGACATTAGTATCCGCTCACTGCTATAGCTGTTCTCTTATTAAGTGCATGCCTCTTAATGAATCAGGAACATCTGAACATCTAACAAGTGACGTATACCTCCATTCACCATGCCAGAAATCATACTCTCATCAATGAACTAAATTAGCTGTTGTGTCTTGTCTCTGTCCGGGCCCAGCTCTGACCAATTTGGCAGAGCTGGAGAAATTGATGTTAGTGCTGAGCCGGCTGTCAATCAGTGCCAGTGGTGCAGTTACAGCTGTTTCTCAGTATAGGCTGTATGGAGACTGAAGGTGCGTCGGCGACATTACTATGACTAAAAGCCCGAAGCTTTTAGAGGAATAAAGGTGAGTGCCCATGATCAGGATTAGCAGCGTTTTAGAAATTGTGTCTTTTCGTTATGTCCAAACGCTGCGTTGTATAGTACAAGCACAGTGAATGGATTCCAGAATGCATGTGTCCTGATAGCTTCAGAGCACTATAAACCTGCAGATTAGCCCACCTATCTGCCAGTTTATACCGCTTATAAAGGTGAGTGATTTTTAATGCCAAATACATTGTATTGTTGCTTGTTTTTACAAGCAGTTTGAATTTTTGCCAATTTAGTGAAATGAGAATAACCATTTAAAACCTAGGAAGCAGACATAGACTGAGCAGTTGTGCGCACCCCTGTCTAATACACATCTACTCTATAGTATAAATGGCGTCATCGTCATCCGTATTTTACAAGTTAGGACATAATGTATTATGCTGCACAGTCTGTGCTCTGATGACACCTTTAGGCCAACTTTATTATTACAATCAACACAAAACTGCTGTACTTACAAAAACGATAACCAGTACATGTTTTTAGGGGAGTTGTGAATGATTCACAGTCTTAAATTTGCACAAAAATGCATTACAAGCATCGCATACATATATCTGCTCTCAATGGAGACACATATATAAGATGATATCAATGGGATCAGACTCTACACAAGCCATCATGGAGAACGTGATGCCAGCACAGCTTTGAATGCTGATTAGAACAGAGGAAGACATTTAAATTATTTTCTTTTATATGTCTTTAGAAGGACTAAATTACCATAGCATACAATTGCTGAAAAGCAGAATAAAGTAAGGTGAATCCAATGAACTTTAATATTCTTCATATGCCTGGTAATTATAGGCTTACAATAACAATCCTATAACTATAGATGGAAAGAAAAGAAGTATGTTTTTTTTCAGTATACAGTGTCTTGAATTAGAGGAATATTTAGGTGCCCACCTACTATGGTGCCCACCTATTTATGGTGCCCACATACATAATTCTGCAGTATTTAAAGGGAACTTGTCATGTCCCTTCTTGTTATTAAACCACCTCCAATGTTATTCAGATCATGTAATGTTCTTTAATAACCTTTAAAAAAAACCTGTTGTATTCATCCCAAAAAAAAACATTTTAACAACTTCCATTTTTCATTAGCTGGCTGACAACAAAATCATCTAGCAGGTTAATAGTTAACAACTCAGCCAATTTTCAGAAAATACTGAAAGGACCTGTGTGATGTCACGACCATGTGACTATAATAGGCAGAGATAAGTCTATATAGACCTTAATGATTTTGCTTGCTTAGCTCCGCCCATTACGGTCACATGGTCATGACATCACTCAGGTCCTTTATGCACAGACATTGCAATTGAGTTAAAGGGAACCTGTCAGATCGTTTATGCCCCCAAGCAGACAAGTCTGTGGCAAATTTACATAAGAAAATGTAAGTGTATAAATGCTTTTTTTTCACCTTTAACATTACACTATGACCTCAGACAGGGATACTTAGGTAAGGACTATGAAGCTGCAGGGACAGACAGTGATAGCTTGAAGTGCAAAAACCACCCGGCTTCAATAAGCGCATTGCGCATGCGCGGAGCCGGGCCGATCACGTGATCAATCCCATAATGCACTGGGGCCGATCACATGATCGGCTCCATAATGCACCAAGCCGGATGTGACGTCCGGCCGGTGCAAAGAATGACACAGAGGGCGGGAGATTCCAAATGGTGGGGGCAGAGAGGACAAAGAATAATGCCGCACAGCGGGGCGTGCACTACACCACGGAGGAGTGGTGAATGGAGCGTGGCCACGCCTTCCCAGTCCCCCAACCTCGGGGACTGCAGTAAGTTTAAACTTATTTTTGAGATGTTTCATAGGGACACTTTAGATGAGAAAGGGATAGATAGGGATCAGCTAGGAAGGTGTAGGGACAGCTAGTGATAGTGTAGGCACTTAGATTCAGGTGACAGGTTCCCTTTATAGGGCCTGTCACACGTGTCAATGTCGCCCGCGATATCGCTCATGCGTCAAAAAGTATTAATCGCCTGAGCGATGTGGAATTATCGCAGGTAAGATGTCACACGCGTCAATATGACCCAGCGATGCGGTGATGTCGCCATCTTGCGAGCGATTTTATTTAGTCGCTTGTACGGTGTAAAAATAGAAAATATGTTGCTGAATTTAGTGTCACACGCAGCGATGCACAAGGTCTACTGAGAGATGAGCGACAGGTTTTACATCTGGCAGTGAAACCTGCGATCGACGATCAGCGACATATCGCTGGTTGCATCGCTTGGTCACACGCTTCAATGTCGCTCCTGCGTCACTTTTACGTCGCTTGAGCGACTGAAAATCTGTGACGTATGAGCGACATTGACAGCGATATCGACCCGTGTGACATCCCCTTAAGACAGCAGAAGTTGCAGCAGTTCATTGATGTGTCTGTCTTCTGCACTATAGCTTCCAGGTGTGCTGAGCTATCATATGCTGAGTAACAGCTCAATTATTCAGTCTAATGTAGGGGTGTGCTGAGCTGTTGATATGTTCAGTGACAGCTCAGCCATGCAATCTAAGACTGGGAGGTTCGGGATTCTCCTGGTGTGTCCTCTACTATTTGATTGTCCAGCTATTTCACTGAGCAATCAGTCTCAGAAAACTGCCAGTGTTTGTCTTCTGCTCAGATGTGCTAGTTAGCCTTTTGCTTCTGTGCTCTGGGAATTGATCTTTTGTTGCTTAACCATTGACTTTCTATGACCATCCTTTGGCCTTGTCCCTCTGCTCTGATCCTCTACCCTCCAGGTGTCTGACTCCGGACCATGACCTGACTATGCTTCTGCTTATCCCCATAATCTTGACTTGATCTCCTGGTACCTGACCCCAGAACATATGACTAACATTCCTAAAAACTTGCCGTGTAGTGACTAGCATCACAACTGGTATGTTTCCATATGGTACTCAATGAGTGTCAGGTATTATTTTTATCCAGTGAAACAATGTAAGTGTAAGGAAACTATTTTGTCACTGTAAAATGTACTTACACATTCCTTGAGATGCAAACAAGATGTCAGATGCAGTGATAAAGATGCCTTTACAAAGCACATAATGAATGTGCTGACGCTGACACAATGAACTGAATCCAAAGTCAGACAGTTAGAACAATGTATAGGTTTAGTTTTCCATTTGCAGTACAGGACAACATTTGCTGGGTAATAGAGATGGCAAGAAACGATTATTATGAATGGACAAATAGTTTTTCTTTTTGCATGAAACTTCTTTTGACCCCTGATATTTGTAAACATTTTGAGGAACGACATTTTTGTATGATCATTTAAATCAGAGGTCTCCAATCAGGAGCCTGCGGGATGTTGGCTCAGGATAGCTATGGATGTGGCCCAAAGCAGGAATACGACCTTTGTATATTTAAAGGACTTTCAAGTTAAATGGGAGAATGCTCTTTCAGCCTGTTCATTGCAATTGATGCGGCTAATCATACAAAACAAAGAGCAAGAAATGGCAAAGGTAAAGGAGGAAATTGATGTTTTGCAATCAGTAGTCGCCCCTTGGAACCAGTCCTGTAGAGGGCACTCTCTTGGGGAAGCCAGGTAGCACAAAGCAGAGGAAACATAAGGTCATCATTGCTATTCAGGACACCTCTCTCTCATCGGCTTTCATTTCCACTCCAGGAAGCACCCAGGTTTGGTCATCAGCAGCGGGGTGGATAATCCTGTGACTGCAACCCCTATCGGTAATGGCTCAAAAAACAGGAGAGGCAGAATGAAATACCGAACTGGGAAGGTATAACTTGAGGGCGAGGTTCTAGACTGTCCAGTTTGGAACCTCTCCAATTATGTGATCTCTGAGACCCAGACCTCTTTATTATCCCAAGGTCTGGGTTTCTCGCACACCAATCATTTTGATGCCTTCGAGACTATTCTCATGCATTATTTTGAAAATTGGCCCCCTTCTGTTGATTTGGTTGATGTTTGTGAATCTTATTTTGTAATTCTATACCTATGTTTGATGAATTAAAAGCATTGTCAGCCCTTAGAAGTCTAACATCTAATTTAACAACAGAGGATAGTGTAAAACTTCAAATGCTAAACCTCTGCTTTTACCCGGTCAAGTCGAGGCCAGAAATACTAGATGTCTTTCAGGATCTTATAGAGCTGGAGAGATGGTTGAGCTCGACTTGAATCTTGGTATTTACCATGACAACTTCCTCAATTGGAGAAAATAGCTCTTAAAGAGATATAGGATAATAAAGATTTATTGGTGAGGATGTCTGATAAAGGCGAGGCTATCGTGCTAATTAATGCAGGGCTTTATAATGATTGTTATGAATGATCTTGGTAACCTTGATGTCTATGAAAAAACTGCCTGGCAATCCTAGCAAAACGTACCAGAAAGAGATGTTCAGCCTCCTAAATGAGGGATTCAGCATGGGGGTTTTGGATAGGAAAACTGATGAATATCTATTTGTGGACCATCCAGTTGTTACTATTTACTGCTCTCTCCCAAAGTTCCATAAAAATGTTTTGCCCTCCACCCTGCCGCCCTATTGTAGCTGGCATTGGATCTTTGGGACAGACATTAGGTGCATGGGTTGACCAACAACTTCAACCCCTGGTGCGGAGTGTACCCGGATTTATCAAGGTTACTAAATCTGTGGTTGCTATCTTCTCTGAATTTAGGTGGGATCCATCCTATTTCTGGTTAAGCTGTGACATGGTGAGTCTTTATCCATCGATATTTCACATGGTGGCTATGCAATGTCTCTCCTCCTTCCTTGAAAAATGCAGTGCTTATTCACAACTGGCACAAGATTTCATTCTGATGGCGGCGGACTTCCTCTTGACACACAACTTCTTCTCATTTAATAAACATTTTTACCTGCGGCGTCGGGGAGTCAGCATGGGGGTGAAGTTCTCCCCAATCCTGGCAAATATTGTCACGGTGGTGTGGTAGGAACGGTTTATAACCCCTTCCACACCAGCATAGTGTGGTACGCTAGATATATGGATGATGTCTTGCTGGTGTTGAGTGGGCCCCCAGATGAGCTTCGGGACTTTGTAGGTTATGTAAACAATAATGATTTTAATCTTCAGTTTTCTCACTTTTCAAAAGTGAAAAAATATTTTTTTGGGATATTACTTTAACCGGAGACTGTATAGCAGGAGGAGTAGTTGTAAGTCCATTCAGGAAGCCCGTCACCACCAACTCTATTCTTAATGCAGGTCATATCATCCTTCCCTCATCCATTCCAGTTGGGGTGCTAATCCACACAAAACAAAATTGTTCTAACTAAGATCTGTATAAAATTGAAGCAGGGAAGGCTAAGGAGAGATTGCAACACTGGGGATATTCAGATAGGGTATTCACCCGAGCTAATTCTATTGTGAACGCAATTAACAGGAAGGATTTGATTACAGAATCGCGTTCCAGCAAAAACAGTACAGAAATAGCTCAGGTGTTATTACTTTCTCTACCATTTACAGCCCACAATAAAATTGTTGGAATTATTAAAACTTGCCCAAATCTTGAAGGAGTGTCCGCTTCGATCCAGCGCCAGAAAGACCCCAACCCTTGGTTCACCAAGTTTTTTTTACCACACCTGTTGCCAGAGACAATAGCACTTGGTTAGCGCTGCATGGCTTCTACAGGTGCAGCCACACCAGTAGCACAGCCTGCGGCTTTGACCAAAAAAAAGCACGTTTGCTTCATACAGCAATGGAAAAAGTTTTAACATCAAGTCATATATAAACTGCTGTAGTGCAAATGTTATCTACTTGGTTGAGTGCGCTACATGTAAAATACAATATGTAGATATATACAGAAGAAATAGACCGAGCACTTCGTTACAACCTTCAGGGTCGTCACTCTGCACTTGAATAGTACTGACAGCGGGGCAATGACACCATACTGGGTTGCTCACTCAAAGCTGTAGGGCGCACTCAATAATCCATAATAAGAAAAGCAAGAAAAACGAGCTGTAACTCACCGGTCAGTATTGTCCAATTTATTGTGCAATCATCGGGTACATTGGTGCAGGGAGGGGGTGAAGGATCCACAGTTTAAGGTGTCATTTCACGCCTCAGTGCTTCTACAGGTACTATGGAGACTTCTGGCATCAGTTCCTTTTTAAGAAAACATGCAGGTGAGACCTGCTTGACGTCACTGCCTCCAATCTCATGCTCTCCAAGAACATTATACAAAACAACCAATGAGATACTGAGTGAATTAAAACAGGAACATGAGAGAAGCAAATAATGGAGGAAAGAAAAATTCATATTCTAGCACATCCAACACAAAGAAATTAATATTCCAATTGCTAGAGGAAAATGAGAAAACAAAAATTATTATAGCACAGTCATAATCGCGAAAAGGAGAGGGCAAGACATTACAAAAAAGCTGCCAAATCATTACAGTAATTTAACCCTCCCGCTCCCATAGCATCAGTATTTATTAACCAGCGTGTTTCCTTTCTGAGTAAGGTTTTATGGGTATTACCACCATTAGAAGATACAAATACTCTTTCTAAACCTAAAAACTGTAGCACTTCTGGATTTGGCCCATGAGACTCTCTGATATGTTGAATGAGTATCGGGGAACCTTTTCCAGAGAGGATAGAGTTAAAATGTTGGTGGAAATGCACATATATATAAAAAAAGAAAAATTAATTAGAGATAAACTTGATTATGAATTGGGCCATGTGTTTAAATGGAATAAAAAACAGGACAGCGGATTAACTCCAAAAAAAAAAGACGGAAACCATGAAATAATGGTACTCCGCAAACACCTAAAAATCCGCAGACACCGAAGATGTGAAAATACCATCATATCTAAAAAACGGGAGGAAAAAACTTTGTCTAATAATTCAAGTTCAAGTGATGATGAAGAGCTACAAAGTGAGAAGTCGTTTATTTCGGATAGTGAAAATACTAGTGGCCTTTTAGAAAAAGAAAAAGACAAGGAGGGAGAAGAAGAAAATGAAAGACAAAGAGTGGGGAAAAGAAAGCAAGTTTAGTGGAGAGACTAATTGGAGATTCTCCTTACCCCATAAAAATCTTCAATTTAACTTCCCAAGTATTATCAGAAGTTTCGGGAAAGGAAGGTGTGCCACAGTCCGCGCTGCCAAAATCCCCCGCTTGTAAATAATGCAAGTAGCCGATGTCCAAATCAAACCTCTCTTTTATTTCTCCTTGGAGAAATGTTGGAGAAATAAAAGAGAGGTTTGATTTGGACATCGGCTACTTGCATTATTTACAAGCGGGGGATTTTGGCAGCGCGGACTGTGGCACACCTTCCTTTCCCGAAACTTCAGATTTCGTCTACCCGTGTGGAGACCGGTGGAAGTCCAGCAGCAGCCATCAGGATACTCATCCTACCAGGTCTATTTACCAGTTGTGGGTGGCACAACTGGAATAGGTGAGTGACCACTTCTTACTCACCTGCTTTGATTTAGTGTCTAGTGATAAGGGCACTATTGCGCCTCTTGTCCCCCCTCCTTCTTTCTTCTTTTCAAGTATTATCAGGGGATATGACAGAAGTACTACAGAAGGGTTTCAATTTTTGTATACCCAAATTATTCGATTTCGCTGATTTCAAGATTGATATCTTTAAAGCTATCCGTAAAATACATCTGTTTAAGCATTACTGTATAACAGTCCTGTGTCACTTAATAAAAAAGAAACCTCCAAGGAACCTGGGGAAATCCCAGTAAAGATAAGTAATTTAGGTTTCTTTGGTGAGATGTCATCTCTACAAAGAGTAAAAGATGACATAGGTATTCTTTTGAGTTTAGATAGTGAACAGAATGTGGTGTCACAAACAGCAGGTTCGGATTATGTAGCAGCATTTACTGGTGGAAAAAAATCCACTTTTGTTCCCTCCATTTCCCTAGGTAATAATGTGGATTTGTTTGAGAAATTGGTGACTGGGGAAATTAAGCACTAGTTCTGGCACCCTTCCTCTGTACTCAAGAAGAAAGAGTTGACAGACAGCTAAACCTTTCCCATCGATGAATTGACTTGGAAGCAGGGGTACTTTTATTGATAGGATAGTGTAAAACTACATACAGCATATCTGAGATACATAGGATTACATTTGTTACAGGACGCGCAAGTGTGATTGCACACAATGGCGAAAACACAATAGCTATAATGTCATAAAACTACTTGACGATACACATGTAGAACAGAGTAGCTACATTAAACAATTTGGTGAATTCTAGTATATAATGACTCACTGATTGTGCTATGTAGGAAACAAACAGATGAGCTGAAATCCACAGAGGGAAATCAGCATACCAGGATGTCAGTATCCATAGTACTATAATGTCTTCTGAAGAAGAAGGGGACGAGGCTACTGCAAGGGCTCATGAGAAACTACAGAAGCCTTGAGGGGCAAAATTTAGATTGTACACTAAAAATGTAGTAAGAGAGCATTGTCAACAGGTGGCGTTGTTGGATAAGTTATCTTTGAACATTAACTCAATATTATCACAAAGCAAAGTAAACTAAATGATACGCGTTTCTAAAAAAGGTATGACATAAACCCCAAATTTCCTTCTAATCTAACTTCAAACGAATGGGAGGCATTGAAGATTAAAAGGGGTGAAAAGATGTCATATTCGGAAAAGCAGATAAGGGAGGAGGTAAAGTGTTGCTGAGCAGGGAAGATTATGTGAGAGAGGTCTTCAGACAGTTGTATGATGAATCAACATATAAAAAAATCTTAGTTGATTCTACAAACCAAATAAAAGAAAAATTACGTAAATTTCTCCACAGCAACGTGTCTCAAGGATGCTTTAAAAAAATAAGCTGAAAAACTCCTTCCTGAGTTCCCTACAAAGCCTCACTGGTACTCCCTCCATAAAATTCATAAATATGACACTAATCCCCCCGGCCGTCCTATTATTTCAGGGATGGGATCTGTTACTGAGCCCCTCTCCAAATATGTGGACTCGTTGCTGAGACCACTCCTGAAATAAATAACTGCTTTCATATAAGATATGAATGAATTTGTAAAATCTGTAGACTGCATCACCTGGCAAGAAAATTATAACCTCGTAGTCATTGACATCGAACGTCTGTATACCCGCATTCCCCAATCTTTAGGGGTGGAAATAGTTAGACAGGCAGAATTCAGGAAAAGAAGAGCCTTTTGCTGATTTCATCAGCAACTCTCTATCTTTTGTCTTAAAAATCAATGCTTTCAAATTTTTAGATATATGGTATCTGCAGTGCGGGAGTACCGCATGGGTACCCTCGAAGCTTGCACTTTTGCAAATATTTTTCTGGAAGCATTGGAAGACGAGATGATTTATAGCCTCTCTAATCAATTTCTAAAACATATTAAAACATACCTGCGCTATATGGACGATCTCTTTATGGTTTGGGAGGGAACAAGAAAAACCTTCAGTGGAATTCATAGAATATCTTAATCTGAACAAGAGATTTAATATGTTTTTTACTTCTACTTTTGGAAGTTTACCTCTTGAATTTTTTGGATGTCAGGCTTGATGTAGTTAATGAAAAATTTCAGAGATCAGTATTTAAAAAACCTTCTGCTGGTAATGCTTATGTGGTGCCCCTATGGCTAGGCACCACAGGGAGTACTGCACCCCAAACAGAAGGTGTAGTGTCCTCCGTAGCTAAGGGTTTGGGATTGTGCTTATGGAGTCTGTATTAGCACCCAACACTAGGCCACCTTAGAATAGGGAAGACTGACATACAGTAAGTCCCAGGGGGTGGAGCCTAGGTTACAGTGGGAAAACCAGGAAGTTGAGAGTTTAGTCAGACAGTTCTGGGAAGGCAATCAGTTAGGATGCACCTGACAGCTGAGTGACAGAGGAGCACCCATCTCCAGGAGGGTGACTCGGACAGAAGGGGACAAACCAGCACCAGTTGGAGCTGGCTAGTTAAGTCTGGGGAAACACTGGCAACATGGAAGCCAGGCGGTCAGCGGTTCATCCCTGACCATAAACCAATGAGCTGCGGGCCCTTAAAAACTGGCAGCGTAGGCACACAAGACGGTACCTCACTCCTCAGACCATAAATGGTCCAAGACTATGAAGGTATCGGCCTGGATTCCGGTGGCGGAGAGTGTGCATTATTGCTGCTCCTGTCCATACCGGTCAAGGACTAACCGTACCTAACTGTACAAGAACAGGGGACTGGCAGAGAAGCTCTGCAAAGGTGGTTAAAGACAGAGAGGAAGATAATCTTAGGCCCCGAAAGATATAAAGAGAGGAACATCTTCAGACTCCATAGGGGCTCCCTGAACCTGCAGCTACGTCCCCGTTCTTCCAGACTGTACCGTGAATTGTATGACATCTGCTTGGTACCAGTAAAAGGACGTTGAAGCTGAAACGGTGTCTGTCTTCCTGCCTGCGGTGCTCGGAGGGCCTCAACATCTTCAGAGGGGTAAGAACAACTACTCCCCTCATCCATCATCGCTACCCTGAGGTAAAGCTCCACCTGTGGGGAGCTGTACTACACTAAGCTGCATCCCATCACCTCAGTGGCCTGCCGCAGCGCTGGTACCTAACATTACCAGGATCCACAGGTGGTTCACAGGACTATTAATCCTTGTAAATATTTCCCCCACCAAACAAATGACAGCCAGGGCAAGGAACCGGGAACCCGACCACCCATGATTCCAGGTCACAGCCATTAACCCATCCCGGTGTCCGGGTACCCTCTCCCTGTACTTATCACTTACCTCCACTTCAAAAGTAATCACCCATCCCACACCAAACAATCATTGCTGTTTAATCAATTTCTGATATTAAAGAGGACCTGTCACCCCCTGGTGCATGGCAATCTAAATGCACCACTGAATGAAGCATGCCTGCTGCATTCAGGGAAGAACTCCCCATGTCTCTAGTTCCCCTGTGCACTGAGATATACACTTTATAAATCTTACATTTACTGAGTCAGGAGGGCATCCTTCTTCTGGAGTCAGCACTGGCACTGGAGGTCTTTCCCTGCCTCTGGCCGCTCTGCACCACCTCCTGCTGCTCTGTTCCTCCTCCTTATTGTGTCCGCCCCCTTCCTAGCCTGTGCCGACGTCTAACCTTCTGTTCTCATGCAGGCGCGTAGCGAGGCCGTGATGTCATCGCCTGCCTCTTGTAACCTACTGACGATCTAAAAATTTAAGGGACATCCTAATACAAAATAGACTACAAGTAGAAAAACACAAAACGTGGTTGGAAAAAGATTAATGGGCAACTTTAAATGCTTGTTTTGCGCTTTTCACCAGACTAAAAATCCATTAAAAATAGGTGGAAAATATCACAAAGTACCGTATATATCTCGCGTATAAGCCGACCCCCCTACTTTTGCCCCCAAAATCTGGGAAAACCTATTGACTCGTGGACCCCAGCACAGGTATACAGCCCCCAGCAGTGTGGTATACAGGCCCCCCAGTGGTATACAGGCCTCCCTAGTGGTAGTATACAGCCCCCAGCAGTGTGGTATACAGCAGCCTCCCCAGTGGTATATACAGGCCCCAGCAGTGTTACAGCAGCCTCCCCAGTGGTATATACAGCAGCAGCCCCAGTGGTAGTATACAGCAGCCCCAGAGGTATATACAGCCCCAGTGGTAGTATACAGCAGTCCCAGTGGTAGTATACAGCAGCCCCAGAGGTATATACAGCCCCAGTGGTAGTATACAGCAGTCCCAGAGGTATATACAGCCCCAGTGGAAGTATACAGCAGCCCCAGAGGTATATACAGCCCCAGTGGTAGTATACAGCAGCCCCAGAGGTATATACAGCCCCAGTGGTAGTATACAGCAGCCCCAGAGGTATAAACAGCCCCAGTGGTAGTATACAGCAGCCCCAGAGGTATATATAGCCCCAGTGGTAGTATACAGCAGCCCCAGAGGTATATACAGCCCCAGTGGAAGTATACAGCAGCCCCAGAGGTATATACAGCCCCAGTGGTAGTATACAGCAGCCCCAGAGGTATATACAGCCCCAGTGGTAGTATACAGCAGCCCCAGAGGTATAAACAGCCCCAGTGGTAGTGTACAGCAGCCCCAGAGGTATATACAGCCCCAGTGGTAGTATACAGCAGCCCCAGAGGTATATACAGCCCCAGTGGAAGTATACAGCAGCCCCAGAGGTATATACAGCCCCAGTGGTAGTATACAGCAGTCCCAGAGGTATATACAGCCCCAGTGGTAGTATACAGCAGCCCCAGAGGTATAAAACAGCCCCAGTGGTAGTATACAGCAGCCCCAGAGGTATATACAGCCCCAGTGGTAGTATACAGCAGCCCCAGAGGTATATACAGCCCCAGTGGAAGTATACAGCAGCCCCAGAGGTATATACAGCCCCAGTGGTAGTATACAGCAGCCCCAGAGGTATATACAGCCCCAGTGGTAGTATACAGCAGCCCCAGAGGTATAAACAGCCCCAGTGGTAGTGTACAGCAGCTCCAGAGGTATAAACAGCCCCAGTGGTAGTATACAGCCGCCCGCCCGCCACCCCCATCGGTATACAGGCCCCCCATCAGTATCCAGGGCCCCCCCGCTTGCTCCGCAAAACCTGCAAAGTAAAATCATTATACTTATCACTGTCCTGTCGCCGCCGTCCCCACCGCTGCCATCGCGCTCCTCCGTCTTCATCAAGCGTCTTCCGGCTTCCTGTGGTCGGCGCAGGCAATGACGTCATTGCCTGCGCCGACCGGAGGAAGCCGGAAGAAGACGGATGAAGACGGAGGAGCGCGATGATGGCGGCGGGACAGTGATAAGTATACTAATCTCTTCCTTTACAGGTTTGTGCTGCAAGGGGGGGGCCTGTATACTGATGGGGGCGGGCCTGTACACTGTATACACTGTATACAGTATACAGTGACTCGCGTATAAGCCGAGGGGGGGACTTTTCAGCCCAATTTTTGGGCTGAAAAACTCGGCTTATACGCGAGTATATACGGTAATCTATTTTATCACCTGTAAAACAAAGTGGGTAGTATATATTATATTTTGCCCATGTCATCGGTTTTACATTTTAACTCTATCCTCTCTGGAAAAGGATCCCTGTAACTCATTCAACATATCAGAGAGGCACGAAATGGCACCGTAGTCCATGGACCCATGAACCCATCCCTGAACCGATGTACCCAATAATTGCACAATAAATTGGACTATACTGAACGGGAGTTGCGGCTCGTTTTTCTTGCTTTTTATCATGCAATATTGAATACAATATGTAGGCTGTACGTCTGGTGAATTAAAGAGGCGCATCTGTAGGCATATCTCAGATACCAGCAGCGCTACTGCATTGAACATCTCAGCCATATCAAGGCATTTCTCTACACACCATAGGGGCAATATGTCCACACTGAGATTTGCAGGTGTAGAGAAGGTGGTTAACCATTTCAAGGGCAGGGACTAGCGACACAAGTTATTACATAGAGGATTAAGCTGGATATTTTCTGTTGGAACTCATGCTCCATATGGTCTCAACATAAGACAAGGTGTTATATTACAATATTGATGTCATGTTTTTGTAATCTTGATTGTATGTGCACTTTCAATTATTTTGTTTTGTTATGCTTTCATTTTGTTGTTGTGATTACACAGCTGTGCACTGATCAATAGGTGGGTAAAGTTTCAAGGTATCCATAATTAAGATCTAGCATCAAAATGCGTTGGCCTGTCTGTATACTGCACACAGTTTTGCCTGTGATATGAAACTTTTATGAAGATGAAATAAACCCCATCCTGATAACAAAGACCCTTTCGCTGGATTTACTGATTCATGGCCCAAAGCAAAAGTCCTCAAGATTGCTGTGGAAGGGCACAAACAGGTTGGATTGACCATCTGAAAGATATATACATAGAGGTACACACAAAAGAGAATAAAAAATAATGCTTTATAATTTATTAATATAAAAATATTTTAACATATATAATCAAGACAAACATCAGACAATTACATACGATATTAATAAATGATAAAAGAAATAAAGAAATGGGCAGCATGTCCTTAGTACCATGAAGTGAAGACACGGGAGGCTGATGCTCCAGACACTGCACTGCTTATCTGTTGTCTTCCGATAACTCTGTCTGCACTAATTTCTCCTGAAAAGAAGATCCCAGTGGCGGAATGCCTGGCGGAGGTGGTTAAGCAAATTAGTTTTTTCATTGTTTAATTTTTCTTCTGCCTTTTTTCCTTTCCATCCATTTCTCTCTTTCCTTCCTGTTTATGCACCATTCTCTTTTCCCATTTCTCTAGGTCTACCCTCGCTTTTCCCCTACCCTCTCCCAATGGGGCCTATTGATTGTCTGGATTAGCTTTAATCTCACTCTCAGGTGATCCTTGTTATTATGGCTCTGTTGCTATAATCAGAGATCCGAATAGGGACCCTATATGTAAAGGGACTTCACGGCTCGGAGAAACGGTCCATCCTCCTGAATGTGTTGGTAGTATTCCTACAAGAATCTCACTACTCTATAAGTAAACTGTGTAAATTTTCTGACAAGAGATTTCGGACGGTGTTTCACTCTCTGTCCCTGACTCTAGATCTAGTAGCCAATTCCATTCCATGGGAGTTAATAGAGCTTCATTCAGATGGAGAGGGAAGGATATCTATGCCTAAAAGGAAAATTGCCTCCCGGGCTACACATTTGCCTCTATCTACCTCCCCAATTCTGGTCAGTGCTCCTCACTCCTTCAATATTTAGAAATGATAGAGGAATTCACTGAGTGCAGAATAATGGTGGGGGAGATTTTAACTTTTTACTTGACCCCACTCGTGACATTACGGAGGGCTCCCGGGCTGGTCCCAACCGGCTCTCAGACAGATCTAATGGGGCCTTTTCGAGCATCAGTTGATTGATGTGTAGAGATTGTTGACTCCATCAGATAGAGACTACTCATTCTACTCTGCAGTGAATGACTCTTATTCGCGCTTAGATAACTTTTTCCTTAAACATGCAGATCTGCACTCTATGGTGGATGTGGCGATTGACAGCATATCATTCTCTCATCACGCTCTCGTTACTTTGAACATTGCCCTCACTGACTCAATAACTAAATATAGCCAATGGTCATTGAATGTATCCTTTTACAGGATCTATCGATCCAACAGGAGATCAGGGAAGTTCTGGTGGACTATTTTGAGGGCAACTCCAGAGGGAAAACCTCACCTAATGTTACCTGTGAAGCACACAAATGTGTAGTAAGGGGGCTGCTCATCAAACATAGTGCATTTCTGAAGCGTGAGAGGGCCCAAGAGATCTTTGTCCTTTTGAAACACATAGATGCATTGGAGGTCACCCACAAAGCAAGTCTAGATGATTCAACAAGTCTCTCTCACAGGAGCTTAGGTCACTGTTAATGCATAAGGCAAAAGCCACTCTGGCTAAATGCAGAAGGTACTTCTATGAATTTGGCAGCAGAACACTGGCTAGGACACTATGGCCCCACCAGTCAAGGGGTTATATTCCACAGGTCTTTGATTCAAGGAGAGGAAAAGTTACCCTTCCTATTGAAGTTGCCTTGACTTTTCGTGACTTTTATTCTTCATCATATGCTATTAAAGGCCCTCTAAATGATGAAGGAAAAGCATTGTTTAAAATAAGAATTTCTGTTTATATTGGGGTTTTGGGTAACTCTCAATTTAATGAGAATGAGGTTGAGTTGGAACGATCTATCTCAAACGAGTTGTTTGCTGCTGTACAACGCTCCCCCTCCCCATGGGTAAGGCTCCTGGGCCAGACGGCTTCCCCCTGTTGTATTACAAAAAGTTTTCTTCCCATCTGTAATCCTACTTACTTGAGGCATTTAATAATTTAGTCAGCGGAGCTCCTTCTTCTCTGCCCAGAGAAGCTATGAGAGACAAAATAGTGGTCATTCAAAAGAAGGGAAAGGATCCAATTCACTGTGGCAATTATCAACCTATTTCTCTACTCAATGTAGATCTGAAGGTATTCACCAGAATCCTAGCCGATAGACTCTCGCCGCTGCTGGGTTGGGTAGTGCACTCTGATCAGATTGGCTTTATGAAGGGCAGGGAAGCCAGGGATAACACCATAAAAGCTATACACCTTATATATAAGGCAAAAATGTTATTACTATCTACAGATACTGGGAAAGCTTATGATTGTGTCAGCTGGCTGTTCATGCAGGGGGTCTTGTCCTTATAGGGATTGAGGCGTAATATGTTGATTTGGATCGGGGCTCTTTATAGCAATCCTTCGGCTAGTGTTAGGGTTAACGGAGTGTTCTCAGAGAATTTTCAGATATATAATAGGACAAGCCAGGGTTGTCTGCTTTCCCCTTAAAGTTTTATGTTAACATTGGAACCCCTGCTTTGCCACAATAGAAATAACTCAGACATATCTGCTCCATGCACAGCTAATTTACCCTATAAAATAGCTGCATACGCTGATGATCTTTTTTTCATCTCTAACCCAGCAGTTTCGCTCCCTTGCTTAATAGCAGAAACTAAAAAATACTTGGCGGTCTCAAATTTCAAGATAAATTGGTGTAAATTGGAGGCCTTAAATGATAACACTCCCGTAAAAATAATAGAGGGATTAAAGAAAACTTTCAAATTTTGCTGGGCAACTCATTCACTGAAATATTTAGGGGTTTTTCTTTCCTTGCATAACAAGTAGCTTTTCAAAGTAAATGTCACCACCCTGCTGCAGAAGCTGAGAGAGGAATGTGGGATGTGGGCTAGAGGATCTTTCACGTGGTCTGGGAAGTGTGAGATCCTTAAGATGAATGTGCTCCTTAGGGTCCTTTACCTGCTTCAGGTGCTCCCCATTAAAATTCCTGTCTCTGTTTTCAAAGACATAGCCTCCTTACAAATTAGGTTTTTGTGGGCATATAGACCAGCCAGGCTTGCTAGATCCTTGCTCTGTAGACCCAGAAGGAGAGGTGGGCTGGGATTACCGGACCTGAAGACATATTATGTAGCTGCTCATATGTCCAAGGTGATAGACTGGTGCAGGCGCAAGCACACCAATTTGTGGGTACAGATTGAACAGGGTTTTGCTGAACCTCCACTGTCGGGGTTACCTTGGGTGTCAGATCATATAGCTCCTTCGTTGAAGTCTCACCCCTCGATTGGTGCCACATTATCCCGCCAATGTCTACTTGCCACCCCCTTCCCCATGCTCCTCCCCACCCCTTTCTCCATGTCTCCGATCATTGGATCCCTGGAATTCCCTCCTGGTGGACCTGATCTTCAGAAAATGGATTGTAAAGGGCAGCTGTGCATATTGGGGAGGGGAGTGCTTGGCCATCAATAGATGTCATCACTAGTTGGAATAATCCGGAAGCCTTGGGACCTGTCACGGTTAAGTGAGAATGCTGATGAGGGAATGGCAGTTATGGGCAGGGTGACTAGGGAAGACTAGTCTGACCTAGTCTAGGAACCCCGAATGGCCCTGATCCCGAAGGTATCTCTGAAGGTGAGAAGGTTCAGGCCTCCAGCCTCTCCCTAAAACTCCTCCACCAGCCCTGCACTGTTCCCCCCTCACCTCCCTCCACAGAACTGGGATACAGCAACTCCAAAGGAAAGGACTTCAGCAACACAAACACACAGGTCAGCACAGCATGGCTTCCAGGCAGAGAGTGAAACTCTATAATAAAAAAAAACGGTCACTGCACCAGGTGATCTCACAGGCTCTATTTATAGTCTTTCCAGCCCATCCCTGGACGTACGTCCAGTCTAGAGAATCTTGATAAAGACCACGTGTGGATGGTCGAAACGTTGCTGCACGACCATGGAATAAAGAAGTTTGTTTCCATCACTACCCATGCCTGTGGCGCTGTCCTTCCTGCTGGTAAGCGAGTGAAACTCCAGCAGCACCACCTGGTGGAAGGAGAGGCTACTTAAAGAGTAGGGGGAGGGGAGCCCAGGTGAATCACACATTAACCCCTCAACCAGCAGACGAACATCATAGTGAATACAGTTCTGGAGCACAACACAGGATGCCCAGGACCATCACAACTATCAACCATGCAGCTCCTAAAGACAAACACATACACAGCACCATCCAGCCATGTCAGCACCATCTAAGCGCATGACAGGGCCCTGGTGTTCAATCCAGCTCAGTCATTTTTTAGGCTACATCCCAGGTAAAGATCAGTTCATGAATCCCCTGACGGACTTTGAGAAATCATGTGCAGAGGAGGGTTCTTTAGAACATGTGCTGTCACTTTACACTCAATATTGATAGATCCTGTCGACCTGTCCCCTCCAAGATATCGGTCCCTGTGGGAAAGAGATGTGGGTATGTAGCACCCAGGCTTTGGGATACTTGGGTATCAGGCGGCAAGGGTTAACTGCTGTGTCACGGGGAATGGCGGCCGCTCCTGATCCCGTGTCTTGGGCCTATCTTTGAAAAGGGGGTTGATATTTACAAGGGATTATATACAGTTTGATGTTGTGACGACACCTGTACATTCTGGTGATTTGCACCAGCACCGTCACAGTCCGCCAGAGGTAGATGGTATCGCGCCTAGGATGGTATAGTCCCCCACAGGTAGGACTGGGACCTCCGGGGCAGCGTAGTGAGAAGGGGCAGCTTGGAGTGGAGCTGGGATTGCATAGAGAGCACTGGAACAGTCTATGTAGGATACTGGAAGTGGAGAAGAAGGATACACGCACACATCAAAGTCTCTTTTACCTTTTACAGATGGTTGGCAGGTAAAATGATCCAGGGCACTGACGGGTGGACAGGTTGCACAGTGGCTCCCCACAGCAAGTGGGTATAAGGCCTTCTCTGCTCTGTAGTATTGTCTGAAGCACAGTCTGCTTGCAGCCAGACTCGCCTCCTCTCTCTTCCTGACTGTAATGTCTGTCTCTCCTCCTGTGCGGTCTCCGGGTTACCTTCTCCTGATCAATGCGACTTTGCCCTGCTTTTGTCTTTCTCCCTCTCTTGACCCACATAGGAAACCGGGTAGCCGAAGCCTCTACGGTGCGACGGGGTTTTCTGAGGTCCTTTAGTATCCCACAGGTGCGGATCCCCAATATCCGGTGGTTCTCTTTGGACGAACTCCCTCAAGTTCCTCGCTCCTTTTCTGTCCTAAGCTCCTTGCCTTCAGTCCCACTTAGGCTTGTGGGACGTAGAAGGGCCACTCCGGGTCACTGGTTCGGGCCTGATTGCAGCACCGACCACCAGGACATCTTCGCAGCTCTCCTAGCGTCTGCACACTCTGACTAACTCCGCCCTCAGTAGCAGTATTTATAGGGGATCTTGCCTAAGGTCAGCAAGTGGTGCTCCCCCTACTGTGCCGGGGTGGAAGGTGTTGTATGTAGTAGGTACCTGCTGTGGAAACCCAGCTGTGCATTAGAGAAGTCTGTGGCTACCTGTGTGAGCAGGGCGCTACAGGTATTACCCTAACAACCAGACAGTCGGACAGTATACTGGCACTCGCACACAAGACTACAATTAGTTCTAGATTACAGGTGCCAATTTTAAGATACTTAAGATTTAGTATAGAGTACCTAATACACTTCACAGGATGTACCATGCCACTGACCCTCTGTGTTGGAGATGTTGACTAGAGGAGGGAAGCCTTCTCCACATTTATTGGTCGTGTCAGAAGCTGCAAATCTTCTGGAGGAAGGTGAGGAGAATTGTCAGATTGGTGACAGAGACAGACCAAGCTTTGGAGCCAGAATATTTCTGTTGCACTTTTCGGACCTACCTCTAGCTACCTATAAGCGTTCCCTTCTGATATTTTTTGTCATAGCCACTACAGCTTGTATTCCTCAATGTTGGAAATCAACATCTTCTCCTAGTGTTATGATGTGGCTTAACAAGATCAATGACATATTGTATATGGATTTGACGGCATCTCTCCAGGTCAGATTTTACTCTTTTTACAAAACCTGGTTCCTGTGGATTGACTTTAAAGCCTCTCACAAATATGGTCCCAAATATGGAGCTCTTATGTCTTGTATATGTGGTGCCCCGCAACGAGTGCGTCACAGGAGGGTACTGCACCCCTGACCGCAGGTGCAGTATTCTCCGTCTCAGTGATGGATGAGTTAACTCCAAGGTTCCATACACCACACACAACATCCAGAGACAGAGGATCAATAGGGTCCTGGTGGGAGGAGAGTGAGATGTTGAGTGTGGGGAAAGAGCAGAACAGAAAGTTAGAACTTGGCAGAGACAAGTGCAAGGCAGACGTCAGAACCAGAGACCTAATGGGGAGGGCACCGAGAAGCGGTGACCCAGACAGAAAGGGGCCAAGTACCAGTAAGCAAGTAACGGGTCCAAAACGCCCGCGCCCAGTCCAACCGGAGACCGGTTCCGAGACAGTATAGAAGTCCAGCTCTGTACTGTAAACCGGAGTGATAGAAGGCTTCACAGGAGCACATCACGCCTAACACCATGACCGCGGCTGTTCCGGAGGGGTACCCACCATTGGGGTTCAGGGGACCCAATAGGAGTTGGAAGGCCACCGGCTCCGGTCCTCACTAAAGGCTCCCCAGTATCCCGGTCCGACACATGAGAGCAAGCGAAGAGTAACCAGGGACAGTAAGCTATAGAAAGACACTGTGGAGCTTTGGAGAGACACCATCCATCACTGGGACCACCCGGTCCGTTACCTGGAGGTTTATACCGTGTCAAGTGTGTACCCGTTAACCTGCAAGAACAACAGTAAAGACTCATGCAGAGGAGCACTGTGTCCGTGTATTCCTTTTGAACTGCTGCTATACTACGATTCGCTATGTTAACCGAACTGCCGTATTCCACCAAGGTAGCCACTGACCCCGGGGACTATAGCTCGTCCTGTGGGGAGCAACTCCATCCAGCTGCCGCACATCCCCCGGAGGTCCTAGCAGCGCCGGTGCCATCACCGGACACCCACAGGTGGCGTCATGAAACAGACTTTATTCTTTATTTAACCTAACCATGCAATTGAACACCGGGCCCACGCAGCCCCGGGCACCGATCCGTGACCGTAGCCAGCGCCTGAGAGCTGACTACCCAGCAACGGTGAGTCATATATATTGCGTTTTTCCTATTGCTTTGTATCATAAATTGGATAATGCCTCTGGAGCACCCTGCATGCTTTATCTATCCATATTTTGAGTTTCCAGAAGGTAGTAGATGAGTTGTCCTCCAGAGTCCCCCTCCCCCTTTTCTTCCCTTTTCCCCACCCTTCCTGTTGCCTTTTCGTTCTTTCCCCTTCTCTTTATCTTTCTTCTTTTTCACCCCTAGTATGTTTCTATTGTTTTCATATCCCTAGTTACCCATTATAAAATATTACCTGCATCATGCGTTTCGGAGAATTGTCATTTTTATGGCTTCTTGCAGAAGGGAAGATGCCTTATGCTTTATAATTAGTGTAAGGTTTGCTCATTCTAATTTTTAAGTTAATTTCTTGTATGCTGTTTGATTTGGATAAATAAAAGATTTAAAAAAATACAGAAATTCTCCAGTAAGTGGGGGGAGAAGGGGTGAATCCTGGGAATAGAAATCTCATGTTGATATAAGAGCCTGCTGGAGAAAATAGAGAATAATGATATAGAAATGGAAGATTAAAAATATTAAATCCAAGAGGATTAATATCTTAGCCACATGTAAAGAGATGGAGCATAAGAAGAAATAATGACATAATCTCATATAATACAATATACCCAATATGTAACGCTCAAATTAGTATTTATCTACAAGGATTTCATTACCTCCAGAAATATTATATTACTAATTAATATAAAATACAAAAGCTGAAGTATCTATACATATACATTTGTGGCCAAAAGTATTGACACCCCTGCAATTCTGTCAGATAATACTCAGTTTCTTCCTGAAAATGATTGCAATCACAAATTCTTTGGTATTATTATCTTCATTTAATTTGTCTTCAATGAAAAAACACAAAAATAATTGTCCTAAAGCCAAAATGGATCTAATTCCACACCAAACATAAAAAAGGGGTGGACAAAAGTATTGGCACTGTTAGAAAAATCATGTGATGCTTCTCTAATTTGTGTAATTAACTGCACCTGTAGCTTACCTGTGGCACCTAACAGGTGTTGGCAATAACTAAATCACACTTGAAGCCAGTTGACATGGATTAAAGTTGACTCAACCTCTGTCCTGTGTCCTTGTGTGTACCACATTGAGAATGGAGAAAAGAAAGAGGACCAAAGAACTGTCTGAGGACTTGAGAAATCAAATTGTGAGGAACCATGAGCAATCTCAAGGCTACAAGTCCATCTCCAAAGACCTGAATGTTCCTGTGTCTACCGTGCGCAGTGTCATCAAGAAGTTTAAAGCGCATGGCACTGTGGCTAACCTCCCTAGATGTGGACGTAAAAGAAAAATTGACGAGACATTTCAACGCAAGATTGTGCGGATGGTGGATAAAGAACCTCGACTAACATCCAAACAAGTTCAAGCTGCCCTGCAGCCCGAGGGTACAACAGTGTCAACCCGTACTATCCGTCGGCGTCTGAATGAAAAGGGACTGTATGGTAGGAGACCCAGGAAGACCCCACTTCTTACCCCGAGACATAAAAAAGTCAGACTAGAGTTTGCCAAAACTCACCTGAGAAAGCCTAACACATTTTGGAAGAATGTTCTCTGGTCAGATGAGACAAAAGTAGAGCTTTTTGGGCAAAGGCATCAACATAGAGTTTACAGGAGAAAAAAAGAGGCATTCAAAGAAAAGAACACGGTCCCTACAGTCAAACATGGTGGAGGTTCCCTGATGTTTTGGAGTTGCTTTGCTGCCTCTGGCACTGGACTGCTTGACCGTGTGCATGGCATTATGAAGTCTGAAGACTACCAACAAATTTTGCAGCATAATGTAGGGCCTAGTGTGAGAAAGCTGGGTCTCCCTCAGAGGTCATGGGGTCTTCCAGCAGGACAATGACCCAAAACACACTTCAAAAAGCACTAGAAAATGGTTTGAGAGAAAGCACTGGAGACTTCTAAGGTGGCAGCAATGAGTCCAGACTTGAATCCATTAGAACACCTGTGGAGAGATCTAAAAATGGCAGTTTGGAGAAGGCACCCTTCAAATATCAGGGACCTGGAGCAGTTTGCCAAAGAAGAATGGTCTAAAATTCCAGCAGAGCATTGTAAGAAACTCATTGATGGTTACCGGAAGCGGTTGATCGCAGTTATTTTGGCTAAAGGTTGTGCAACCAAGTATTAGGTTGAGGGTGCCAATTCTTTTGTCTGGCCCATTTTTGGAGTTTTGTGTGAAATGATCAATGTTTTGCTTTTTGCTTCTTTCTCTTTTGTGTTTTTTCATTGAAGACAAATTAAATGAAGATAATAATACCAAAGAATTTGTGATTGTAATCATTTTCAGGAAGAAACTGAGTATTATCTGACAGAATTGCAGGGGTGTCAATACTTTTGGCCACAACTGTATAGTCTTATGCTGCAGTGTCATTATTTGTAACCCAGGTCAGTCATAAATTAATGGATAAATACTGATAATGTATAGAAACCACAAAAAGAAATAAGGAATGTACATGAATAACTTTCTACAATGTCATGATGGTTATAGAGTATACAGTAAATTAATCTATGGTTAGCATCTTGCTTAGTTGCATTGGGAGTTCTTGAGTGCCAATTA
Source organism: Allobates femoralis (assembly GCA_033576535.1). Lineage (NCBI taxonomy): Eukaryota > Metazoa > Chordata > Amphibia > Anura > Aromobatidae > Allobates > Allobates femoralis. The sequence goes on from JARQOC010000006.1 coordinate 113,907,988, forward strand.
ATTAAGAATGGTGTTGTGCAGTCTAAAGGCCCTGTCTCACGCTTCAATGGTCGAACGATCCGATCAACGATCCGACTTGACCTAGAATGCTAGAACGACGTTCAATGATCGCTAGTGAAATGTCACATGTATAGATAGTGTTAACGACGCAGCAATGATTCTGCGACAAGCAAATGATACTTGTGATCATTAGCTCGCCTACGTCCTTCACTTCTCAATAGGTGAGGTCGTTAACAACATTGTTATCGAGGTGTCACACACACCCATGCTGCAGGTTGAACGAACGCTCACCGTTTGGTTTAACGTCCGGTTCACAAACCTCCCATTAACAATCTGCCCGATTATCATTGATCGGATGTACATGTCACACTGAACGACATCATTACGACGTCGTTAGAATGACTGAAAACCCATGACGGTTAAACTATATTGTTACCGATATCGTAGTGTGAGACGGGACCTTAAGTGAAAGGGCCTGGTGGGGTAAAATGTGTCAAATTCATTAAAAGGCGCATGCCAATTAATGATTTTGGCACATCTTCTCAGTATGCATGCGTCTCCATGTGCCTCAGTAGAAATGCTAGACAAGTCAGGGGCCGAAGTAATATTTCTGATTAAAGTTAAGCCGCTAAATTGGTGTAACTTTCAATTAATTTGGCAGCCATGCGCCACCAGGCCTCCAGGCCCCATCCCGCCCATGCACCACCAGGCCCCCAAACCCCATCCCGCCCATGCACCACCTACTTTGTCCGGGACTGATATTAATATGCCAAAGGTCACCACATATTTGTGCAATTTCATGTTGTGAATTTTCAGATTGTTTTACTTTATGCCAGTTTAAAACACTTGGAATGAATTTAGAGTAACCACTGGTCACATCAGTTATTTCGAGCTATTTAAATTGTTCCTGTTTGGTCTATTGATAACATTAAAAGTTTCTAAGTTTTGCTAATAAACGTAATTTACAATGGAGGTTAAATGATTTTGATTTCATTTGTACCTCAGTGCTTTTTCTCGTACCTACTGGTATAAGTAATGTGCATTTTGTTAAATTATATATTCTGCTGGTAACTATTTAAATTGTTAGGCAACTGTTTTAAAGGGACTCTGTCACCAGGTTTTTTGACATCCCATCTGACAGCTGCATAATGTAGAGATCCCAGCGATGTGTCACTTACTGAGCTCCTTGCTGCCATTTTGATAAAATTACTATTTTCTCTGCTGCAGATTTGGCAGCTCCTAAATATGACAGGACTCTCCTCTAATTATAGTCTCCAGCTGATTTAACAGCGATTTTATCAAAACTACACTGAGCAGCCCAGCAAGTGATACATTGCTGCAATTAGGATCTATGTCTCTACGTTTTGCTGCTCCCAGATGAGATGGCAAAAACCTTGTGACAGTGTCCCTTTAAGGGCTCTTGCATATAAAAATCTATGCAACAACATCATCTTTAAGGGAACCTGTCTGGTTGTGCTACCCCTCTAACCTATCTCTACCTGTCTCTGCACCTTCCTATCTAATCCCTAACCATCCCTCTCTGTTTTAAAGGGGCCCTATAATGAGGGAGAAAACTTTTATACTTACATACTGTCTCCAGTGGGTCGGCTTCAAGATGCGCAGTGCGCATGCGCCGGAGCCCGGCCTGTACCACGTGATCATCCCCACAATGCACTAGGCCAGATATGATGTTCCGGCCTTGGCATCACATGATCACAAGAGGCAGGCATTTCAAAAAGGACGTGGCACAGTCCAAGAGGAATGAAGACGCCCAGCAGGGTGTGTGGAGACAACGCAAGGAGGGGAGAATGGAGCCCGGCCCGCCTTTCCAGTCTCCAACTGGAGACAGTTTGTAAGTATAAAAGTTATTTTTCTCCCTCATTATAGGCCCCCTTTAGCACAGAGGGGGATGGTTAGGGATTAGATAGGAAGGTGCAGGGACAGGTGGAGATAGGTTAGAGGGGTTGCACAACCTGACAGGGTCCCTTTAAATACTAAAGCAGGGTGGCATTGTTCCAACCCACGGGAGTCGGCACCACACCGCCTCTACACTCCCGACTACCACTCCTCGACAGTCGATATTACTCCTCCGGTCTCCTTCTACTGTCTCCTGTGTCTAACACTTCCTGTTTCCCCTTTTTGTGACCTAGGCCTTCCCTCTGGGTCCTCCCATTGTCCCAGGGCCTGTCGCTGCTTGTGTGTGTTTTTGTTTTGGGCCCAACTGCACCATCCCAGCACCTGGAGAACAGGGGCACTACAATCCCTAACCACAAGAGTGCAGTACCTCTGGTGGTGGCTTACCCGGCGGGGCGCCACATAGCTATGTAATACTATGTTCCACACGGAAACTATATAAGGCCGCTTTCACACATACTGTTTTTTTCTCATGCATATTTTATATGTAACGGATTCATCAGTGTTTTCCATCAGAGTTTGATCAGTGTGCCATGTAGGATTTTCTGGTATGGGTAAAGAAAGTATAAAATTCCACTTGCTATCCAGCACATGGATAACACATGGCTGCCTGTACGTGTTTTTCACAGACCCTTAGACTTGTATTGACCCTTGTAATCTATGCTCCCGGCAAAAAATGGACACCTTAATGTGGTTCACATGGACACATGGTCGGTGTGAAAACACGGAAATGTTTACATCAACATGGGTTATAATGCTTACATGTGGCGTCCATGAAAGAAACACAGGAATGGGGCCTAATTAATAGAAGTAGAAAGCATTTGTAGCCTACAATTCCTGCACACATCATTCGAAGGGATTTAAAACAAGATAACATCCTACTGGATACAACCAAGTAAAAATAACTGTTTTTGGACTTTTTATTAGTTCTATAAGAAAGGTAATGCCAGAAATTACCTGGAACACCTAGGCATGGCGCTTTAGAAATAATCATAGAACAGCTTCATGATACAGGTGTATACTGGTTCCATTTAGGTCTTATATTATATATTTTTTACCCCTTTCTAGATCATTTCCAAGAGACACCACCAAAGAGATTGAGAGGAATATTATTTACTATGTACCATTATATGAAAACATTACTGACTATGCTGCCTTTCACATCAGCAACCTGTTGTAAGACTTTTCTGTCCCCCTAGGTATAAATGGGAACATCAAAAATCACCCTTTATTTTGAAATCTAAAAACACCATCTCCAGTTATAGTTAAAGAAAAGCATGAATGACAGCATGAGCCAAGAGATCCCTGACCCGTGCAGTGAATACCTGAGCGAGCCAATTCCTGCTGAAGAGTAGAGGATTTTACTAGTTTTCAATTTTTGTATCCTGCGTGCTGTACATTATTATGACTTTTTTCGTCAATGTTTTTATTCTATGCTGACATATTTATGCCAAATTAATTAAATTAATTCACGCTTGTGACGATTTTGGTGATTTGCAAGGCCTGACATTTTAAAGGGAACCAACCAGCAGGTTTTAGGTCTATAAAGTGAAACCAGTGCCTTACAGGCACTGTGATGCTGAGTGCAATCATACCTTTACTTCAATGATTACATGTATGATTGCAGAGAAAAAAGTTATCAAGCAATGGAAAATGTGTGCAGCAAATTAGCATGTGTGCAGTACATTAGCATAAAAGGGGCTGGGTTCTCTCTCCCTTCCTGTTAGTATATAGCAGGCACATTACATCTGACATTGTGCATGGAAATAGCACAATGTCAGGTGTCCTATGTGTTACAGATCATCCATTATTCCCTCCCTCTTGTGTCTCCGGCTTTTTGTTCTGATTGCTTTGTGGCGCCCCGCAACGAGTGCGTCACAAGAGGGTATTGCAGCCATAAATGCAGCCGCAATATTCTCTGACTCAGCAATGATCCGGTTAACATAGAAATCCAACCCTGCATGCATCACCTAGAACAGAGGGCCAATCATAGGTCCTGGTGGGCGGAGTGCTAGGGTAGTGTGTAGGAGAACACAATATATAGTCTAGAGAGAACAGAACAGTAAGAGTCAAGAGTCTGGAATCTAGAGCAGAGCCTAGAACACAGAACTTGGAGAGGAGCGGGGGCTCCGCACCCCGTGCGGGCCCCTGGGCCATCACCGGTCAGGTGTCAGCACCTGAGGCCTTAACTACCGGGATTGGGCATTATCCACACAGGTTCCCAAAAGACTCCCGTGCCCACAACTCGCAGCCGGTTCACTGGTACCGAAGCTGGCAGCAGTTCACCTCTGCTACGCGAACCAGAAGCGTGGAGGAGCAGCTTCACAGGAGCACCCCACCACCAGCCAACTTCCAGTCGTCTAACCAGCGGTGTACCCACTGAGGGATCCAAGGCTCCCCAAAAACATCCAGAACGTACATCATGGATAGGGCATTGAAGCAGCCTCCCCGTACCTGACCTGGTATTCCTGGGTGACACTGGCAATCAATTAGTTAGAATGGAGGAACACTGCGGATTTCTAAGGGACACCATCACTGCTGAGTCCACCCGGTCTACTACTCAAACACTGTATGCCATGTACTGCCTGCTGGTTACAGTAAAGACCCGTTGCAGAGACTTTCTGTGTCCGTGCTTCCTTATGAACTGTCCGTCCGCACTACAAGGTAACCGCAGCTGCCGCACAACATCTTGAGCAGCTCCAGCCTCCGGGGATCACCGCTCAGCCTGTGGGGAGCATAACATCTTGCTGCTGTCCATCCCCCGGAGGTTCCGCAGCGTCGGTAGTCCTTACGGAATCTACTCATAGGTGGCGTCACGAATAAATTAAAAACCCCTTTAATCTGTTCCACCAAGACGTCTTCAAACCTTTTGATCTGCACTGCACCGGGCCCCACTACCGGCAGGCGCGGTCCACCCGTGACCAGGAGGAAGGAAGCATCGCCTGTCTAAACCGGAGTCCCGGCCACGGTGAGTCAGAAAATGGCGTCACGAACAGGATACGAGCAGGCCCGTTACCCAATGGGTATAATGTGCTTAAAAAGACTTTATTGTCTACAATTTGGACTTTGTTCGTCCCTAAAAGAACTTTCCCGCCTTTTCACCATTGGGTCAAGATGGCGCCCAAGATGGCGTTCCCGCCACAAGAATCCGCCACGTGCAAGCCCAGGAGTGAGTCAACCCCCCCCTCATCGTGGGAGGGCTAAAGACACAAAAGGCGCCAAACTCTTTGTCCGCCCTGATTGCTAGAATCAACCATGGGGGCGGACCCCAAAGACTTTTCCCATGATTGGACTACAAAAGCCCAGAGGAAATGGGAGACACAGAAGTTCTTCACCAGCTCTACAAGAACGTTTTACCGGTTGAACGGGTGTGGTTTCCCTCCGAAGAAGAGAATGGCCAGCATGAGACTCCAAGACCTAATGCGGGAGGTCGAGGCGGAGGCCAGAGCAGCCATAGGCCAACCGGGTCCGGGTCCTGCCCTTACCATAGACGGCAGCCCCGACTTCTGGCTAGAGGCTCTACAAGACCTCCGGGTGCGACTACTTGAGACTGTGGAATGGACGATTCGCAGCTGGAGCGCGACCCTAGGCAGATGACTACACCATGCGATGCAGCAGAGCCGACCGGGTACCGCTACTCCAAGCCCAGACGACGTCACCAGCTTCTCAACTGCCTCACCGTCGCCTACCACCTGTCCTGCTTCGTCACCGGAGCCCATAGGCTGCATCATTCCGGTGGAGGCCGCAACTCGACCCGTTCCAGCGACTAATATCGCAACCGACCCCGTTCTTGAGCCGGAGCTTCTACCACGCTCCACGGAAGAACTTAATCTCTACCAGGTTCCCACTGAGGAACCCGCGACGTGTTTCACCACTACAGAGACAGTCGCTTGTTTCGTCCCCGTACCGGAGGCTTCCTTTGCAACTGCCGAGGCTTACCTGGTAACCGGGATTGAAACCCCTCTACCAACAGAAACAGATGAAGAGGCAGGCAGCCTGGAAGCCCTGCAGGACGTCTCTGTGGAAGGATCCGCAGCACCACCGCCCTGTTGTACAACATAGTAACATAGTAACATAGTAACATAGTAACATAGTAACATAGTTTTTAAGGTTGAAGGAAGACTTTAAGTCCATCTAGTTCAACCCATAGCCTAACATGTTGATCCAGAGGAAGGCAAAAAAAACCCCATGTGGCAACACTAATCTCCACATTGGGGGAAAAAATTCCTTCCTGACTCCAGATACGGCAATCAGACTAATTCCCTGGATCAACGCCCTATCAAAGAATCTAGTATATATAACCGGTAATATTATAGTTTTCAAGAAAGGCATCCAGGCCCTTCTTAAATGTTAGTAGTGACTCACTCATTACAACATCATGTGGCAAAGAGTTCCATAGTCTCACTGCTCTTACAGTAAAGAATCCGCGTCTGTGATTATGATTAAACCTTCTTCCCTCCAGACGTAGAGGATGCCCCCTTGTCCCAGTCTCAGGCCTAAGAGTAAAGAGATCATTAGAAAGGTCTCTGTACTGCCCCCTCATATATTTGTACATTATTATAAGATCACCCCTAAGCCTTCGTTTTTCCAAGCTAAATAACCCCAAGTTTAATAACCTGTCTTGGTATTGCAGACCCCTTAGTCCTCTAATAACTTTTGTCGCTCTTCTCTGGACCCGCTCTAGTTCAGCTATGTCTTTCTTATACACCGGAGACCAGAATTGTACACAGTATTCTAAGTGTGGTCGCACTAGTGACTTGTATAGAGGTAAAATTATGTTCTCCTCATGAGCATCTATGCCTCTTTTAATACATCCCATTATTTTATTTGCCTTTGCAGCAGCTGCCTGACACTGGCCACTAAATGTGAGTTTGTCATCTACCCATACACCCAGGTCTTTTTCAGTGATAGTTTTGCCCAGTGTTTTATAATTAAGCACATAATTATACCCTTTGTTTCCTCTGCCCAAGTGCATGACTTTACATTTATCCCCATTAAAGCGCATTTGCCATTTAGCAGCCCAAGCTTCTAGTTTACATAAATCCTCCTGTAATATAAAATTGTCCTCCTCTGTATTGATTACCCTGCAGAGTTTAGTGTCATCTGCAAATATTGAGATTCTACTCTGTATGCCCCCTACAAGGTCATTAATAAATATATTAAATAGGAGCGGGCCCAACACTGACCCCTGTGGTACCCCACTGTTAACTGTGACCCATTCTGAGTGTGTTCCATTAATAACCACCCTTTGTTTCCTATCACTAAGCCAGTTCTTAACAACGGGACTAGCTTCAACATCTCCAGCCAACGAGCAGCCTGATGTGGTCATCGAGGAAGAGGTCGGAGAGGATGACGACGAGACCCGCAGCACCGCTGAGGATTTCGACACCGGGTTCGCTTGGGGAGATACTGAGGAACTTCCTACCGGGCATACAGCTCGGGTACACTGGTCGGGTGCAACGCTGACACCTTCCCCTGTGCCGTTCCACCGTGTGCCGGTCCAGACAGCCCGCCAAGTTCAAGCTTCCCGCCAAACCACCAACTCCGTTACTCATCTCTACACCCCGAGCCGTAACGACGGAGATGTACGCCAGAGACGACGAGAGGAGTGGCAAGCCCGTGAACGCGCCAACATGCAGGCCCGGGCCGAGGCTCGCCGCCAGCCGCCGCTGTCTGCTGAACTCCGCCGTGAAGGTAGAATTTCCACCTTTAATTTACATACCGGGTGGGGGTTCGCTTGGGAGGTGGGTTTGAATGAGGAGGTGTTTGTGGGGCGCCGGGACGTTGAGTCAAACTTGCCGAGAGGACATCCCGATCGCGATCTATACCGGGGCGATGTAATCACCTACGAACGCTATGCTTGTCCAGATGGGTGGTTCGCTATCCGGGTGCGCCATCGTTCTCCGTGCCAGTGACTTTAAAACTTGAACTCACTCAATGACTCTGTTCCCGTTAATCACTGACTGTGTGATCTCGCGGCCACAGCCTGAACTTTTACAAAAGGACAGCCGATCGCCCGCCGGGTCCGCACCAAGTGTTTTACCTGTTTATTTGTCTACCTCACTTTTATGCTATATAATGACCTGTCATTAATAAAAGTGTATAACCTGTTATAAAATGTAAAAACCTCTGTAACGTGGGTAGTGTGACGCTTGGGGACAAGCGTATTCAACCAAGGGGGAGTGTGGCGCCCCGCAACAAGTGCGTCACAAGAGGGTATTGCAGCCATAAATGCAGCCGCAATATTCTCTGACTCAGCAATGATCCGGTTAACATAGAAATCCAACCCTGCATGCATCACCTAGAACAGAGGGCCAATCATAGGTCCTGGTGGGCGGAGTGCTAGGGTAGTGTGTAGGAGAACACAATATATAGTCTAGAGAGAACAGAACAGTAAGAGTCAAGAGTCTGGAATTTAGAGCAGAGCCTAGAACACAGAACTTGGAGAGGAGCGGGGGCTCCGCACCCCGTGCGGGCCCCTGGGCCGTCACCGATCGGGTGTCAGCACCTGAGGCCTTAACTACCGGGATTGGGCATTATCCACACGGGTTCCCAAAAGACTCCCGTTCCCACAACTCGCAGCCGGTTCACTGGTACTGAAGCTGGCAGCAGTTCACCTCTGCTACGCGAACCAGAAGCGTGGAGGAGCAGCTTCACAGGAGCACCCCACCACCAGCCAACTTCCAGTCGTCTAACCAGCAGTGTACCCACTGAGGGATCCAAGGCTCCCCAAAAACATCCAGAACGTACATCATGGATAGGGCATTGAAGCAGCCTCCCCGTACCCGACCTGGTATTCCTGGGTGACACTGGCAATCAATTAGTTAGAATGGAGGAACACTGCGGATTTCTAAGGGACACCATCACTGCTGAGTCCACTCGGTCTACTACTCAACCACTGTATGCCATGTACTGCCTGCTGGTTACAGTAAAGACCCGTTGCAGAGACTTTCTGTGTCCGTGCTTCCTTATGAACTGTCCGTCCGCACTACAAGGTAACCGCAGCTGCCGCACAACATCTTGAGCAGCTCCAGCCTCCGGGGATCACCGCTCAGCCTGTGGGGAGCGTAACATCTTGCTGCTGTCCATCCCCCGGAGGTTCCGCAGCGTCGGTAGTCCTTACCGAATCTACTCATAGGTGGCGTCACTAATAAATTAAAAACCCCTTTAATCTGTTCCACCAAGACGTCTTCAAACCTTTTGATCTGCACTGCACCGGGCCCCACTACCGGCAGGCGCGGTCCACCCGTGACAAGGAGGAAGGAAGCATCGCCTGTCTAAACCGGAGTCCCGGCCACGGTGAGTCAGCTTCTTCTCTGGTTGTCTGTGATTGGTCACCGGAGAGCAGGAGAAGACCCCGCTCCTTCCAGTCTCTGCACGTCTCACAGACTGCAGGGGGTTCTCTTGCATTCCAGTGACTGCCCGATCACAGACAGCCAGAGAAGAAGCAGTGAGAACTAGAAGCCACAGACACAGAAGGAAGGGAGTGAGTGATGCTCTTGCACATATAGAATACCTGCCATTGTACTATCACCATGCACAATGTCAGACGTAATGTACCTGGGTATATAGTGACAGGGAGGGAAGTACAGAGGGGACGGAGAGAGGAAGGGACATACAAGAGGGGTAAGGTTTGGCTTAGAGCAAACAGGGGAGTAATAAAAGAAACCCAAGCCTACATAGTGACATTGTGCTGCACTTATGTTAATTTGCTGCACAGTTTTTCCGATGTTTGATAACACTTTTCTCTGCAATCATATATGTAATTATCCAAATAAAGGTATGATTGCATTCAGTATCCCACTACCTGTAAGGCACTGCCTTCACTTTATAGCCCTAAATCCTGCTGGTTGGTTCCCTGCAAAATAGTGCATGTGAATTCTGTGGTGAAGTTGGTTGTCACGCCACCACAGGTTGAGGTGACTAGTGGACCCACAAGACTATGAAGATACCGTGGAGGTTGATACTAGAAACGAGCCGGACAAGCACGTCAGATAATGATCAGGGTTTATTTAGTACAATAAATAGTAGATCCCAAGGGAAGTCCACCGGGCCAGAGAACCAGGGTCCCCCTAAGGGAGCACAAGAAGGGTTACCCCTATACAGGGATTCCTCCAAGCGCAACCAGAGAGGGTCCAATGAACCAGTCAACCTGTGGGACCGATCCAAGACAGAACAGGAAAAGGAAACCAGGGAAACAGAGGAGAAGGTAGGGACGGGGTTTGGTGCAGCCGAACAGGTCTGGGAGAAAGTCAGGGACCAGGGAGAGAGGTACGGGCTTCCAGGTGAACAGGCAGGAGGGATCCGGCACTGAAAGCAAGAGAAAAACACGTAAGGTTCTCAGAGGACACAATAAGCTGCATGCATTGCTAGGGACCTGAGCTGGTAAATATAACTGGCTCGGATAGTGCAGATGTGTGTTCTAGAGAAAAAAATATTGACACAGAAAATTATTTTAGTGCAGTAGGTGAATGTGCAGTAACTTGATGTGTGTAAAAAGTAAAGTGCGTTTACTAAAGATGAGCAGATCAATATGAGGGAAACTCAAGTATAATTTCCTGAGATTCATGTGTTCATGAGAATTTGAACATTTTGAGATTCCCTTCACGTTTCTCAAGCTAAATAAAAAAGTTGCCAAATACAATTCTCCATATTGCTGAGACATCAGGGAATAGCTAAACCTCATTTTGCATTGCCTCCTCACAATGTCCAGCAGCCATGACATTTTATGGATTATTATACCTTGTACAGTGGTGGTCATTACCATGGCCATCACAAATTAGTGGTTTCCTGTGGAACACAGTTTGTACAGCAGAATCCTTTTCCATGGATAGTCACTGAGTAACTCTCTCTTCTATAGAGTGTAAGCTCTTAAGCTCTTATAGTCAGCAGGGTTCTCTTTCTCTCTCTTCTCTAGTGTGCAAGCTCTTATGGTCATTGGGGTCCCTCTTTCTCACCATTAAAGTGTAAGCTCTAATGGTCAGTGGGTTCTCTCGCTCCTTCACACTGTTCCACTTCCCCCACATGTATTTTCTGATCAATTACAAGCTTTGCAGTATTGAGATTTACACAAATGTGTTCTCAAATTAATGTTTTTATGGAAAATTTGGCCTTTGATAACCCTAAAGGTACCTTTACACGCCGCCACTGAAAGGTAGCAACTGCCTGGCATTGGGGATAGTTATGCCTGTTGCCATGAAATTGCTACGAAATGGCAGCGTGTAAATAGGGAAATTCCTTCCTGTGTCCTGCAGTTGACTCAGATACCTGTTGCTGAGCCGTGCTCAAAAACCGAAGGCAACGGAAAGGCACAAATGCCATGGTAGTGGCGTCTAAACGAGGCACAGGCATAGATGTTGCGTCGCCTAGTGATTTCACAGGGGCGTGCCACAGCGTCATGGATACCACGCCCCATCAGCGATCATTGGTGGGGCTACTGTGTTACCATTGGCTGTCCCTGCACTGGGCGCCATATTTAAAGAGCTGTCAATTCACACTACACAATTGCAATGGCGTCATGTATTAGCCAGCCTTCCTGCGCAGGCTGGCCAATCATGACTCTATTGCGTTGTCCAATCAGCGTACGAGCGTCACGGATTACACAACTCTGTCACGCCTACGTACTTGCGGCGCGAAAGATGTATGCCCATATTCCTTTGTGGTAGCGGCGTGTAAAGCAGGGAAGGTATTCAACAGGAAGTAAGCCACAGGATCTGTCGGCACTTCCAGGGAACATAGATCCCTTCAGTGGACAACGCAATGGCGGCGTCTATATGCGGCATTAGCGATCGGAATCCACCGTTAAAAACGTGCGTGTGCACGTGCGGTGGATACCTGTTGCTACCCTCAGTGGCGGCGTGTAAAGGTACATTAATGGTACTGTTACACCAGGTGACATCGCCGGCAATTTCGCAGGCGAAGCAGGGGTGAGGCCTATCGTCAGCGACAGTGCCGGTGAGTCACCTAGTGTAAAGCAGCGATAATTTGCAGAAAAATCAGCTGAGAGTGGTCGACTGGCTTCACAGCACTGCTCTGAAACCAGGCGACCACTCTCAGGCGATGTGTACACATCGCCCCATGTAGCATGGCGATTGGCGATGTTACATGCGATGAGAGCCATAGGCTCCCATGTTACCGGATCGCCGCTGAGGTTTGTAGACACCCCAACGGCGATGTCGCCTGTAACATCGCCAAAGCATCGCCGGAGGTATTGCCATGTGTAAACACGCGACGGCGACACTGGCGGGGTGCCAAAAACGTGCGCGTTCCCGTGCTTCGCCGGCGATATCTCCGGCGATGTCACCTGGTGTAACGGTACCCTAAGTGTTAGCGCTAAAGCTATACATAAGAACTTATATTATAGTAATACTATAAGTATAAGAATTTATACATACAGCTAGTTTTAGGGAACAAATATTTACTAGGGTTATTGTTATTATTTATTATTATAGCACCATTTATTCCATGGCTGTTTGCATGTGGAAAAAGCATACATAGAAAAGTACAATATGCTTGAACAATACAAGGCACCAACAAGAACAGAATGGGAGAGGACCCTGACCGAGAAGGCTCACAGTCTACAAGGGATGGACGAGGATACAGTAGATGAGAAGAGAGGACCCTGCCGGCGAGGGCTCACAGTCTACAAGGGAATGGGTGAGTGTATAGTAGGAGAGGGTAGAGGTGGTCATACGATGGTTTGGTAGACTGAAGCTCACTGCAGGTTGTCGGTTTGACCAAAGAGGTGGGTCTTCAGGTTCCTTTTGAAGATTTCCATGGTAGGTGAGAGTCTGATGTGTTCAGGCAGAAAATACTAGAGTATGGGAGATACACGGGAGTAATCTTGTATGTGATTGTGAGAAGAAGAGTTAAGAGGGGAATAGACATGAACACTTTTATTTTGTGTACAGCTCATTGCCTTGGAAACCGACCACTACTGTTAGACAACAGAACATGTGCAGTGCTTACCATCTATTTTCCTTTGAAGCTGACTTGATTGCTGGAGCACAGCGTTACCTCCTAATCACTGGAGGACACAGAGAGAAAAAAGCTCCTGGGCAAAAACAATATATGGGCTCTTGGCACCACACGAGCTCTTAAAAATACTAAATTGCATCGACTCTGGAGGTGGAAATGGGCCCCTTTACCTCTTGGGCCGCACAGGTTGCACCAATGGTATGTTGACCTTGCTCCTAATCTCGGTCATCTTGAGCTCATGCTTAGAAACTACCGAGTAGTGGTGGTTGGTCTTCTAGGCAGTTAGCTTTAAACAAAGTAAAAGTGAAAATATTTTAAGATTGGCTGCAAAGCTTAATATGCAGTAGATTACAAACTGCTTCTTTTTCCATGCACTACCTATCAATGTCTAGCTACAAAAATGGGATTAATGCAATAACTTAATTGCTTACCTAGGCTAAATATATTTTAACCATAGTTGCCATCTTTTTAATAAAAATCTTAGATCTACAAGCAGGGCCGCACCGTCCATTGGACAGTGTGAGCCCTGTCATTCAGGCGGCAGCCGGCAGGGGGAGCGGCTGTGCAGAAGGGGGCGGCGCCTGAATGCAAACAGCCTCCCCCTGTCATGGCGCCGGCCGCTCACCCCGCGCACCGGAGGTAAGCGGCGACCGCCGGGGGAGAGGCACAGAAGGGGCGGCAGGGGCCCCAGGCATCAGTAGCACCCCCCCCAACCCCCCCCTCCCGGTACCCACGGCCGCGGCCAGCAATCACTGCCGCGGCTCAGGCGGCAGTGGCGACCCGGTCCCAGTAGGAGGGGCGGCAGCCCCAGGCATCAGTAGCACCCCCCCCCCCCCGTAATCAGTGCCGCGGCTCAGGCGGCAGTGGGGCTCGGTGCACCCCTGTCTACAAGGTACTAAGACCTTCAAAATAATGTTATTGATATTTTAAGATAGTACTTCTATGATATCATAAGAAAAATATACACAAATTTGTGTCGATTCACGCTATACCTTGCTGACCAGTAAAGCTTAAAATACTTTTTTATGTTACTTTTTTACCAATGCCAGATTGCTTCAAACATATCCACTATCTCATTTTTATTAAAATTTTAACTCTACAATATAATGAGACATTTGAAATAACAGTTTAGATATTTCAAAAGAAAAATATTAGAAAAAAAAACATGATTAAAAATATAAACACAACATAATTGCCTATATACATTTTCAACCATGTTCATGGTCCACCCAATATCACAATATATTAAAAAATTACTTAGACATGAGTTAAAAAACAAACACCACTTACTTTGCTATTTTTAACTTCCAACATACATTAATTTCATCTAAGAAAAATATTTAGTTTCATATGCAAAACAAGAAAAACAAGCTACGGTAATTAAATTTATTCATTTATTTAGTAGGTTGAATCTTATTATAAAAATGTTTTAAGAAATAAGCATGCTGAATGCAACTACACAAAAAATACATTGTAAGGAATTAATGTCTAATTTATTCAGATAGGTATAAATGCTATATTTCTGTCTTTAGATTTGTCTTAAGGCCCCGTTACACGGTACGAGATTTTGAACGATATCGCTCAAACGTCACAGGTTTGGAGTCGTTGAAACGACATCGTTAGGACGTCGTTGGGTTACACCGAGATACGACTACGATAAATCGTTGGATCGTTGATCGCAGATTTGAGAACATGTTGTCAAATCAAATGATCCTCGATCAGCCAACCTGCTGCATCGTTGTGTGCGACACCCGCGATAACTATGTCGTTAATGACTTTGCCTGTTCACAGCAGTGAGAAAATATTGTTTGCTGGGTTGTGCGAACGATAGCTGCTCATTAGGGGGCCGTCACACGCTGCGACATCTTTAGCGATATTGTAAGCGATCACTGCAGCGCGATCGCTTACAATATCGCTCACATCGCTGGTGAGATGTCACACAGACAGACTCACCAGCGATGCGGAGCCGCGATCTCGCTCGTTACTATGGTACACATCGGTAACTAGGCCCGCGCGTCGCTTAGTTACCCGACGTGTACCATAGTTACCATATCCCAGCATAGGCCGGTCGCTGGAGATGGATCATCGTGTGTCATACACCACGATGATGCGATCGTTGCATCGTTCATCGCTAGATCTGAGAACCGAACCTCAGATCAGCGATGTCACGATCAAGCAATTTACCATCGTAAATCGCTTGATTACATGCAACGATATCTTGCCCGATATCGCTTAAGCGATCAAAAAGGAGATCGCTTAAACGATATCGGGCAAGAAATCGTTCCGTGTGACGGCCGCCTTACATGGTTGGAGCGTCGTCCACAATATCTAGACGTGTGACATCTCACCAACAATGTCAAAAAGATGTCCTAACGACCGAGATCGTTGGTGATATCTTAACGACATTTCAGCGTTTAACGGTGCCTTTAGTGAGATAGGTGTATTTTTTACATTTATTACTACGATATAATTACTTTGTGCAGGGTATGTATTAGGAATTGGTAGATAGGGCAATGATCCAAAACAGTTATTTAGACGAAGATAAACATTTTGTTAATTCACCAAATCCTATGATGGATAGATCAGATCCCACTTCAGCATGTAAATGCTTGGGCAGGTCACAGACATTTAGGTAATCCAAAGAGAAAAAGTCAAGCAATGGATAAAGTGCTCCTGTGCCTGTCAGTTGAAACGTTCATTTTATTGTATCATTAAAAATCAATAGTAACATAACATGATCGGAAAGCAAAAAAAATATTAAAACCTGCGTTTTGGCAGAGCCTTAATCATGGCTGTGTAGGAATCGTTCACAACTGACATTGTGGATTTAAAAGCAGGAAAGTCTTTATGGTAAAACCACTCCCTCAGACAGATCAAATAATTGATCATTAAGTGGGTATGCAAACTCATGATTCATGCACGTCCTATAGGGAGCATTAGTGTGGAACATTATCTTGCTTAATAAAACATTTACTAAGTAAAGTCACAAAATATGACATTATGGAAGATTAGATTATTATGTAAATCTGTTTTCCCCTAGTCTAATAGCAGCACAATATGGGGTTACCATGCCCCTGAGCGCCAGCAAGACAAAGCAGAACTTTTAATACGTTTTGCACGTCCCTCCCTTGTGCCTCCCCCCAGCATAAAGGGGACGAGCCTCCCTGAGATCACCAGTTTTTATGACACGTCACTAATAGCAAAAACACATAGTCTTTCAGGGTGGGAGCTTTGTACTGCTGTTAAGGCCCCGTCACACTGAGCGAGATTGCTAGCGAGATCGCTGTTACGTCACAGGTTTTGTGACGCAACAGAGACCTCACCAGCGATCTCGTCATGTTTGACACGCAGCAGCGACCAGGCCCCCGCTGTGAGATCGCTGATCATGTCGGAATAGCCTGGACCATTTTTTGATCGTTGGGTCCCCGCTGGGCAGCATGCATCGATGTGTTTGACGCTTTAACAACGACCTCGTTGGCGACTCACAACTCACCACATAGGTATGCTTTTGTGTTGCCTTTTCCACGCCCCTCAGCTCCGATTGGTGGCCACTACTGCGTTCTGATTGGGTGGTCTTGCCTGAAAAGAAGGCAACTTTGTAGTGCTTCCTCCTTTCTTCCTGAGCACGTGCTGGGCTATGGATCATCTTTGAGCTCCATTTCGCTTCATGGTTTGCTTCAGCGTTCCCGTCAGAGTCGCTAGTGCGCTACAGGAGATTCACTGTTTCTGAAATAGCTATACTCTGCCTGCACGGAAGGCATCGTTTGGGGTCTCAAATTAGGTTCTTTGTAGTGTTTCCATTTTTACTTCTAGGCCACCTACCAATTATCTTCTATCATAGCCCTATTCTACATTGTGGTCATACTTTTACACTTGCAAGTAAATGGAGGGCTTGGCTTCTATCTGTGTACATATGCTTTTGCATGGGCAACCATTTAGGGGTCTTTTCTTTATTTCAGATGTCCTCCGATTGCCAGGAGTTTATTTGTGAGATTATTGAATTGTTTTGCTCCCTGCCCTGCCTTTGGAAGATTAAATCTGCCGACTACAGCAATAAATATAAAAAAAAGGAGGCATATGACAAACTAGTTGCCCTCTTCAAGCAGCACAATCCCAGCAGCACGGTGGGTGAGAGTGTTGTGAAGAGAAAGATTCAGGGACTACGCACTGTCTATAAAAAGGAGCTCAACAAGGTCGAGAAGTCCAGGAAGTCTGGTGTCGGTACAGATGAAGTTTATGTGCCCAAGTTATGGTGCTACAAGTTGCTGGCCTTCACTCATCTGTCATGCGACTGACCGAGGACCAACACCCGGAGATCCAGATTGACTCCCTTGTCGGAGATGTAAGTACCTTCTTTGCTTCCCTGTAAATAGCATTTAAATTTTGTATGTACATAGCATAGTTGAATACAAAAGAGTAACTCTGGTTTTCCATGATTATTTCTGTAGATTACAAAAGTTATCCCTTCCAGTTCAGATAAATATATACTTCTTCACTAGTTTCGGCCCACTCAGTCTTCATACCGTTGAAAGACATTTCATATCCCGTAGTACTAGTTCCGCCCCTAATATTTGTTTCCAGTGCACGTGTACCCATGTGACTGCTGCTAATGATATCCAATGCAAACACATTTCTGTGGTGGGGTGGTGCTGTATGATGTAAAATAATTTTTGGGGTTTTGCTTTAACATGAATTTTGTGTTCACGCAGGACCGTCAGCAAGATGCAATAAATGGCCCAATTGCCTGGGTCGGCCATTTATATGGATACGCCTAAATAAAATGGGAATGAATGGTCATATCAACTTGAAATAACTCATGAAAAAATAAAATTATGTTAAAACCAAATGCATCATTGTTTTTCTTATCAAATTCTCAATACGTTTGATATGTCACATGACCTTCCCATTGAAAAAAATAATGTTGGATCCAAAATGACCAACTTCAAAAAGGCTGCCATGGTCACCACCTATCTGGAAAAGTTTTCCCCCTTCCATATACTAATGTGCCACAAACAGGAAGTTGATATCACCAACCAACCCATTTTATTTAGGTGTATCCATATAGATGGCCCACCCTGTATTTTTGTGACTATTCTTTCCCGTTGTAGACTTTAATTGGGATAACCCCAATATTTCAATCTGTCATAAACATTTTCCATCTCAATGGGGAATTGCTTTTCATTCAAGCTAATTCCTTACACGCGTATTAATTCCCCTACAAGGATGTTTTTATTTTACATGTGGAGAATGGCACGATTCAGCCCT
This sequence comes from Allobates femoralis, assembly GCA_033576535.1. Classification (NCBI taxonomy): domain Eukaryota; kingdom Metazoa; phylum Chordata; class Amphibia; order Anura; family Aromobatidae; genus Allobates; species Allobates femoralis. Next base: position 113,926,144 of record JARQOC010000006.1, read on the forward strand.
CAAAATCGAATTCCCATCAGTCAGTTTTCTGTATGGGAAGATGGTAACTGATTTCTTTTTCAAGAGTAATGTCCAAGAAATTAACTTTACGACCATGTTATTGTTCTGTAAATTTAAGGTTGTAAGGATTGTTATGCTTGAATTTTACAAAGTTTTTTATTTCTTTCTCACCACCTGTCATAATAAATAGGACATCGTCTATGAAGCGGGCAAACCATTCAATGGGTTTTTTGAAAGGGTTAGTTTCACAAACTTAGAAAGTTTTCCTCCCAAATAGCCATTATGATATTTGCTACCACCTTGTCACTGTAAAAAATTCTGAAGAAATGGTGAAATATTTTTTTTCTGAGAAGAAAGGAAAGTGTCATAATGGTAAATTCCTGTATTTCTTCTTTATATGTGCTATATTTATGAAAAAAATATGTGAGATCCTTAATTGCTACCTCATATTGTATTGAGGGGTATAACCCCATGACATCGCAACTAAGCCAACCATACTTGCTTTCCCAATTGTATTCATGGAAAACCATAGTAATGTCTTTAGTATCACATATAAAACCTGGCAAATTAAAGACAAGAGGCTGCAAGTAGTGATTCACGCAGGAACCTAATTTCTCTCCCAGAAATCCTATGCCAGATATTATAGGTCTAAAAAGAGGATGGGAAAATGTTTACATATCTTAAAGAGAAAGTGGTAAATGGGTATCACCGAGTGATTCACATAAAGGTAGTCAAAAAGTTTTTAGTTCAAAGCTCCAATAGTGAGGCCCTTTGTTAGATTGTGCATTTCCTTCTGGAAAGAATTGGTAGGATTATGTGATAATCTGTCATACATTTCTGTGTTGTTCAATAGATTTATATTGCTCATGTAATAAAATTCCATTGAGTACAACAATGGCTTCTCCATTGTCTGTGGAGTGAGCTATCAAAACCTTGTCATTCCTGAGTTCATTGAGAGACTCTTATTTTTCACAGAAAGATTATTTTTCCATGATGTTTTCTTTTGTCCAGTTCGATCAATTCTCGTTCTATCAGTTCTTGGAACTGGTCTAAAACTGATGGTGTGGACTATGCAGGGTTAAAAAAAAATACTTTTCAATGTCATGGCTGAATCGCGGCACCGTAGACATAGTGATGGCGATCACGCTCTGGTACCCTGTGATATGTGCTGTATAATTTATGTTATAACAGATATAGGAAGACAAAGCTCTAAAATGTTTGACAAATACTCCAGATAGTAATATGTTTTAGAATTGCATAACTGAAAAGATGAGAGTAGTAGTCTAGGAATAACACAGAAGTTCAATTGATAGGGGAAGAGAGAGATAGAATAAGTGCCAGCAGCTAGAGTTAGTGTAATTGATCAGCGATATGGTTTAGCTGCTATCTTTCTGGTATTTAAATGATCAGTTCTGGGGCAGCTGCAGCCTGCTATTTTTATGGTGGTGAGGCCACCCAACCCTGAGAATACTAGACTCCAGCTGTTGGATTTACCTGGTAATCGAAATTAATGGGGACACTACACCTTTTATTCATTCAAATTCATTTATTATTTAGAAATAATTAATTTGAAAAAAATAGCTTGGAATGACCTTTTTTTTGGATTATCAGCCAAAGTAAGCCGCCAGCTGTGGTCTGCAGGCTGCAGCTGTCTGCTGTACCCTAGCTGGTGATGAAAAATAGGAGGTACGCTATGTCAGGATTTCTTTTATTAATTATTTATATTTACCGTATATACTCGTGTATAAGCCGAGTTTTTCAGCACAAAAAATGTGCTGAAAAGTCCCCCCTCGGCTTATACACGAGTATATACGGTAGCCCCAGCTGTATACAGTCCCCCCGTGGTATCCAGGGCCCCCCTTGCTGCTGCACACCTGTAAAGTAAGATGTCAGTATTCTTATCGCTGCCGCCGCTGCCGCTGCTCGGTGACCGCGCTCCTCCGGGTCTTCATGCTTCCTTCTCCGGTGCACAGGAAATGACGTCATTGTTCGAGCGCTGGAGAAGGAAGCAGGAAGACCCGGAGGAGTGCGGTGACCGAGCAGCGGCAGCGGTGGCAGCGATAAGTATACTGACATCTTACTTTACAGGTGTGCAGCAGCAAGGGGGGCCCTGGATACCACGGGGGGGCTGTATACAGCTGGGGCTGCTGTATACAGCCTGGGGCCCTGTATACTACTGATGGGGGGGGGGAGGGCTGTATACAGCTGGGGCTGCTGTATACAGCCTGGGGCCCTGTATACTACTGATGGGGGGGAGGGCTGTATACAGCTGGGGCTGCTGTATACAGCCTGGGGCCCTGTATACTACTGATGGGGGGGAGGGCTGTATACAGCTGGGGCTGCTGTATACAGCCTGGGGCCCTGTATACTACTGATGGGGGGGAGGGCTGTATACAGCTGGGGCTGCTGTATACAGCCTGGGGCCCTGTATACTACTGATGGGAGGGGAGGGCTGTATACAGCTGGGGCTGCTGTATACAGCCTGGGGCCCTGTATACTACTGATGGGGGGGAGGGCTGTATACAGCTGGGGCTGCTGTATACAGCTGGGGCCCTGTATACTACTGATGGGGGGGGAGGGCTGTATACAGCTGGGGCTGCTGTATACAGCCTGGGGCCCTGTATACTACTGATGGGGGGGGGAGGGCTGTATACAGCTGGGGCTGCTGTATACAGCCTGGGGCCCTGTATACTACTGATGGGGGGGGAGGGCTGTATACAGCTGGGGCTGCTGTATACAGCCTGGGGCCCTGTATACTATGATGGGGGGAGGGCTGTATACAGCTGGGGCTGCTGTATACACCCTGGGGCCTGTATACTCCCTGATGGGAGGAGGGCTGTATATAGCTGGGGCTGCTGTATACAGCTGGGGCCTGTATACTAACTGATGGGGGGGGGAGGGCTGTATACAGCTGGGGCTGCTGTATACAGCTGGGGCCTGTATACTACTGATGGGGGGGGGGAGGGCTGTATACAGCTGGGGTGCTGTATACAGCCTGGGACCCTGTATACTACTGATGGGGGGAGGTGTATACAGTGGGGCTGCTGTATACAGCTTGGGGCCCTGTATACTACTGATGGGGGAGGGCTGTATACAGCTGGGGCTGCTGTATACAGCCTGGGGCCCTGTATACTACTGATGGGGGGGAGGGCTGTATACAGCTGGGGCTGCTGTATACAGCCTGGGGCCCTGTATACTACTGATGGGAGGGGAGGGCTGTATATAGCTGGGGCTGCTGTATACAGCCTGGGGCCCTGTATACTACTGATGGGGGGGGGAGGGCTGTATACAGCTGGGGCTGCTGTATACAGCTGGTGCCCTGTATACTACTGATGGGGGGGGGGGCTGTATACAGCTGGGGCTGCTGTATACAGATGGGTCCCTGTATACCATTGATGGGGGGGCTGTATACAGCTGGGGCTACTGTATATACTGCTGGGGCCTGTATATACCACTGGGGAGGCTGCTGTATACTACCACTGGGGAGGCCTGTGTACCACTGGGGGGGCCTGTATACCACACTGCTGGGGGCTGTATACCTGTGCTGGGGTCCACCCTCGGCTTATACACGAGTCAATAGGTTTTCCCAGGTTTTGGGGGCAAAAGTAGGGGGGTCGGCTTATACACGAGTATATACGGTAGTTAAATACAAGGCTAAAGCACCCTTTAGTCCAACATGAAATTATATATTATATTATATTACAATATATAAAGCCCATAAAGTAACATTTAAAAGAATTATACGGGTACAATAAGGTAAACCGCTCGAGATCAATAGCTATACACATGTAAATGCAATTATGGTTCACGTTGCAAACTACACACGCAATGTTCAAGACAGACAATGGTATTCAGAATTACCCTGTTGTATTAGCAAACATGACCAAATAGGAGGGAGCCAAAAGAGAAGGCTAAGAAGAGCCAAAAAAAAGAGGAAGGCTGCTAATTCAGCAAGGGAAAGTGCAACCAGCAGTAAAATTGGGAAGGGAAAAAATAAAATTAGGCCTATCTGGCTACGAGGCAAAAAAGAAGGCCTCACGCTTTTCAGAACTCTAAACAAAAACAGTCAACAGGGCAACTCCAGGACTAATGGCAGGCTATCAGACTGCAACGTTACATCCTGCATGATGCAGGGGCATTTCTTCTAATGAGTCAGCGACCCAACAAGAGGCCTTTTTTAGGACAGTCCTCTTTAATCTGCATCCTTTTGCCCAATCTTGTTGTCTAGCTACTCATTAATCCCTGAGGTGAGCTGACTTACAAATCTCATTCATCATACCACAGTTAATAATTGAGCTTGTGGTTGGAGGTATTGATTATTGAAGCCTGACATATATGGAGGAGAAATAAGAAAGAGAAAATAATTTTTTCAGTTCTCCTCCAATTCATCTGGAATGTTGAATAAGGGTAGGAACACACTTCAGTTCCTGATCAGTTTTCCTGATCAGTTTTCCTGATCAGTGTTCATCAGTTTGTGTGCCAAAACCAGGAGTGACTCCAAAACTCAGAACAGGTGTCAATCTTTCAATTATACTTTTTCTCTGCAAGGTTCACTTCTGGTTTTGACACACAAACTGATGAACACTGTTCAGGAAAACTGATCAGGAACTGAAGTGTGTTCCTACCCTAAGGCTTGTGGCCAATGCATGGACATGTCCAAGATCAATGCTATGACACACTTGCACACATGCCCAAAATCTGTATTGTAAGCTTATGGAAGAAAAGTAAAAAAAATAATTGCACATGTTCAAGAAGCAGTTGGGTGGCACTACTACGATGCCCCTTTTAAGAGATGTGGAGGAGGACCTCATAAAAACAATGTTCCTTACAAAGGAGCAGGTCTCCTATACTTGTAATGCCCATGCACTAAGTATGGACTGAAATAGTTACCCCTCGGTGGTATACATGAAAATACTGTCTAACTTTTTTTTGGGTTACAAGCATCATTAACATCCTTTAAAAATATAATGTAGGTGTTGCATCATGAACCACGGTCATCCTGGTGATATGGTGGTGGAGGATGAGGAGAAGGACTAGAGCAAATAGCCAAAATAAGGAAGCGTATAGCCATTTGTGGGGTTGAAGAGGAGCATGGGAATATAACTCCCCAAAAAAGACACTGGCTTTGAGTTTATATTACGCTATTATTTGGTGGTGTTGAAAAGTCTGGCCCAATCCAGCCCTTGTTCATTTTGATAAGAGTCAGCCTGTCAGCATTTTCAGTTGATAGATGGGTGCGCTTATCAGTAATAATTCCTCCTGCGGCATTAAAAACCTGATGTGACAAAACACTAGCGGCAGGGCAGACCAGGACTTCTAAGACGTACAGAGCCAGTTAATACCATGTGTCCAGCTTGGATACCCAATAATTATAAGGCACAGAGGAATTACAGAGGACATTGGTACAGTCGGCAAGGTACTCCTTCAGCATCTACCTAAACTATGCAGTCCTTGTGAGAGTTCCCTGCACCTCAGGGCCTGTGCCATGGGAGGGGCTGAGAAAACTCTCCCAGAACTTTGAGAGTTTTCCCCTACCTCTGCTGGATTGGGTTGTGTATCTCTCCCTGTACTCCTTGGTTGTTCACTGAACTGTGACCTCTGCCACCAGCGTTTTCAGAAGGGAAATTTTTACTAATTCCACAACAAGGGACTTCTGGTACTGCCCATTTTTGTAGACCTCTCCGTCTCTCCACCTCGGGAATAAGAGATTTAAAGTTCTCCTTGTAGCATGGGTCTAAAAGTGTTACCAACCAGTAATGAGTATCACCCAAGATTTTGATAACGCTAGTGTCACGGGACAGGCAGCGTAACATAAAGTCAGCCATGCGCGCCAGACTCGTAACAGGCAAGACTTCTGTGTCCTCACCAAGAGGAAGACTGACCATGCTCTCCTCCTCCTCCCTGTCCTCTGGCCATCCATGCTGACAGACGGTATGACAGTAATGCAGGTAGTACCGTCTATAGCACATGAAACTATCTCCTGTTCTTCCTCCTCTTCCTCCTTCCTCCTCATTGTCCCCCAATCCACGTTGGGATGATATGAGGCTGGGCTGTGTGTAATCACCCTGTGTGGTTCCTTGCTCGATCTCATTGTGCTCCGCCTGCAATGTGTCCTCTTTGATTTTGAGCAGGGAGCTTTTCAGAAGAGAGAGAAGTGGGATGGTGACGCTAATGATGGCGTCATCGCAGCTCACCATCTTGGTGGAGTCCTCAAAGTTTTGGAAGACGGTACATGTGTTGGACATCCATGTTCCCTCCTGAGGTCTTAGGCGTGGAGTCTGAACCGAATACCGACGGCCTTGTTGATACTGGCAATCAACAACTGCCCTCTTCTGCTCACAAATCCTGACCAACATCTGCAGTGTCAAATTACAATGCTTGGGGACATCACACAGCCAGTCTGTGAGCCGAAAGCTGCAAACACTGCTAAAACTCGGCAAGGGCGGCCGAAGCAGTAGGTGACTTTCTAAAATGGGCATACAGGCGGCATACTTTGACGAGTAGATCCGATAGCTCCGGATAGGATTTAAGAGATTGCTGAACCAGGAGGTTGAGCACATGGGCCAGGCATGGGACATGTGTGAGCTCATCTCACCTCAGAGCAGCCACCAGGTTCCGGCCATTGTCACACACGACCATGCCTGGCTGTAGGTTCAGCGGTGTGAGCCACAGATCTGCCTGCTCTTTCAGAGCTGTCCACAACTTTTCAGTATTGTGCAGTTTGTCACCTATGCATGATAGCTTCAGCACAGCCTGTTGCCACTTGGCCGAGGCAGTGCTGCAGTGCTTCCAGCTTCTGACTGATGGTGAAGAGGAGGAGGAGGCTGAGGAGGATGACGTGCAGGAGCTGTAAGACCAAAAGGGGACAGGACGAGTGCTCCCATAGGGAGGACCTGGTACAAACTGGTTTATAGGGGACACACGGGTGTTGACATGGGCTCTCACTTTTCCAGGTTGTGCCACCTCCGCACAACCTCAGTGAATGCTTGTTCCACAGGCTCTCGTAGTCGCAGAATCGTCAGGGTTCCGGTGTTATTCTGGTCACTTGGTGCCAGAGGTCATGTGATTGTGACAGCGTATCACAATCCGTGACATCACCGCAGGCCCTAAAGCTTCAGTAGTGCCATTACCGATGAGCCCCGCAGCTCCAGTAACCCACACCACAGGTGGGAATAGATTAAATAGATAATTGGTTACTTAATAATGGAGTGCTGGGGCACAAAAGGGGATGAGACTAAGAGATTAAAGTCCTCTTTATTACCACACCACAATGCGTTTCCACAACGATATGTAGTCTTCCTCAGGTGAATTTCAGGAGCTCAGGTGCAGGAGCTGTAGACTGTGGGGCAACCCTGATTGAGTTAGGGCCCACAATCCATGGCATCGGAAGGATGTGTTCCATCCCAAGGTCCACTATATTAACCCAGTGTCCTGTCAGCTAGATGTACCATCCCTGCCCACAAGCACTTGTCCACGTGTCCACTGCGTTAAGGGCATGGCTAATGTTTTGGGACACGTGCTTGTGTAATGCGGGGACGGCACACCGGGAGAAATAGTGGCGGCTGGGGACCGAGTAACAAGGGATGCCTGCCGTCATCAGGTTGCGGAATGCTTCCATCTTCACTAGCCTAAAAGGCAACATTTGAGGCAAGTAGTCAGAAGTGCAAATTGAGGCCTGTGGGGCGTTCGGCTGTGTATTTGCACTTGTGTTCCAAGGACTGGGGTATGGACAACTGAACGCTGCACTGGGACAAGGACGTGGTTGCTATGGTGTATGTCTAATTGTGCAACCACAGGTGCAGGACAGGAGGCATCTTTGCGTGCACTATGGACAGGGAATTGCCTTGCACGCACAACAGTGGAAGGAGCAGTGGTGTCATCCGCAGACACTGCTCCTAGACCCTGAGGTTCAACCCACAAAGTCGGGTGCTTTGCTGCCATGTGCCTGATCATGCTGGTGGTGGTCAGGCTGGTAGTTTTACTACCCCTGCTGATGCTGGCATGATAGGTGGTGCAAATGGCCTTTTTGGAATTATCAACAGACACCTTAAAAAACAGCCAGATTTGGGAAGACATAAGAGTTGTACTGGCAACTTCCGTCAAGTTGGTGTTACGGGGAATGGTTGCCCGCCTTCTGTCTGCGGCCACCACACTGATTCTTCCTGCCTGTTGGGGTGCTACATCTCCCTCCTCCTGTGCGCAGCTGTCCTTGCTCTGCATGTCCTCCTGCCAAGTTGGGTCTGTTACTAGATCATCCACCACGTCATTTTCCACTTCCACACCCTGGTCCTCCTCCAGACTTTCTGGCAATTGTGTCTCATTATCGTCCACCTCTTGTGACATTTTCCCACTGTCACCGTCGTGTGACTGTGGCTGCCCAAATATTTGAGCATCGCTACATACAATCTCCTCATGCACCACTACAAGTGTAGTGGGCAAGAGGCCCGAATCTATGAATGGAAAAGTGAACAGCTCTTCAGAGTGTCCAAGTGTGGGATCATTTTTGTCTGTGCACTTGGCATGGTGGGAGGAAGGAGGATCAGGGTGAGGAATATGTGGTCCAGACTCATGGCTACTGAGACTTGACGTGTGGAAGACAGGGTGGTTGTGGTGGTGCCAAACTAATTGGAAGCATTATCCGCTATCCAACTTTCAACCTGTTGAACACTGCTCTGGGTTTAATAGTGGTGTGCTGCGGTCCTCTAGAAATTGGGACAGGAAGGTGGGGCGAGAAGATGTGGGTGTTTGTTGTGGCACAATTCTAGCTTGCCCATGGCCTCGGCCTCTGCATGCACCATCACCATCACGTCCAGTTACTCGTCCCTTGCGCATTTTAAACGGTGTGCTATATGGGTTTTAAAAGTGATGTATATACTTGCCTGTACACAGCTAAATTATCCTAAAAGGATTGTTCTTTGGCTAGATGTATTAGAGCTGTACACCACCAGATTGTGATGGTATGCTGTATATTGTGCTATGGCCCACCCCACCTCACCACCTCACTCCCCTCAACCCACTCCGATGACCCATCACCAACCCTCGTAACCCCCTTAACCTCCGACCCATTCGCCCCACCCCTGCCTCCCCTGTCCCCTTTCCTAGTGCACTCTGGAACGCCCGCTCGGTCCGTACAAACTCACACTTATCCACGACCTCTTCATCTCCAAAAAACTCTCCTTCGTCGGCCTCACAGAGACTTGGCTTACCCCCTCTGACACAACCTCCCCGGCTGCCCTCTCCTACGGTGGATTCATGCTCTCCCACACTCCCCGCCCCACCAACACCCGTGGCAGAGGTGTTGGCCTACTTCTAGCCAATGACTGCTCCTTCTCCCCACTTTCACCACCCCCCCTCCCCTCCTTTGAGGCACACGCTGTTCGCATCTACTCCCCCTGCAACCTCCAACTGGCCGTTGTCTACCGCCCCCCTGGATCCCCTCCACCTTCCTTGACCACTTCACCACCTGGCTTCCCACCTCCTCTCCTCCGACATCCCCAAAATTGTCATGGGTGACTTCAACATCGCATCGACACCCCCAAAGCCGCTGCCTCCAGACTCCTATCCCTCACCTCCTCCCTCGGCCTCTCCCAATGGATCTCCTCCGCCACACACACTGGTGGCCACACACTTGACCTAGTCTTCACCGCCTCTGCTCCCTCACCGATCTCACATACTCAACCCTCACCCACTCCGACCACAACCTACTGACATTCTCATCCCTCTCCCCCCTACCACGCTCCCCCCTCTCCGGACACTCCTCCACCCCCGCAGAAACCTTAAGCTCATAGACTTCGACTCACTCCAGAATCCCTCCTCCCCCTCTCCGACTTGGCCTCTTCTCATGACGCTGACTCTGCCGCCTCCCTCTACATACTCCACTCTCACCACAGCCCTCGACCAGGCCGCTCCACTCACATTTCACACAACACGAGTACAACGACAACCCAGGCTCACGACCCTCACCAATAAACTCAGATGGACGACTAGGGCAGCTGAGCGGAAATGGAAGAACTCCCACTCCGCAGAGCACTTCGCCCTATACAAACGTTCCCTCAATACCTTCAAGACTGCCCTTGACTCTGCAAAACAAGCCTACTTCTCTCCCTAATTACAGCCCTCTCTCACAACCCCAAACAACTCTTTAAAACCTTCAACTCTTTACTTCGTCCCCTGCACCTCCTCCCTCACCCCTCATCTCCGCCGACGACTTTTCCACCTTCTTCAAACACAAAATTGACAAACTCAGACAAAGCTTTGACCCTCACTGCCCCCGCCCTATTCCCACCTTCAGCCAATCCCCCTCACCCAAATGCAGTTTCACCCCCATGACAGAGGACCACCTCTCCTCCCTCCTAGCACGATCACACCTCACCACATGCGCCCTTAATCCACTCCCCTCCCACCTCATCCCTAACCTCACCTCAGTCCTCATCCCTGCTCTAACACACCTCTTCAACATTTCACTCAAATCCGGCACATTCCCCTCACCCTTCAAACACGCCCTAATCATGCCCATCCTAAAAAAAACATCCCTTGATGCCACAACAGTCTCCAACTACCGCCCAAAATCTCTCCTCCCGTTTGCCTCAAAACTTCTTGAACAACACGTCTATTCCGAACTATCCTCCCACCTCTCTTCCTGTGCCCTCTTTGATCGCCTTCAATCCGGCTTCCGACCTCACCACTCCACCGAAACAGCCCTAACCAAAGTCACTAACGACCTTCTGATCGCCAAGAGCAAACGACACTTTTCCGTCTTCATCCTTCTCGACCTCTCTGCTGCCTTCGACACTGTTGACCACTCCCTCTTACTCCAAATTCTTGAGTCTCTTGGCATTACTGACCTTGCCCTCTCCTGGATCACCTCCTACCTAACGAACAGGACATTCAGCGTCACCCACTCCCACACCACCTCCTCGCCCCACCCCCTCTCTGTAGGTGTCCCCCAAGGCTCGGTCCTGGGACCATTACTCTTCTCCATTTACACCCTCGGCCTAGGCAACCTCATCGAGTCACATGGACTCCAATACCACCTCTAGCTGACACACCCAACTCTATCTGTCTGGCCCTGATATTTCCTCCCTTTTATCCAAAATTCCTCCCTGCCTATCCGCCATCGCATCCTTCTTTTCCACCCGCTTCCTAAAACTCAACATGGACAAGACCGAGTTCATCGTCTTTCCCCCGAACAACTCCCGCCCCGCTCCCTGACCTATCAATCACCGTCAATGACTGCACACTCTCACCCTCCCCCACACCAAGCGCCTCAGGGTACTCCTCGACTCCTCCCTCTCCTTCAAGCCCCACATCCAAGCCATCGCCACCGCCTGTCGACTCCAACTAAAAAACATTGCTCGTATCCGTTCCTTCCTTGACCGCAACACGGCCAAGACACTTCTCCACGCCCTCATCATCTCCCGCCTGGACTATTGCAACCTCCTGTTCACCGGTCTCCCTGCCTCCTCCCTCGCACCTCTCCGCTCATCCTCAACTCTGCTGCCCGACTCATCCACCTATCTCCCCGTTACTCCCCCCCTCCCCTCTCAGCCGAGCCCTCCACTGGCTCCCCTTCCCCCAGCGATCTCGCTTCAAAACCCTAACCCTGACATACAAGGCCATACACAACCTGTCCCCTCCCTACATCTCCGACCTAGTGTCCCGCTACATTCCCTCACGCAACCTGCGCTCCTCTCAGGAACTCCTTCTCTCAAGCCCCCGATCTCCACCTCCCACAAACGCACACAAGACTTCTCTCAAGCTTCTGCCAGACTCTGGAACTCCCTCCCCCACCACATCAGACACTCCCCGACCCTGGGAACCTTCAAGAAAAACCTGAAGACCCACCTCTTCCTACAAGCCTGCAACACACACTGAGACCCTATCCACTGCACCATCTCACCTCTCCCCCTTCTACTGTCTCCCTCCCCACCCCTAGACTGTGAGCCCTCGCGGACAGGATCCCCGACCCTATTGTACCCGTATGACTAATTGTGGATTTGTCGTCGTTTGTCTTCGTTTGTGGCCATCTTTGACCACTTGTCTTTGTCTACCCTCGAAAATGTAAAGCGCCATGTATTCTAATAGCGCTATATAAATACCTAATAATAATAATATATATACCCCTCCTGCCTATATACAGCTAAATTAATCATTAGAAGGGCTGTTGTTTTGATGGATAGACAGATATTAGAAGCCTGTACACCAGCCTCAGATGTGCCGACTGGTATGCAACCTCTTGTGGTACACCGTAGTCTGCCATATACCCCTCCTGCCTTTATACAGCTAAATGTATCCTTAGAAGGACTGTTGTTTTGATGGAGATAGAATTAACCTGTACAACTCCAGATATCTGATGATACATCTCTGTGTACACAAATGTGCTATATACCTCCTCTGTATAACTAATAATCTTGACGTTTTTGATGGATAGATAATATAAATCCTTACACCACCCAGATTGCTGACTGGTATACAGCCTCTTGTGGTACACCAAAGTGTGCTATATACCCCTCCTGCCTGTATACAGCTAAATTAATCCTTAGGACAGTTGTTTTGATAGATAGACAGATATTAAAATCCTGTACACCAGCCCCAGATGTGCTGACTGGTATACAGCCTCTTGTGGTACCCTGGTACCTTTACATGCTGCAACTACGGTGTGGAAACTGAGAGGCAATCCGGAGTTCCGTCACCGTTGCCGTGAAATTGCTACGAAATTGCGGCGTGTATTTGTGGAACCCGTGGTGATTTTGAAAGTTGCTCCCGGTTGCGATTTCAGAGCACTGTTCAAAAACCAGACGCAACCCTGAAGGTGTTTTTCCCAGGTTTTGGCATGTGAACGGGCGATAGGGATGGAATCAGCGTCATCTACTGATTTCCCAGAGGCGTGCCACAGAGTGCTGGACACCGCCCCCACTCAGCGATGATTGGTGGTGGCTACTGTGTTTCCATTTGCTGTCCCTTCACAGGGTGACATATTTGAAGAGCTGTCCATTCACACTACACAATTGCAATGGCGTCATGTATTAGCCAGCCTTCCTACATAGGCTGGCCAATCATGACACTATTGCATTGTATAATCAGCGTGTTTGGGGCGCGGAATACACAAGTCTGTCACGCCTATGTTCTTGCGGCGCTCAACATGTACGCCCACATTCCTTTGGGAATTGCGGCTGTGAAGCGGTGTCGGGAGTCAACCGGATGTTTCCCACTGTTGGTGTGGGAACTTCTGGATGACACATTGCTTTAGGTTGAGGGTGCAATTGCAGTGTGTAAAAGCGCCTTCAGCGTTCGGAGGCAACCATGAAAAACGTACATGCGCACGTTCAGTTGCCTCCGATCGCCAACAAAAGTTGCGGCGTGTAAAGGTACCTTTAGAGTATACATTGAATTTTATTGAAGAAACCTCCCAATGATAAAAGTATAATTTCAAAATTAAAAAAACTCTAAATGCACTGTTTCAAATTATTACGTACAGTAGAGTTTTTAAACATTTGATATGTTTGTAAGAACTGAAAATGCTCATTTGTTGAATTTGCAGCATTAGGAGCTCACATTTACTGAAATAAAAACCTATTTATCTCCAAAACATCCTAACAGGCCAAGTTACATGTTAACATAGGAACCCTTCTTTGATATCACCTTCACAATTCTTGCATCCATTGAAATTGTGAGTTTCTGAAGAGTTTATGCTTGTATTTCTTTGCTTGATGTCAAAAATAACCTCCCAGAGCTGCTGTTTTGATGTGAACTGCCTCCCACCCTCATAGATCTTTTGCTTGATTATACGCCAAAGGTTCTCTGTAGTGTTATGGCCCCTTTACACGCAGCTACAGGTGACAGGTTTTCCACAGGTAACTTACTGGTTGCAGTGAAATCATGGAGACATGGTTCTATCTTGTTGCTGTGTACAAATGGAACTATATCTCCATGATTTCACTGCAACCAGTAAGTTACCTGTGGAAAACCTGTCACCTGTAGCTGCATGTAAAGGGGCCATTAAGGTTAGGGGAAGATGGTGGCCACACCATGAGTTTATCTCCTTTTATGCCCATAGCAGTCAATGACACAGAGGTATTCTTTGCAGCATGAGATGGTGCATTGTCATGCATGAAGATGATTTGCTCCTGAAGGAAAGTTTTTGCTTTTTGTACCATGGAAGAAAGTTCTCAGTCAGAAACTCTATTATATACTTTGCAGAGGTCTTATTCACACCTTCAAGATCCTTAAAGGGGCTACCAGCTGTTTTCCCCAATGATTCCAGCCCAAAACATGACTCCTCCACCTCCTTGCTGACGTTGCAGCCTTGTTAGGACTTGGTGGCCATCCACCAACCATCCACTACTCCATCCATCTGGAACATCCAGAGTTGCTCAGCACTCATCAGTAATCAAGGCTGTTTGAAAATTAGTCTACATGTATGTCTGGGCCCACTGCAACGATTCTACTTGTGAGACTGTTTAGGGGTGGCTGAACAGTAGGGCTATGCACCACAGCAAGCCTTTGAAGGATCCTACACCTTGAGTTCGAGGGACTCCAGAGGCACCAGCAGCTTCAAATATCTGTTTGCTGGTTTGTAAGGCCTTTTTAGCAGCTGCTCTCCTAATCTGATGAACTTGCCTGCAGAAACCTTCCTCATTCTGCCTTTATCTGCATGAACACGTCTGTGCTCAGAATCAGCCACAAATCTCTTCACAGTACGATGATCACGCTTAAGTTTTCGTGCAATATCTAATGTTTTCATCCCTTTACAAGGTAGTGCACTATTTGTTGCTTTCTGGCAGCAGAAGATCCTTTTTCTTTCCCATGTTACTTTACTGTGGCCAGCTCAATATGTGGAACATCCAGTTTTCCTTTTATTGGGCTCACTGCCAAACTAATTATCACAGGTATCTGAGATTGATTTCAATGATTCAAAGAACCCTGAGACACAATACTATCAATGGGTTTCATTGAAAAAACACAAACCCTATGACACTTAAAACCAATTTGCATAATAATTTGGAGCATGGGTTGGAAGCCTGTACACCAGCTCCAGATGTGCTGACTAGTATACAGCCTCTTGTGGTACACTGAAGTGTGCTATATACCCCTCCTGCCTACTGTTGTTTTGACTGACTTTGTATCCGAGCACCTACACTACCTAAAAGACTCAAAATATGTCCCTCACTCAGCAGCACCTCTCCCTGCACTAGCTGACAATGTGGAACAGAGTGACGAGCATAACGCCGTCAGGTCTTATACGGACTTGATGATGCTGTGCGGGCAGCCAATCATTGTAATGCCACAGCCAACATGGCTGTGGCATTACAGTGTGTGGCAGCCAATCCCTGCACGTGGGCTGGTTCTGTAAAGAGCGCCAACATGCAGGGAGGTGGACCCTGAGCATGAGCCGAGCATCTCGCCAGTACTCGTGCTTGCCGAGCATTGCCAGTACTGTGATGCTCGGGCGAGCACCAAGTATGGGCGAGCATGCTCGCCCATCACTAGTATTATTGTCTTCATATTATTAGCACTATGCACCTTTATCACTTCTTGACTATTTACATGTGCGCAGTAAAAGTCTCGTACTTTATTCACTTATCGACGCTTGTTAATTCAGTTTGCCTTCAGGTTCCTGTTGCACAACTCAGTGCTGTCAGTGCTACGGCACTTCAGCTTCTGCCCTTGCACTTTCTTTTTAGGATATGGTTTGCTCCTGCACTGTAAAGCCTCCACCACCATATTGGATTCTCTATCTCAGCGCCACATGCTCTACCTCCATTCAATGGTTAGAGGTATTATTGATTATTTTCTCTTTATAGATTCCCTTATTAGCCACACTTGGCATTTTTCCCTGAAGAAGGCACTCTTTGGTGGTGATATACATAGAGCCTTCCCCACTGTGACCCTTTTGCCTTGCAGGTTTATGTGGCTACCATCCTAGTACTTTTTCTCACTGCCATTACTATTTCTCACTCTGGTCCCTGGTCATCACAGGTCATCTTATTTATTCAATGATGTATTATTTTTTCAGTTACTGCCTTATTTTATCATGCTGGCAGTATTATTGTTTTTCTTTGATCCAGGTTATTTGTACTATTTTATTACTACTTATACCCTGATTTATTTATTCATTGTTACCTGTGATAGGCACCACCAACCTTTTTGAGACTATATTTTAGAGTGTTTATTTCCATTCTTTACCAGCTTGGCTTCTTGCCCTGTTTGTTATATCTGTCTTGCACAGCCTGAGGATGGTTTTAAGTGTTTTTACTCGTTTTTGACTCTTTGTTTGTTTCTATATAATAATAAACTTGTCATTTTATGGTGATCATCCTCTTGTAACATACTTCTTTTCTCTTTATTTCCAATTATTTTTGGTGTGTACAGGATAGATCCCTTAATATTTAGTGGTGTCCTCCTTTTGTTTATTTATTATATCACACCACCCACTACAGCTTTGAGCGTGAGACTACCTTCATTTTATAGACAATCATCTCCTTATACAATCTACTTGCAACTATTTAACATATGATTATTTTATGCAGATTCTTATCATACCTAATGCATTTGTACTGTTTTGCTCCTAAAAGTTTAAATGTAATTTTTATTCATTTAGTATTTTATAAATCCACGTTTGGCTTTCAACACTGTCAGAATCCATCTGGCCATGCTCTTGATCATATTCAAGCATGTCTTGGCTGAAATCTGATCAGGTCTCTTGTACACATTCTCAATGTTGGTGCAAACTGGTCAACTCACTTGGGTATGTTACATCTTTTTCTTCAACTCTACTCACAAGTGTTCAATTGGATTGAGGTTTGGGGACTGTTGGGGCCAATCCACCAACTCTACTTCATTGTCATTGAGCCAGTTCTTTGTCAACGTCAGCGTATGTTTCAGATTGTTGTCCTGTGAAACTCGATATTGTCCTTTTCATACCCATAGTGCTCAAGTGTATGATGCAACGTAACTTGTAGAATACTCTCATACAGCTCATCATTAAGACCACCATCGATTCTGGGCAGGTATCCCTACACCTCTGGCCATCTAACAACCCCAAATCAGCAGGTTTCCTCTACCAAACTTGACAGCTCCTTCAATTTCTTGATCCATTAGCTTCTTTTTTCCTTGTTTCTTCCACACTCATTTGCATCCATCAGAGCCTAGTTTGTTGATTTTCATCTCATGAAAACACCCATTTTCCAATCTTTTACGTTCCACTTTTTGTACTTTTTTGCAAACTCAAGCTAACGCATCTTATGACAGTATTTTAGTGGAGGCTTTTGCACCTATTTTTGGGCCACCATTCCAAACTTGTATAACGTGTCACACAGTGCTTGCATGGACATTTGTGAAACACCTTCTGATGAGCCCCGCCGACTTGGTGATTTCGATAGTTTACCTGGACGTCCACCTCTTGACTTTTGAATGGATGGACGGAATTCATTTTGTATTCTTGCAAGTGTCGTGGCACTCACAAGATGCAGTTTGGCAATTTTTTTCGTGAGAGACTGCTATCGGTGAGCATGATGGATTATGCTGTTTCTCTTTTCTTGGGAAATCTTCTGCATGGCTGCTTCTTGATTCAAATCAATGACTTTTCACTTGAAATTCAGTCTAATAACACACTCATCTCTTAGGGAATGTAAGAACAGGTTATAATTTGTAGTATACAAGAAGAAAATTATTTCTCAACCACCAGAAGCAAAACCGTAACAATGCAGTGACATGACAAGAATCTGCATAACTAATCATATGCTAAAAGTTGCAAGTCAAATTTATGTTTGATTTAGCCAAGATGAATTATCTATAAAATGAAAGTAGTCTCACACTCAAGTCTGTAATGGACGGTGAAATATGGAACCTGAAAGTCAAAAGTTCAAAACATTAATAAAATAGGACGGTGTGCCATGATCCAGCTGCCACATCAAAAGGAAACCAAGCAATAATAATTGGCGGTGTTTATTGCATATTCTATACATTTCAGAGCTGTTCCTGCTCTTTCCTCAGGAATATACACCATGTATATGTATGTATATAGGAATATACACATGGTGTATATTCCTGGGAAGGAGCAGAGACGGCTCAGAGACACGTAAAATATGCAAAACACTGTCTTTTATTATTCCTTGATTTTCTTTTGATGTGGCAGCGCGGATCACGGTACACCGTCCTATTTGATTGCTGTATCTCCACCATTATACACGTGGAAGTGTGGATCCAGCAGCAGCTACATAGGCGCTTATACTGGTTGTGAGTGGCACAACCCAGCAAGGTGAGCAGTAACAATCACTATCGACATTGTACCTGTTTTTCCTTGTATAAGACCCTATTTGCACCTTTGTCTGCCCCATATTATTATTATTATTATTAATTTATATAGCGCCATTATATTCCATGGCGCTTTACATGCTAAAAGGGCAGACTAGGACAAGTAACATAGTAACAATACAAGTACAATAAATGTTGACAATTCGGTTGTACAGATACAAGAGGGGAGAACCATATAGGTTATTGTTAAAAGTTCAAAACATTGGCTTTGCTTGTCAGTGTAAATATCACTTAGGTAGGGTCACACATAAGCCCTTGGTCCGTTTTTGGCATCAGTTTTTGCATTTTTTTTTCTAAGTCCAAAAACTGATGGAAAAACAGATTACCGTATATACTCGTGTATAAGCCGACCCGTGTTTAAGCCGACCCCCCTACTTTTGCCCCCAAAACATGGGAAAACCTATTGAACTCGTGTATAAGCCGAGTCCCGAATACAGTATACAGGACTCGGATTCGTAAACTCGCTCAGACTCGCTCAGAAATGCTCAGAATCGCAAAGACTCGCTCAGAATCGCTAAGACTCGCTCAGACTCACTACTGACAGCGGGTATCCGAGTCTAGTGAGTGAGAAAAAGTAAACTCTGACAAAACTAGGATTGCCATTGACTTGCATTGGACTCGTTACTGTGCCTGTAATCGCTGGGAAACTTGCCGAGTACCGACTCCTGCGAGTTTCTTACTACTCGCAGAGTAACGAGTCCTAACGAGTAGATTCACCCATCCCTAATACAGTGACTCGCGTATAAGCCGAGGGGGGATTTTTCAGCCCAATTTCTGGGCTGAAAAACTCGGCTTATACGCGAGTATATACGGTATATGTAATAAACACCCTATCCGTTTTTTACTGCACCCAAAAACATTGCTAGGAGTATTTTTTTAGACAAAAGCGTTGTTAGGAACGTTTTTGGGTGCTGTTTAAAAACGGATCCGTTTTTTTTAACATGGGGGCCTATGGAAAAACGGATCCTTTTCTGGTGCCTTAAAAAACGGATCTGTTTATTTCTAGCATTCTTTGGCAAAACATGACTAAGTCCAAAAACAATCAGAGGCACAGGAAACTCAAAAAGCACCAAAAAAAAAAACGGATTGGTCATGGAAAACACTTTCAAAAACGGATTGCTATGTGTGACCCTGGGCACCCAAAAACGTACCAAGGGCTTATGTGTGACCCTAGCCTTAGTTATACAAAAATATCCAAAACACTTTCTCCCCAAAATAATTGTGCAAAAAAGATTGATGAATTGGAGCAATAGTATTCTAGACTATTGAGTTCATCTCCCAATAAATGAGCTGCCTCCAGCATCTGATAGATGCAAAAGTGCTATGGAATTAAGAAGCAAATAACCATTGATCTGAATAATTTAAAAACCTGGATATAAATAACATGAATGGTAAGATTGATGAATCCAGACAGCAGTGATGAGAGACTGAGCTAGAGGGGCTTAAAGACAGCTGCTCATTTAAACCCCTAGCACATTCCTGTAAAAAAGCCCCCTGTCTTGAAGGTCTAACAATCTCCTTGTCTATAAACGTAATACAGTTGGGATCACGACTCTGCATTGCGCTGACATGCCTTCCTAAAAGATATGTCTTGCTTTTTCAGTTTCCCTGCTCAATACTACATTCCTCAATTCAATATCACATTAATAGGTGGCTTTGATAATCAAATTTAGAATTTTTGCTCCTTTAGGCTGGGGTCACACTTGAGCCTTGGATCCACTAAAACCTACCGTTTTTTCCAAGTTGAAAATGTTGAAATACTGATCCGTTAACGGATTCATAGGCTCCAATGCAAAAAAACGTTTTTGCATCAGCATCAAAAAGCTAGCAGCGTTTTTGGGTGCTGTAGCAAAAACACATGCTTTTTTTTAACATGGGATGTTATGGGAAACGCATCCGTTAACGCACGGTACATATAGGTACCATGCGTTAATGCATGCTTTAACGGTAGCGTTAAAATGATGTAAAAATTGCAATTTTAAAAAACGGAATCAGGTAAAAAATAACCAAAATTACTGCATGCCAAGTGTGACCCCAGCCTTACAGAACTAACAAATGAGTCATTAGTAAGTGCAAGCAATCCAGCCACTAGACCAAAAACAACAAATGATTGGCCCCAATAACTTTAACCAAATACTGGAGTTAAGTTGCTGTGCACCAATTCTTGTAATGAGTTGACTGCTCTGCAGTCTCTATTCTAAATGTTGTTCATTTCCTTTGAGACATCAAGGGGCCCAAACTATAGCTACAGGTGCATCTCAATGAATTAGAATATAATCAAAAAGTTCATTTACCGTATGTCAGTAATTTAATACAAAAAGTGAATCCCATATGTTATATGTAGAGTCATTACAGAGTGATCTTTTTCAAGTTTTTATTTCTGTTAATGACAGACAACGAAAACCCAAAGGTCAATATCTCAGAAAATTAAAGTAGGGAGGATGAAGGGTCTGAGAGGTAAAATCTTACCTAAATAGGTATCAGGGGCTTCACCTTGTGTGGTTGTGAGAGTCACAACCACTATAAAAGCATATCACCGCTGCTGCAGTCCCCAGCACGGTGCATATAGAGTTGGGAGGATGAAGGGTTAAAAACTGTGTTGGCGGGTTCCACGAGACATCAAAGGGTGAATATAATATTGATTTATTAATCAACACGTTTCAGGGCTTCCTGAAATACCCTGAAATAATATGATATTGATTAGGCCTGAGGAAGGGGCCAGGGAGTGCTGAATCGCGTTCATTAATAAACTGACACACTTTGATGTCTCGTGGAATACGGCAGCATGGTTTTTAACCCTTCATCCTCCCTACTCTATATGCACCACTCTGGGGACTGCAGCAGCCGTAATCTGCTTTCATAGTGGTTGTGACTCTCACAACCACACAAGGTGAAGCCTCTGATACCTATTTAGGTCATATTTTATCTCTCAGACCCTTCATCCTCCCTACTTTAATTTTCTGAGATAATGACCTTTGGGTTTTCATTGGCTGTAAACCAAAATCATCAACATTAACAGAAATAAACCATTGAAATAATCACTCTGTGTGTAATGACTCTATATAATATATGCATATCACTTTATGCATTAAATTACTGAAATAAATGAACTTTTAAATGACATTCTAATTCATTGAGATGCATCTGTATATGTAAATATCTGTTAGGCTTTATCCCCGTTAGAGCAGTGTTGACTGTATAATTCAGGTGGTTTCTGTACATCTTGACTGGACCCATGTCTTTATCTCACTACTTTCAACAAACAGGCCCCTTTATTTTGTTTTCTGTTTAATTAATTTTCTATTAAATTTTAATTCAATTCGGTAAGAGATATGCAATTTATTGGGCAACTACTTAAGTGGATGCTTTCTTTCAGTTGACTAATTGTCTGACTAATCATGTTATCATGCCCCTTTGGGCATGAAATACATGATTTGCAAGACTGGCTTCACTGCTGGCTCTTTGCAATCTCTGCCTCTCTGACCAGGAGCAGTTATCCAGTTGTACACAGCCCCTGCTTTATCGGCGCACTATACATGCACACCGGTGATGACACAGCCAGCAACAAGCTTTGTAGAGCTGGTGGTGATGGTTTGATGTATTCTGCATCATCACTGCCTCCCTGGAATATGCATGGTATATTTACTCATCATTAGTGTGGTCATGAATCTTTACCAAAATGCATTCTTTTCTTTTGTTCTCTCTTTTATAATGAAGTAAAGTTCTCTTTCATCAAAACTTACATGAAGAGCTCAAAGTACTTCGAGCAGCGCAAGTTCAATAAACTTATAACACACGGGGACGTGCTTCTGGTTATTTTCATAACCCTGACCTACTGCCGAGTTGATCAATGTTTGTCCTCTTTATCATTAATTGTGAAACTAAAACAACTAGTCTATCCTGCACACTGTGTTAGTAAAGTAAAAACAGAAGAAAAAGGGCAGATAAAAAAAATATACTGCCTTGCCATTTTTCATGCTTTGCCACCTCACAACTTGGAATTTCACAGGTTTTTTTTTAGGTTTGCATCAGTTCATGGAAAGAATATGCCGACAACTGTGAACATTTGATTTTCTTTTTATTGTGAAACAAACTAAAAATAAGACAAAATAACCAAAAACTTCATTGTGCATAAGCAGGGCTGCCACTAGGAATTTCGGGGCCCCTGACTGCGAAAATTTTGGGGCCCCCTTAGGCTCCGCCCTCACCCAAGCCCCTCCCCCACACCAGCCACGCCCCCACCCAAGCCCCGACTTTCATTGATGACTTGCGAGAGCAGCTTCTGACTTCCAGACTTTTAACTCCGGATGGCATTGCTGCCTCCGGATCCGTAATTCTCAGGAATCCGGAGACAGCATCAAGGTGGGAGGAGAGAGAGAAAGAATGAAAATTACACTGCTACATTTACTTATTTAATTACCGTATATACTCGTGTATAAGCCGACCCGGGTAGAAGCCAACACCCCTACTTTTGCCCCCAAAACCTGGGAAAATCTATTGACTCGTGTATAAGCCGAGGGTGGACCCCAGCACAGGTATACAGCCCCCAGCAGTGTGGTATACAGCAGCCTCCCCAGTGGTATATACAGGCCCCAGCAGTGTTACAGCAGCAGCCCCAGTGGTATATACAGCAGCAGTCCCAGTGGTAGTATACAGCAGCCCCAGAGGTATATACAGCAGCCCCAGTGGTAGTATACAGCAGCAGCCCCAGTGGTAGTATACACGCAGCCCCAGTAGTATATACAGCCCCAGTGGTAGTATACAGCCCCAGTGGTAGTATACAGCAGCCCCAGTGGTATATTCAGCCCCAGTGGTAGTATACAGCAGCCCCAGTGGTAAATACAGCCCCAGTGGTAGTATACAGCCCCAGTGGTAGTATACAGCAGCCCCAGTGGTATATACAGTCCCAGTGGTAGTATACATACAGCCCCAGTAGTAGTATACAGCCCCAGTGGTAGTATACAGCCCCAGTGGTAGTATACAGCAGCCCCAGTGGTATATTCAGCCCCAGTGGTAGTATACAGCCCCAGTGGTAGTATACATGGCCCCAGCAGGGCCCCCATCATAATTTGGCGCCCCCACCTCCCTTTCTGGGCCCCCCCGCATGCAGCGCTGCGCATATACATTACCGGTCTAGCAGCTGTCACCCTCCGATGGCGGATCGCGGCTCCCGGCTCCATCTTCCTCGCTGTCTTCCTGCTTTGTGACCGGGCTCATCGCGCATCGCGATGACGTCATCGCGACGCCGGCCGGTCACCTGACAAGCAGGAAGACAGCGAGGAAGATGGAGCCCGGAGTCGGGAGCCGCGATCCGCCATCGGAGGGTGACAGCTGCTAGACCGGTAATGTATATGCGCAGCGCTGCATGTGGGGGGGGCCCAGAAAGGGAGGTGGGGGCGCCAAACTTTGAGGGGGCCGTATTGACTCGCGTATAAGCCGAGGGGGCACTTTTCAGCCCAATTTTTGGGCTGAAAAACTGGGCTTATACGCGAGTATATACGGTAACTCACCTAATTTGATGGCAGCAGCTGCTTCCCTGTGCCCCTGCGATGTTCGTTGATAACCGATCTTCCAGGTTTGTGTTGGTCTTGAGCGCAGTTAACTCTGTGATAATAAATTTTGTAAATCAAATGCCGTACATCACATAGGAGACTGCTATATATACACAGAGAGCATATACAGCACAGCAGAGTGTTAGGGGGCACAGACTGGGCGTGAGCCGAGCTCTGCAGGAGTCACAAGCTTACAAAAATGGCCACAGATCTTGATCTGCGCATGCACCGCCTCCGTAGCCATTTTCTAGAAGTCTGGACGATAGAGGCTGGGCCAAAGTTTGGCAATGCCTGCAGGCACATTCAAAATGGCCGCGACACCCCCGCAGTTCTGGGCCCGCAGATTGGCCCCCCTCCCCCTATGGTCCGTGCAAACCTGCTTCCTGCACCACCACAACCT
Organism: Allobates femoralis; assembly: GCA_033576535.1. Taxonomy (NCBI): domain Eukaryota; kingdom Metazoa; phylum Chordata; class Amphibia; order Anura; family Aromobatidae; genus Allobates; species Allobates femoralis. Next base: position 113,950,411 of record JARQOC010000006.1, read on the forward strand.
TTCCCCAACCCCCCCTTTTTCCTCCTTGGTAAGTCATGGCAGGTTCAGGATGGAGGACATATATACCATGGGACATATATACTGTATGCAAGAAGTAAGACGGACACTGGCATTATAAGATGGACCCCATTTAACATTAAAAATCATTTTTTTCTGTCTTTTCCTTGACCAAATTTGTGGAGCGTCTTATAAAGCCAAAAAATATGGTATACTAGTAAAAAGGCCCGATGCAATTGCATCGAGAGCAGGGTGAAATGAATTGTGTGTAGCAGAGTATACAGGGGGCTCTGTGGGTAGCAGAGTATACAGGCGGGTCTGAGGGTAGCAGAGTATAGAGGCGGCTCTGTGGGTAGCAGAGTATACAGGCGGCTGTGGTGGTGGCAGAGTATACAGGCGGCTGTGGTGGTGGCAGAGTATACAGGCGGCTGTGGTGGTGGCAGAGTATACAGGCGGCTGTGGTGGTGGCAGAGTATACAGGCGGCTGTGGTGGTGGCAGAGTATACAGGCGGCTGTGGTGGTGGCAGAGTATACAGGCGGCTGTGGTGGCGGCAGAGTATACAGGCGTCTGTGGTGGTGGCAGAGTATACAGGTGTCTGTGGTGGCAGAGTATACAGGCGTCTGTGTGGTGGCAGAGTATACAGGTGTCTGTGGTGGCGCTCCTGCAAGGCACGGGTTAAAAAAATAAAAAAAGATTATGCTCACCTCACCCCGAGCCCCCGCCGTCTTCCTCCAGGCTTCCGGTGCTTGCAGAGCTCTTCTACAGCAGTTCAGGACCTGCGGTGATGTCAGAGTCACGTGACCCGCGGTTACCATGGAGTAAGCTGGTATCACGTGACTCTGACATCACCACAGGTCCTGGACTGCAGTAGAAGAGCACTGCAGGCACCGGGAGCTCCGGGAGCCTGGCGGAAGACAGCGGGAGACGGCGGGGGCTCGGGGAGAGGTGAGGATTTTTTTTTTTTTTGTTTTTAACTGTAGAGCGGCTGCGGCTCGTGATGACACTGCGCGTCATCACTCGCAGTGCCGCTAAGGAGTCTGGGATTCGGCGACAACGCCCGAATTCCCAACTCCCAATTATATAAGTAGATGCTGCTGCTTTCTGACCACACCATCTCCACAGACTCTTATCCCCCTGTGAGGGGGGGGGGGTCAGGGACCCCCTCCACACCATGTGCGCACTATTTTCCCCCTGGGGGTGTGTGGGGTCAGCGGTGCCCCATACACCTGCCACCTTCACTATGCCCTGGCTCCGGCAGTTCCCCCTGGACCGGCCCCATACACCCGGCAGCTTCACCCTTTCCCTGGCTCTGGCAGCCCCCACTCTGGCCCAGGGACACCAGGGCCCCATACACCTGCCAGTGTCACCCTGCCCAGGCAGATTCCCCCCAGCCCCCCGGCCCGGGGGCACCGGAGCCTCATACACCCAGCGTTACTTTGCCCTGGCAGATCTCCCCAGCCCGGGGCTGGCGGGGCCCCATACACCTGTCAGCATCACCCTGTCTGGCAGATTCCCCCCAAGCCCCCCGTCCCGGGGGCACCGGAGCCTCATACACCCAGCGTCACTTTGCCCTGGCAGATCCCCCCAGCCCGGGGCTAGCGGGGCCCCATACACCTGTCAGCATCACCCTGTCTGGCAGATCCCCCCCAGCCCGGGGCTGGCGGGGCCTCATACTTCACCCACCACGCCAGCTTCACCCTGCCCTGGCAGACTCCCCCCCCCCCCCCAGCCTGGGGCCGGCGGGGCCCCATACACCCACCCACCACACCAGCTTCACCCTGGGGCCGGCGGGGCCCCATACACCCACCCACCCACCACACCAGCTTCACCCTGCCCTGGCAGCACCCCCTCCAGAGTCTGGAGCCTGGAGGGAGTGAGGGGCTCCTGAAGGATCTCATCTGCCCCCTGACCCTATACAGTACCTGAGCCTGATGATCAGCATCCATGCTGCCTGGGGCTGCCTTGCTTGACGCTGTGAGGTGGAGCCAGGCACTGTATGCGCCCGCCAGGGGGGGGGGGGGGAGAGGGTGTAATGGCATATGTGTCCTCTCCAGTCCAACTCCCAGCCTCACCTTGTTCTGGTGGGTCGGTGGGCGGAGATAGGTGGGCCCCGGCCGATGGCCATGTGGCGTAGTGGCTGGCTGGGCATTGGGCAATGCTGCTGCTGGGCGGCCCGCATACATTACTGACAGGTGCCGACCGTCCAGTGGCAAGTAACTAAATACCGCCGGCGCCAGGTGTGGTGGGCGGCCCATGGTGGGTGGGTGTGTGAGCACTGGGCGGGCCCCAGGCCCGCCCCATTGAGAGTGACACACACAAGTAGTGAGAGCGGATGGGCGGGCCCCTGCCTCTGCACACATTCAGTCAGACTCCCTTGAGGCCGTGGGAGCGGGCTCAGGGGCGGGCCCTGCTCCATGATGAACACAGCCACGCCCCCTACAGTCATGGCCGGGCCCCCCTCTCCCTCATGAAAATGGCCACGCCCCCTGCGGGGAAGCTCGGGGCCCCTCACTGGAGTCAGGCTCGTGACCCCCTGACGGCGGGCATGTGCATAAGTATTCACCCCCTCTATAGTCAGTGCTTTGTACAGTAGAGCCTTTTTTTGCTGCAATTACAGCTGTAAGTCACTTAGGATAAGTCTCTGTGAGTTTTCCACATCTTGCCACTGGGATTTTTGCCTACTCCTCAAGGCAAAACTGGTCCAGCTCCTTCAAGTTAGAGGCTTTCCTCTGGTGACCCAGCAAGCTACCAGTCTGACCACAATTGAATTAAGGTCTGGGCTTTGACTAGTCCACTTCATTACATTTACACGCTGTGATACCAATGTGATAAGAATGGTGTGTGGATGTGGATAGAATAGGTATAGAACAGGTAATCATAATTAAAATAGTGACCACAGGCCTTATCATTCATTCCATATAAATGATCAGTTCTCTGTTGAAATACAAACAGGGTCAAATCTTCTTCTCATTATGCCGTTATGATGAAATCATGAGCTGAGCTGAAATTCTTGCGACAGAAAACCACATCCTCGGACAGGAAACCACTTCCTAGGCCAAGGAAACAGATGGGGGTATTGCACAGGAAAGAAGTGAATATCTTGTGGTTTATGGTCACGGCTGGATCATGCCATCAGCACGTGATCAGGGATAGTATAAATTGAAGCTGGTCACATTCAGTGAGGGGGAGGAAAACCTTTTCAGAGGCCACCATGGACAGACGTCTCTGTGAAGCAAGCTGTGGTCCCTTCTCGCTGATAGTGACCTCCCCAATGACGAAGGTGAAGCAGCTACAATACACGGTAAACTATTGACGTTTATTCGCTATAATTAAGTCAAGGTATAATTGGTATACTTTGTGTTAAGCCTGTATTCAATTGATGACAATTCATGTGCTATTTTGTAAACAAATAAATTTAATCTTGCTATAAAGAATATTATTATTCATGCCTGATTTGTAAGTCAGTGAGCACTACGTAAGTACGGGCTCTGCCCCGATCCAGGTAAATTTAGCAGGACACACGCTTCCCCTTAAACCACTCAAGTGTTGCTTTCGCAGTATGCTTTGGCTCGTTCTCTTGTTGGCGAACCTCTGTCTCAGTCTCAAATGACTGACAAACAGAAACAAGTTTTGACTAGAAAAAGAGAGGAGATACAAGAGGTGCAGATTGTGCCTTATCAAAAAGACACTGTTTGTTGTAGTGTGGATTATATAGATATCCACTCACCTTTTAAGGTTGTGAGACCCACAACCAGTTTGAAAGCATAAGGCAGCTGCTGCAGAACCTCCACCGTCACGCCAAAACCGCGGGAAATCAGGAGTCAAACCGGAATGGTATCTACGGTCCGCGCTGCTGCTCTTTACCAAAGGATTTCACAAGAGGTTATTACCATCATAAGGTCCTTGAGTTTTGCTCAAGAATATCCTTGTATTTTGCACCATCCATCTTCCTTTTGACTCAAGCCATGCTTCCTGTCCCTGCTGCCGAATAACGGGGGGATAGCGGTGGAGTAAGCTGGGAGTAACTGAGTTCACTCATAGACACTGTTGCTACATGATTCAGATATCCTGTGGCATTGACGTTTCCATTGATGAAGAATGACCCCACTATCTTTGAACCCCATATACTACACCATACCATCAATTTTTGTGTTCCAACAGTCTTGGAGGGATCTATCCACTGTGGGTTGTGTGTCAGACCAATAGCGGTGGTTTTGTTTGTTAACTTCACCATTCACAAAAAAGTTTGCCTCATCACTCATCTGAAGGCAATTGTCTATGCTGGGAAGATACGAGATGTGCAGCATCTGAAACAACGGATACTGGAAGCCTGTGCAGCATTTCTTCTGCGGTGTTGCTATCAGTGTGTCAAGAGTGGGAGAAGAGGGTTGCATTGACAATCCAACACAATGGGCAGCACTTTGAACACATTTTATAAGTGGTCATAAACTTGTAAATAAAAGAACAAAACTACATTTAAACCAAGCACACCATTGTTTTTCTTATGAACATCTCGTATTTTCATAGATCAATGGAAACCTCAATACCCCTGGTTATCTGAAATGGTTACATACTTCAGATATCCAGTGGCATTGACGTTTCCATTGATGAAGAATAGCCCCACTATCTTTGTACCCCATATACCACACCATACCATCAATGTTTGTGTTCCAACAGTCTTGGAGGGATCTCTCCACTGTGGGTTAGTGTCAGACCAATAGCGGTGGTTTTGTTTGTTAAAATCACCATTCACAAAAAAGTTTGCCTCATCACTCATCTGAAGGCAATTGTCTATGCTGTGAAGATACGAGATGTGCAGCATCTGAAACAACGGATACTGGAAGCCTGTGCTAGCATTTCTTCTGCGGTGTTGCTATCAGTGTGTCAAGAGTGGGAGAAGAGGGTTGTATTGACAATCCAACACAATGGGCAGCACTTTGAACACATTTTATAAATGGTCATAAACTTGTAAATAAAAGAATAAAACTACGTTTAAACCAAGCACACCATTGTTTTTCTTATGAAATTCTCAATATGTTTGATGTGTCACATGACCCTCTTCCCATTGGAAAAAATAAAGTTGGATCTGAAATGGCCAACTTCAAAATGGCCACCATGATCACCACCCATCTGGAAAAGCTTTCCTCCACCCATATACTAATGTGCCACAAACAGGAAGTTGATATCACCAACCACTCCCATTTTGTTTAGGTGCATCCATATAAATGGCCACCCTGTATATATATATATATATATATATATATATATTATATATATATAATATATATATATATTGTGAGGAAACGCACGCCTAGGGCAAACGGAGGACTCACTTAGCAATGGAGTATAACACCAACAACCAAGTTTTCAAACTAACACTATATACAGCGGTTTATTTTGACTTCATAGACCGCATACATTACATATTTGCATGTCAACAGAACATCAATCACTTTTCACACTGATATAACAGTAGTTCACGTATCACAGGTACACTTTAGAAGACATTTAAATATTATTTACACATGAGCACTGGATTTGAAAACAAGAGGAACTGAATACGATGCAACTATGATTTTTATTAGATAAATGACATATTAAAATTTAGGAGTGACAAATAGCGGTGTACACAAAAGAAGCCGATTGCAGGAACACAAGGAGTAAAAAATATACATACAAGATATATTCCAGTTTTTACATAGCTGTTTCAGTGTTTACTACATACAGGATTTCAAGGCAAATACATAAGTTTTAATAATCAATGGTTTATACCCAAATACACAAGGCAGTCATAGATAATAAAGTGCATAGTGCTGTGCAATAACAAGCCAGTCAATAAAACCGGCTACAAGACTGCCAGTGCAGAGGAGAAGACTCATCAGATATGTAATTGCAGTAGATACCTGCAGCAAAACAGACAGGAAAAACTCAGTTATTAGAGTATACCCATGTAAACATACAAATTCCCTGTGGCCTGGTCACGGCTGGGAGCCCTGATGAAGGTGCCAGGTGGGCACCGAAACGCGTCGGTGAATAAAAGAAGGATTTGATTAACACTTCATCTACAAGTGTCTTCTTTGATGCGAGTCAGTCTGGCAGCGCGGATCGTAAAACACCTTTCCCAAGTAATCTGATGCTTCTCCACGTCTGAGTGGTCGGTGAAGGTCCAGCAGCAGCCATCAGGATATAATTCCTAACACGTCTTCAAACCAGTTGTGGGTGACACAACTGGATCAGGTGAGTGAACCCCTGTTGCTCACTGAGTTTACAATTTAGTGTCTAGTGATAAGGGCACTATTGCGCCTCTTGTTCCCCCAACCCCCCCTTTTTGTATTTATCATAACTACATGGACTACAGCTTGTTGCAAGACACATACTCATACACATCCAGTCCATCATAACACATCCATGTGACTTGCCCACTGGGGCCATGGGGTACTTGGAACCGGGCCCTCAGTCCTTCTCCCGCCGTCGTCTGGGCCTGCTGGGTGGTCACGGTGATGTGACCCAGTTCCAAGCTCCCGGGCGGTCAATAAAAAGAGGTTAACAGTTTTGAACGAGTAAATTGTGATGCCACTCGTCATGTGGGGCTATATGGGGCCACCGCTACAATCGGGACCACTGGGGTTGATGATGGGTGCAGCAAGATGATGAGCCCTCAATGGTAGGGTTGGTCCCCAGGGTAACCGTGAGTGTAGTGTCAGTGTAAAGTCTCCAGTACCTCCAAACAGCATCCCACTGTCTATTCACAGCCACAGTTATCTCTCTGCAAGCACACAATCAGAGTCCACACAATGCTGGGCTTTACTTTCAGCTTCAAGTGGTACAGTTCACAGTGGCTCCGGGCTCGTTCAGCAGCTGGGATAGCTTGTCCGCTGCACTCCCTTTCTGTGTACCTTTCGGGCCTACTGTTCCTCCATTCCACGTGAGAGTTACGGCCCAGCTGTCACGGCTCTTGGTGTACTACCCTTCAGGTTTACTAGCCCTAGTTCGACGGCTTTTCCTTCACTGCACCAGAGGTTGGGTCTCGGGACATAAAGACCCCGCACCCCACCGGTATCTGTGGTTGGGGCTTAAAGCGTCCTGGGCCACATCTGCAGAGCCGGCACTCTGGTCCTAGCCCAGTCCAAAAGTGTCCTTGGTCAGTCGGGTTCACCTCACCCCTGCAGTCTTCCCTTGGTCTCAGCCTGGGACCCGGACTAGCCTTCGGTGGCTTAGGCCACCGCGTCCTGGTGATCTCAGTCTGCTCTCTGTCATCAGTTAGCTGATGGGTCTCGCTCTCTCGACTTGAACTCCTTCTTCCTCTCTTCTACTACTACTGCTGCTCCTGCTATTTCTCCCGCCACCACACTGTGTGTCAGTCTCTTTTGTTGGAGTTTCGCCTCCCTTTACTGGGTTCTGTCCTACGTCCCACCCTCCACCTATCTCCTCCCGCCATCCCGTTGCTAGACTTGAAGTTACTTAGCCTTGGGATTGAAGGTGTGTTGGGTGTTGGTGTGAAGTGACTGACTTACCAATCCCAGCTGCCGTGCTCTGTTTTTGCCACAATTCCGCAGGGGCGCCACACATGGACTACAGCCTATTCACGCCCAGACCTGGGTTTAGCATCCTGAGCTCCAGGGTAAGCTAAGTGTCCCCACGGCCTCCTCTTTACGTGCTATTCAGGTCGCAAGCCACGTCCAAGCCTTACCATCCCAGGCAGACTTCCAGGACCACAGCTGCGCCAACATGCCAGAGCGAGCCCCTCCAGGTTCAGCCAGTCTTCCCAACTCTAGTAGCCATCACAATGCGCTGTCTTCTAGCCTCAGGCTCACACTCCGGTCAGTGGGACAGGTGTCTCCCACATGGAGAGGACAGGCTTCCCTCCACATCCCAGAGGGACGGGACTCCTCTGACACACACCCTCACATCTCAGAGGATCTGTTCTTTCTGCCTCCTGCCTCACAGCACTAGGCAGCTAATATCCTGCCTGCCACACCCACACCTGGGACGCTGTGAGCAATCACCACCTTCACTCACACACAGACCTAGGTGCAGTTAACCCTAAAAGCACCAGTCAGGACTAGCAAAGTAAACACCCATTCACGCACAAAGGTCCAAATACTGTTAACTCTGTGTGCACGGCTCAGGTCCCATGTGATGTATACTGGCCATACCTCATTATATATAAAGTATATATACATATATATACTGTACATTATTATTATTTATTTATAGAGCACCATTGATTCCATGGTGATGTACGTGAGAATGGGATAAAAATACAATGAACAAACTAACAGTGACAGATAGATACAGAGGGAGAGAGAGGTCACACACACACACACACTGACCTCATTGAAGGAGCCAGCCTCAGGAGGAAGCTGAAGAGTTTTTTTGTTCTTGTCGCTATGAAGTTCTCCGCTGAATGAACCAAGGAGTATTTTGATTGTGCTTTTCCCTATCCATTTGTCTTACCTTCCTTGTATTGTTTTTATTGCAGAAAAGGGACTAATCACTGGCCTACTCACTAACAATAGTAACTTCAGAGTCAGCGAAGGTTTAGGCATGTGATTGTGGGGTAGGTAGGACCAATTTAGGGATGTTTGGGAGTTCAGGGGTCAGTCCAGGGCCGGCTCCAGGTTTTGTGGGCCCGTGGCGAAACAGTCTCAGTGGACCCTTTTAACACATTCCATGATTCATAAATATAATATAGAAGCTGTGAGCTGTGTATATATAATATAGAAGCTCCTGGGTGGGCTGTATACAGTATATCTTATTGAGGCTGTGCATGGCTGTATATATGATATAGAAGCTGCTGCTGGGCTGTATATATAATATACAGGCTGCGGGCTATGTGTATATAATATAAAAGCTGTTGGCTGTATATATTATTTGGAGGCTGTGCTGGGCTGTATAAACATAGTAAAGAGGCTCTGGGCTGTGTATATTATTTGGAGGCTGTGTTGGACTGTATATATTATTTGGAGGCTGTGCTGGGCTGTATATATTATTTGGAGGCAGTACCAGCCTAGCAGTACCCTCCAAAAAATATATACAGCCTAGTACAGCCTCCAGATAATATACACAGCCCAACACAGCCTCCAAATAATATATATAGCCCAGCACAACCTTTTCTAGATCTTGAAAATTAGAGCTAATCAGTTAATTTAAGCATCAAATCCATTTGCAGCACCAAAAAATAAGTTAGGTTCAACTGTTTTTGTCTCTGAACCAATTCGGCTGCAGAACAGTGTAATCAACAGTGTTATTTGATGTGGCAAGAACAGCTGTACATTTTAATAACACTTTTTTCTTCGAATGCAAAATCAGAAATGCTTTATCCTAGACAGACACAAGATGGCAGCATGGACAATGTTAGTCATGAGTAAACATTCTCAGTTTCTTAATATTAAGTTTTTAATTTTATTATTTCATGAACAGGTGAGGCAATAATAAAATATATATTTTTAAACTTGAATAGACTTATACTATATACTGCACTAGATGGTGGCCCGATTCTAACGCATCGGGTATTCTAGAATATGTATGTAGTCTGAAGATTTAAAAATAATGCAATGAATACACAGGATTTTCCCCAATCAGCAACGCGGCTTCGTTCAATATATCTGCACGTGTGACACCTCACCAATGATCAGTAAGGTACCGTCACACCTGGCGACGCTCCAGCGATCCTGACAAACAATACAACCTGGTAGGAATTGCTGGAGCGTCACTATGTGGTCGTTAGTGAGATGTCAAACAGTCAGATCTCACCAGCGATGCAGCAACGATACGGCGGTGATTGGGACCCTGTCACTCTAGGGCGTAGTATTGAGGTCGTTGGTCATTGTTCACGTGAAACACACTGTTGCATGTCGCCCAGCGAGGTCCCAATGATCAAAAAATGGTCCAGACCATTCAGACAGGATCAGCGATCTCACAGCGAGGGCCTGGTTGCTGCTGAGTGTCACACTGAGCGAGATCGCTAGCATCGGTCAGAGTACTTCCACTGCGAGCAGCCAGGTGATGACCCGCTAGCGCCGGTCATCTTCCGGCTGTGTCGCCGCTGACCTCCATTCGGCAGGAGATGACCTGGGTAGCGCCGCTGATCTACCGACGGTAGCGGTGCCGTGCGTGGTTCAAATCCCGCGCCAATTCACTGCCGGACAGCGCCTGTCGCTAATTGTAACGGAAATCCTACGTTGCTGATTAGTCACAGCCGGCTGCGACCAATCAGCGATGTAGGATTTCCGTTACAGAGACAGACAGACAGAATTGGACGATTATATAGTAGATTCTGATACACTGAAGAGATACCAAAGTTTGTAAATGCATCAATGTACTATACTGTATTTACAAGAAAAGCTTCTCCAAAAGACCATCCTTGTATCCAGACCAGATTTCTGGTGACAGATTTGCAGTTCCACTTTACAGGGTGGGCCATTTATATGGATGCACCTAAATAAAATGGGAATGGTTGGTGATATCAACTTCCTGTTTGTGGTGCATTAGTATATTGGAGGGGAAAAACTTTTCCAGATAGATGGTGACCATGGTGGCCATTTTGGATCCAACTTTATTTTTTTCAATGGGAAGAGGGTCATGTGACGCATCAAACTTATCGAGTTTTTCATAAGAAAAACAATGGTGTGCTTGGTTTAAACATAGTTTTATTCTTTTATTTACAAGTTTATGACCATTTATAAAATGTGTTCAAAGTGCTGCCTATTGTGTTGGATTGTCAATGTAACCCTCTTCTCCCACTCTTGATACACTGATAGCAACACCGCAGAAGAAATGCTAGCACAGGCTTCCAGTATCCGTTGTTTCAGATGCTGCACATCTCGCGTCTTCACAGCATAGACAATTGCCTTCAGATGAGTGATGAGGCACACTTTTTTGTGAATGGTGAAGTTAACAAACAAAACCACCGCTATTGGTCTGACACTAACCCACAGTGGATAGATCCCTCCAAGACTGTTGGAACACAAAAATTGAATGTATGGTGTGGTATATGGGGTACAAAGTTACTGGGGCCATTTTTCATCAGTGGAAACCTCAATGTCACTGGATATCTGAATCATGTAGCAATTTTAGATATTTAGGGATATTGAGGTCTCCATTGATTTGTGAAGATACAAGATGTGCAGCATCTGAAACAACAGATACTGGAAGCCTGTGCTAGCATTTCTTCTGTGGTGTTGCTATCAGTGTGTCAAGAGTGGGAGAAGAGGGTTTGCATTGACAATACAACACAATGGGCAGCACTTTGAACACATTTTATAAGTGGTCATAAACTTGTAAATAACTCATGAAAGAATAAAGGTACTTTAAAACCAAGCACACCATTGTTCTTCTTATGAAATTTTCAATAAGTTTGATGTGTCACATGACCCTCTTCCCATTAAAAAAATAAACTTGGATCCAAAATAGCTGACTTAAAAATGGTCGCCATGGTCACCACTCATCTGGAAAAGTTTTTTCCCCTCCCATATACTAATGTGCTACAAACAGGAAGTTGATATCACCAACCATTCCCATTTTATTCAGGTGTATCCATATAGATGGCCCACCCTATATAATGTGCATAGTCGCCATTTTCTTTGGACAGTCCACCCTCATAGAAGACTAATTTTCAATAAAATGTTAGGTGGTAGGATTCAAAAACATCTAAAAAATGTCACCTTTTCTAACCATTATTTTCGTAAAAGCCCATATTGTTGCTCTGCTTCATTCTTGTCTGGACTATTGTAATTCACTACTAATCAGTCTCCCTCTTACTAGGGCTGGGCGATTTTGAAAAAAATCAAAATCTCGATTTTATTTAAACCTATGGACGATTTTCGATTTAAATCTCGATTTTTTTTTAATTTTTTTTTTTGCTTTTCTTTGATGAATAAAGAGAAAAACTAAGAGGTACCGTATATACTCTTGTATAAGCCGACCCCCCTACTTTTGCCCCCAAAACCTGGGAAAACCTATTGACTCTTGTATAAGCCGAGGTGGACCCCAGCACAGGTATACAGCCCCCAGCAGTGTAGTATATAGGCCCCAGCAGTGTTACAGAAGCAGCCCCAGCGGTGTATAGAGCAGCAGCCCCAGTGGTGTATACAGCAGCAGCCCCAGCGGTGTATACAGCAGCAGCCCCAGCGGTGTATACAGCAGCAGCCCCAGCGGTGTATACAGCAGCAGCCCCAGCGGTGTATACAGCAGCAGCCCCAGTGGTGTATACAGCAGCAGCCCCAGTGGTGTATATAGCAGCAGCCCCAGTGGTGTATATAGCAGCAGCCCCAGTGGTGTATATAGCAGCAGCCCCAGTGGTGTATATAGCAGCAGCTCCAGTGGTGTATATAGCAGCAGCCCCAGTGGTGTACACAGTAGCAGCTCCAGTGGTGTATATAGCAGCAGCCCCAGTGGTGTACACAGTAGCAGCCCCAGTGGTGTATATAGCAGCAGCCCCAGTGGTGTACACAGTAGCAGCCCCAGTGGTGTATATAGCAGCAGCTCCAGTGGTGTATATAGCAGCAGCCCCAGTGGTGTATATAGCAGCAGCCCCAGTGGTGTATATAGCAGCAGCCCCAGTGGTGTATATAGCAGCAGCCCCAGTGGTGTATATAGCAGCAGCCCCAGTGGTGTATATAGCAGCAGCCCCAGTGGTGTATATAGCAGCAGCTCCAGTGGTGTATATAGCAGCAGCCCCAGTGGTGTACACAGTAGCAGCTCCAGTGGTGTATATAGCAGCAGCCCCAGTGGTGTACACAGTAGCAGCCCCAGTGGTGTATATAGCAGCAGCCCCAGTGGTGTACACAGTAGCAGCCCCAGTGGTGTATATAGCAGCAGCTCCAGTGGTGTATATAGCAGCAGCCCCAGTGGTGTATATAGCAGCAGCTCCAGTGGTGTATATAGCAGCAGCCCCAGTGGTGTACACAGTAGCAGCTCCAGTGGTGTATATAGCAGCAGCCCCAGTGGTGTACACAGTAGCAGCCCCAGTGGTGTATATAGCAGCAGCCCCAGTGGTGTACACAGTAGCAACCCCAGTGGTGTATATAGCAGCAGCCCCAGTGGTGTACACAGTAGCAGCCCCAGTGGTGTATATAGCAGCAGCCCCAGGGGTGTACACAGCAGCAGCCCCAGTGGTGTATGGAGGACACTGGTGAGTGCACCAGCCCCAGACTGCAGTGATTGCTCCCTGCACTGTCTATGGAGCCTCAGCGGTGCACACACTGACCTGGAGCCGGGGATGGTGCCGATCACTCCCGCACAGTGCTGCAGGCTGCTCCGGTCTCCCCCATCTCTGGACTGAGCAGCCATGCTCATGTGGAAACACCGACATTGCAGCCCCATCCGCCGGCCGTGCACCGGATTACGGCTGCTGCCCTGCGAGCCCCCGATCCAGGAAGACGCTCCCCATGTCTGCCGCAGGTCACACGGCTCCCGGCTGCAGCGCCACAAGTCCCCCGCCTCCCGCCAAAGTCACATTGTTTGCGGCATCTACAAGGCGGAAGTGTGGAGGCACACTGTCATTATACTTATCCCCGCCGCCGCCGCCCTGTATAGCCATGGGGGGGCGCCATTTTAAATCGAATTACACGATTTTGAAAAAATCAGAATCGTGGCCACATCAGGGGGCGAATTAATCGAATTAATTCGATTAATCGCCCAGCCCTACCTCTTACTAAACAGTCCCTTCTCCAATCAATGTTGAATGCAGCAGCCAGGGTCATATATCTGTCCATCTGCTTCACTGATGCCTCTACCTTGCGCCAGTCATTGTACTGGTTACTAATTTGCTACAGAGTACAATATAAACTTATCGCTTTCACCTACAAAGTTCTGTAGTTATACACCACCCTACATCTCATCCCTTATCTCTATCCACCATCCTACCCCATGCTCTCTGCTTTGCTAGTGATCTGACTAACATCCTCTATAATCTAAATCTCTCTCTCCTATCTCTAAGCAATTTCTCTTGCTGCACCAGTTCTCTGGAATGCACTCTTGTAGACAATCCACTTAATTTCAAGAAACCACAATTTTAAGTGGGGTCTAAAATTCATTTCTGTAGCCTAGCCTATCAACTCACCTCACTAACTTAACTGTTCCCTGTTCTCCCTTCCTAAAGTTTCCTCAGAATCTGGTACCTCCTATTATCACACCCTTCACACTTTATATCTATACTTATACAGATAATGACTAATGATTGTTTCATGCAGCATTAGTTGAATGCCCCTATTTGTAATACTGATGGCTTGGCCATGCAATACCAGCACTTTTTATGTAAGATTGCAAGCAGGGCCATCACTTCTCTTGGTATTTGTTGAACTACCGTATATACTCGTGTATAAGCCGACCCGTGTATAAGCCGACCCCCCTACTTTTGCCCCCAAAACCTGGAAAATCTATTGACTCGTGTATAAGCCGAGGGTGGACCCTAGCACAAGTATACAGCCCCCAGCAGTGTGGTATACACCAGTCCCAGAGGTAGATACAGCAGCCCCAGTGGTAGTATACACGCAGCCCCAGTAGTATATACAGCCCCAGTGGTATATACAGCCCCAGTGGTAGTTTAGACGCAGCCCTAGTAGTATATACAGCCCTAGTGGTAGTATATACAGCCCCAGTGGTAGTATACAGGGCCCCAGAGGTATATACAGCCCCAGTGGTAGTATATACAGCCCCAGTGGTAGTATACAGGGCCCCAGCAGTATATACAGCCCCAGTGGTTTATACAGCCCCAGTGGTAGTATATACAGCCCCAGTGGTAGTATACAGGGCCCCAGAGGTATATAGCAGCCCCAGCGGTAGTATAAAGGCAGCCCCAGTAATGCAGGGCCCCCCCAGCGTCTCTCCGGTCACCTGTAAAGGAAACTATACTTATCACAGTGCCGCTGTCCACGCCCGCTGTCCGCGCCCGCTCGCAGCTGCCGACCGCGATCCTCCATCTTGCGTCTTCTTCCTCTTTCTGTGCTCGTCGCGGGCAATGACGTCATTGCCCGCGACGAGCACAGGAAACAGGAAGACGCAAGATGGAGGATCGCGGTCGGCAGCTGCGAGCGGGCGCGGACAGCGGGCGCGGACAGCGGCACTGTGATAAGTATAGTTTCCTTTACAGGTGACCGGAGAGACGCTGGGGGGGGCCTGCATTACTGGGGATGCGGGGGCTGCTGTATACCGATGTATACATCGGTATGTACCGATGTATACATCGGTATACAGCACTGACTCGCGTATAAGCCGAGGGGGGTACTTTTCAGCCCAATTTTTGGGCTGAAAAACTCGGCTTATACGCGAGTATATACGGTATGTGTTACTCTATAATGTCTTAACGGGTGTGTGGCTAGATGGTGGCCATGTTGGACACATAGAATATAATCTCAGCACATCATCCCAACAAAGTGACTACCAAAGCGACAGAAAGGAGTGCCACCCTCATCAAAATCCTCTGTAGGATTTATGAATATGCCAGGATTAATTTAAGACCACCCCAGCTTTACGTTCATAACAAGAAAATTCCATCAGACTTTAGATATTTTCGAGAATATTTTTCCTTTTATTTTGCACACTTTAAAATGTCAGCATCATAGGAACCATTGATGCGTTTCGACTCTTGGACATGAGTCTTAGTCATAATATCCCCAGCTTTATAGGTGGTTTACATCAAAAGATATCATGATGAAGAAGGTGGGGGTGAGTGGAGCGACTCCGCTGCAGGCCCTGACAGTTATGCCCTGTCAGAAATAGACTGTTCACTAGCACATATTACAGATCCCCAAGAGCCTAAAATAATATTTGACAACTTCCCCCTGGCATACTAGACGGGTTGTGGACCCATTAAAACCAGTTTTGGACAGATACCAATGTTTTTTCACTATTTATATTAAAACCATAGCCTCATACTGCGGCTCTGCAACATTGCGGTTGCCATAGTGGCAAAACACTGAAGCCAAAGAATCCTGCGATCTATGTCAAGGTATGAAAAGAGGGACCTATACTTACCTGAAATCTTTAGTGGCTGCATCGGATTGGAGCAGAGGAGTGGCTGAGGACCCAAAGGATCTTCTACAGCTGATTTATCAGGTCAGCTGTCATCTTCTTGTAAGCCTAGAAAATTCGGTGAGAGAAGCATAATAATCATTAAGTCTAAATATACAATTAGAATATTAAGTTTTAGTTTTAGACATAAACATGGATAAAGGAAACTCAAGAAACAAACCAAATAGTTCCTCTAATAAATCTACAACTACAGGGCTCCCTCCGAGAGTGCAAAGGGTAGAAAGTAATAAAATCAATAACTATATAGAGGATACTAATAAAAAAAATTGAATCATAAAGATGTTTCAATCCTCCACAAATCTCCACCCAGGGATAAACATATATGGTGGTAAGAACAGGAACTGTTTAAAAAAAAAAAATTCTAAGTATAACAAGAACTAAGTAAGTTGAGAATTTAAATATTACCAAATCTAAAATAGTTCCAAATACAAATCTCTTTCTATATACTGGCTTACATATACACAAAAACATCATCTAATAAACAAAAAGAAGGAGAATGGTGAATAAAAGAATAGATTTCACCACTAAATATTGAGGAGGACGTGGATGTCACCAACATCTCTCCTTCTTTAAAGGGACTCTGTCAGGTCATTTTTCAGTATGATACTATTATTACCCTTGAATAGTTCCTGGGCATACCCTTTAGAAACATGTAAAATCATTATTGTACCATTTGTAGTTCTCTTGCTATTAGCATTTTCAGACCCTACAGGGAGCTGCTGCATTAGTCCTGTCCATTATAAGCACAGATAATTAGTCCTGCTGTGTTAAACTGTTTATTTAAATATTCACTCCCTCTCAGCAGCTCTCTCCTTCCCCCTTCCTCCTTTGCTGTCAGTGTCAGTTTTCAGTTTCTATCAGGAGCCTCTAATTAGGAGACGGAGGGAGACCTTGCAGGCACACATCTTACCTGATCCAGAGAAGGTACCTACTCCATTTGTTTCTCTAAGCAGGAATTTGTGCTGTCCTGTGACATATTCTGTGTTTAATTTGACCTTTTGTTTTGCTGCAAAGAGAGTAGAGAGGAGGATACAGCCCCCTACCTATCTCCTGTGCAGTAATGTGGTCTGAATTTTTTACATGAATATTCATCCTATGGGGAGTGGACAGCATTGAACTAAGTGGATCACTCACTGTGAGTGACAGGTGGAATGAATCTCTTTATTTGAAGTTTACAGAAGATGGGAGGGAAGTATATATATAAAAAGAGAGCTAAGAGGGAGGAATTAGAAAATGATAGCAGTTACATGTGGATTTTTGACCTGACAGTTTCTCTTTAACCCCACATAAAAGTTGGTCTAAACTCAAAGATTTAAGCTCTGATTCTTCAGAAAAGATTGACATAAATAAAATATCTATATTAAGTCAAGAAATACCAAATACAGATGGATATGTCACTGAGTCAACACTAATGAAAATGTCTGAAACTATTAACAAAACCATTGAATTGTTGTCCAAAAACCTACAAACAGCTTTTGAAAAACAGCGAAATTCTGAATACAATATTCAATTATTTGATTAAAGATTTGACTCTAATGAAAAGAGAATCGCGACTGTTATGCTGTAATCGCGGCAGTTGCGTTTTTTTCACCGCAACTGCTGCGCTCAGCGCAAAACGCTGATGTGAAAGCAGCCTTAGCGAGAAAAAAAGTTTTCCATATGAACCCATCAAATTATTTGCAAACTGGTCAAAGGAAACTATCTCAATAAGGAACACATTTAAGAGCTTCACAGTTTCACTCAGAGGAAAAAATATTCCTTGCAGATGAGAATACCCAACCAAAATTCTAGTTTCACATAAAGGTAGGGTTACTCCAATATTTAATTAAAAATTTAATTTCTTGCTGTCTTTGGAAAGAAAAGATGATCTAAGCCCAACAAAATAACAACATTATTTTGCATAATACAATTTGCTAATAATTTAGAAGGATGTAACGCATAATCCTGTCTAATGAGAACAGTATTCTGATTCCCATAAAACATTATCTATACTTCTTTATTGAAATATGGATGATTATGGATGCTTTATTAGTTAGGCTGGGGTCACAGTTGCATTTTTTACAAGCGTTTTTGGAGACCTGCCTTTTCAAAAACGCATGTAAAAAATGCACCCATAGGCCCTCATGTTAAAAAACGCATGCCCTAATAGCAAAAAAGCATGTGTGACAGTACCATGCGTTTTTGGTGCATTTCCAAAAACGCATGCGTTTTTTAATATGGGGCCTTATGGGAAACGCATGCAAAAACGCATGTACAATTAGTGCCATTCAAAAACGCATGCGTTTTCCATAGGAGCCCATGTTAAAAAAACGCAAGCGTTTTAGAAAACGCATGCGTTTTTTTAACATGGGCTCCTATGGAAAACGCATGCGTTTTTGAATGGCACTAAATGGTACTAATTGTACATGCGTTTTTGCATGCGTTTTCCATAGGGGCCCATGTTATAAAAACGCATGCGTTTTCTACAAAAACGCATGCGTTTTTCAAAACGCACCAAAAAATAGTACATGCACTATTTTTGGGGGCAGATTTAAAAACGCAGCCAAAAATGCAGGGAGCCATCAGATACCTTAAAAAAACTCATGCTGACATGAAAAAGCGCATGAGTTTTGTAAAATCACTAAAAAAAACTCATGTCAACTGTGACCCCAGCCTAAGTCCACAAACTTCTCCCATTTAGGGCCCGTTCGCACGATGTGCATTTTGACGGGTATTTGGTGTATATTTGGTGCGAATCCTCTGCAGATCTACACCAAATATGCAGCAGCGTGTTTTCCAAGCAAAGTCAATGGGATTTGTGAAGTTCTGTCCACATGGTTATCTGCACCGGATCCGCTGCATATTTGATTGCGGTAAAATCTGCAGCATGTAAATTCTTGCTGCGGATTTTACAGCGTTTTTCACCCATAGATCGTAATGTTGGCTTAAATAAGCAGCAGATACACAGCAGTGTTCGCACTATGCGCTGGTATGTATTGCTTATTTTGTGGCTAATTTGCATTACAAACTGCAGGAAGTGAAAGTTTTAAAGGGGAGGGTGCAGGGTTTCACATCTTTTTTTCTTTTTGGCCAAAGTATTCATACTTTATTGAAACTGACACAAAGCACCTTTAAATCCGCACCAAAAATGCATCATAAACACACCCCACATACGGGGATGGTTTTGGTGCAATTTTTGGAAGTCCAAAATCTGCATCATAAATTCAGTGTGCGAATGCACCCTAAAGGTATCATTACACAGCACGATGTTGCATGCAACATTGCTGTAATTTTGCTGATTCAGCAAAGTTAAAGCAACATTGCTGGAGCATCGTGCTGTGTAACAGCGTGATTTATTGCTGGTTGCAAGTTGCCAGGTTTGAGGACATTGTCCTAAAACCTGGCAACTTGCAACCAGCGATTTGGCAGCTAATTGCTGTGTAACACCGCAACAGCGATGTTGCCTGCAATTTCGCCTATTCGCTGCATTGAAGCATATCGCTTGCTGGGTTGTTCCCAGCCTAGCGAGCGATCGCTGCTTCAACAGCAGCAGCATCCAGGCAACATTTGCCTGTGTGACACCTAGGCAGCGATGTCGGAAGCGAGCGCGCACCCGCGGCGTCACTTCCGACATCGCTGCGATATTGCACCATGTAATGGTACCTTAAGAGTCGAGCCAGCGAAATGGTGCTGTGTTCTCTCTTAAGACATCGATCTGGTTTAAATATTAACAGTTATTTTATTGAAATTATTTACTGTATACACCTATATATTTTCAGGATTATTTTATTCTTCTAGGTTTAAGATTTTTAAGTATTTATTGCAAATTGTTATTTTTGATGATACTTATGAAATGCTTTTGAGGAAAGATGCACAATTTTACAATAGCAATGCCATAAAATATAGTGATACAATTCTAACATTTAAGGTAAAGGGACTAAATACCATATCCCAAAAGGAGGTATCAGCTGTGGAGACATATCAAAATTGTTCATGTGGTTTGTCTACAAGAGATTGAATTGGAAAAAGATAACCATCCTAAAATTGAAAACAACAATTTCTCAAATACTGTATACATAAATACCTAAAGAGAAAGAAAAAAACAGGTGTTTATAACCATTGTAAAAGACACTATTCCATAAGATTTGTATCCGAGCATAAGGATTCTGAGAGGAGAAACCTAGTGTTAGCATGCCATATCAATAGCCACCTCTGTAGAATAGTTCATGGTTACACACTCAACAAAGCTCAAGTAAGGCTAGGGTCACACATAAGCCCTTGGTCCGTTTCTGGCTTCATTTTTGTCATTTTTTTTTTCTAAGTCCAAAAACTGACAGAAAAATGGATTGGATGTAATAAACACCCTGTCCGTTTTTTTCTGGACCTCAAAACATTGCTCTGTCCGTTTTTGAGGCAAAAACGTTGCTAGCAACGTTTTTGGCATCAGTTAAAAAATGCATGTGTTTTTTTAACATGGGGCCCTATGGGAAACGCATGTGTTAACGCATGGCACATATAGGCGCATGCGCTAACTCATGCGTTAACGCATATGCGTTTTTAATGAAAAAATGACTAAGTCCAAAAACGTTCAGGGGTGCCTGCTCAAAAAGCACCCTATAAAAAACGAATTGGTGATGAAAATCACTTCCAAAAACGGACTTCTATGTGTGACCCCAGTCTAAGTAGAAGAAGTCAAAAAAGGTGAACTTGTAATTTTGGGTGATTTCAACATTGTTCCGTATGGGACCTTTGATTTTTTGGCACCAAATAGACATATATTCCCCACACTGAAAAACTGGTAGGTCAGGCAAGAATATTTAGATATATTTAGATGTTTGAACACAACCTCCATAGAATATTTTCTTCCTTCTCCATAGACTATACATACTATTCCAAGGCCCATAAAACATTTTCGTGCATTGACCTCATGATCAGTGATTCGAACACAATCTCTAAATTTCACAGCATTAAAATACTCCCGTAGGCATTTTCTGATCATGCACCTGTTCTGGGTGAGCTGTTTTTAGGAGCCTCTCTATATTCAAAATTTATGTGGAGATTAATACCAGTTACATTACTCAACATTTAATAAAGAAATAGAACAAGGCCATAAGACTTATTTCATAGAAAACAATACAGATGGCATACAGTACGCCCTTACACTTTGTGCAACGGGCATAAGGCGGTAAATAGAAGTCTACTAATAAATATAGCGTCTAAACAGAATAAGGAAAAAATACTCCAGCTTCAGTTGAGATTAAAAATAAAGAACTACCATAGATCAACAAAAACGTATCAAGCCAAGCCAAATATGGGAAAATTATCAAA
Organism: Allobates femoralis; assembly: GCA_033576535.1. NCBI lineage: Eukaryota > Metazoa > Chordata > Amphibia > Anura > Aromobatidae > Allobates > Allobates femoralis. The sequence goes on from JARQOC010000006.1 coordinate 113,971,751, forward strand.
ATTAGAATAGACCTGAGAGATACTTTATTCTCAAATTATGAACAATTTGCAAAGGCAATGAAGACAAATTACTAAAAATCTTTTAAGAAACCCACAGAACTGATGGCCTTAAAACTTAAAGCTGTTAGTATAAAAAGTTTAAGTAAAATTAAGAAACGAGATGGTTCTGTTTGTATTCATCCCCAAAAATTGTTCATATATTCGCAGATTACTACACAAAATGATATAATCTTAATGTAGACCCTGATATTCCAGAACCATCTAAAGAGATGATAAATGGTTTCTTGAAGGTAACACAATTCCCCGCCATAAATCCATAATTGAAACTACTTAATTCCCTAATTTCAGAATCTGAAATCGTAGAGACCATTAAACAATTAAACCCCTAAAATTGCCTGGTCTCAATGTTAATACTAACAAATATTTTAAAATATTCTCAAATTTATTTGCTCTTCATGTCAGTTATTTCATAAGGCCTCAGTCGTGGGAGAATTTCCCACAGAGATGTTAAAGGCCAACATTAATTTAGAACTTATGCCCAATTAAAGGCCTATCTCATTAATAAATACTGATGTCAAAATTAATGCAAAAATAATTGCAAACAGGTTAAAAAAATATTACCCAATCTCATTAATAGAGACCAACTGGGTTTTCTAAAAGGTAGGAGAATGTCAGATGTTACAAGACAAATTTTAAATTTGGTAAATATAGTTAAACAATCCAAAACTCCATCTATGTTTCTCCCTTCTTGATACCGAGAAGGCATTTGACCATGTTAACTGAATTTTTTTTAGAGCAACTTTGTCAAAAGTTGGGTTTGAGGAAAGATTCCTACAGTCAATAATGGTGCTTTACTCATACCCTTTGGCCAAAATTCTGGCAAATAATTATTTTTCAAAAACAATACAGATAACTAACAGAACCCATCAAGGTTGTCCATTACCCCCCTCTTATTCATCATAGTAAAAGAACCATTGGCTGAATATGTTAGATCTAATTCTAAAATTGAAGGCATCAAGGTAGACCAACATCAATTTAAGAGAGTCTTTCTTGCGGATGATGTTGTACTGTCTCTAACGAACCCTGTCGAATCACTTAGGGCCTTTTCACACTGGGGTTTTTTGAAAAATGCGTCAGTCGCGGTAAAAAAAACACATCTGACGCATTTTCCGCCTAACGGCTGTACTTGCTACATACTTGCGGCAAGCCCCATGCATTGTCTATGGGGCTTGCGGTAAGTGTGTGGCAAGTGCGGTTCCAGCAGTTGCGACCGCGAAAAAACACGGTCAGCAGCGGGTTTTTTTGCGGCCGCAACTGCCAGAACTGCACTTGCCGCACCTGTCACACATTTACTGCAAGCCCCTTAGACAATGCATGGGGCTTGCCGCAAGTGTGCCGTCAGGCGGAAAATGCAGCAGATATAGAAAGTAACATGCAAAATGTTTACCGTGCCCAAGATTCTGTATATATTTGCAACTCAACCTCTGTTGGTACTCCAAAATTCTTTGGAAAACTACAGGCCAATCTGAATAAATTTATTTGGATCAAAAAAAGAGCTAGGATCTCAAATGAACTGCTAATGAGGAATAAATATGGGGGATGGGGGGAGGTCTTAGCTTGCCTAATCTCTCTAGTTACTACTACACCTTTCCAATCAAATCTGTGGGTCCTCCCCCACCCCGCTCCTTCGTCCTCTGTCCTCCTCCCCCCGCCGCTCTGTGCTCCGTCCTCCTTCTGCCACTGCGTCCCCCCCTGCCTGTGCCCCTCCATCCCCCCCACCCCACCGATTCCTCCTCCTTCCTTTATCCTCCTCCCCTCCACCACTCCATCCTCCGTCCTCCCCCTGCCTGTGCTGCTCCGTCCTACCCCAACTCACTGCTTCGTCCTCCGTCCTCCTCCCCCGTCGTTCTGTGCTCTGTCCTCCCCCTGCTTCTCCGTTCTCCCCCTGCCTGTGCCGCACCATCCTCCCCCACCCTGCCGCTACCTCCTCCATCCTCCTCCCCCCTGCCTCTCTGTCCCTCCCTCCTCCCCCCGCCACTCCATCCTCCCCCTACCTGTGCCGCTCCTTCCTCCATCCTCCTCCCCCCTGCCATGCCGTCCTCCCCCCGCCGCTCCCTCCTCATAGTCCCTCCCTATTCAGCCCTCACCGCCTTCCCCATGCAATCCCAATTTCTATATTCTAGAATACCCGATGCGTCGGGCCACCATCTAGTTTGAATATAATGTCTTAATAATGCAGATTATGTTGGCACTGTAGAAATAAAATTATTATTTCTGTGAGTAATGTGAATATTGCTGAAATACTACTCTACTACTACTAATAATAATATTGTTGTAAATTATAATGATGTGATGTCTCCTATGTACCATAATTTGTTTAGGAGTAGTCTTGCACTTCTTTTTATGATTGATTTATTAGGGCATTTGGTCACAGAGTTGGCTTTTCTGCTCAGGAACGTCTCCACACGATGACCACAGTCACTCACAAAAGGTGGCTTCAATACTAACAGAACTGTCTTGTCTTTGCATTACATGCCACCCATGAAATGACTGACTGGCTATATTCCCCTGCTTCTTCTCCTTAAAGGGGTATTCCCATCTCCAAGATCATATTCCTGTACGTAGTATGTGTAATCTAGCTAATTATCTTGTGGTGTCTATCAGTCACTTCTGCCATCAGGATGTCCTTCTATCACGCGCGAGTAGCAGCCATATGTGCAAACCCAAGTGATGACTCTGCAAATATGGCGCTCGTTGGTGGTACTGCCCCCTTGCACAGTACCACCAGCGGTGACGCCAACAGCCGAACATGATGCCACCTGAAACCAATAGCATGAACCCTCCACCGCAGACCGCCGCACGCAGATCGCTTCCCGCCATACACACCACTGAATGAGGAACTGCGCCTGCTAGAAACCCGATGCATGCAGGACCACTGCCATCTTTGGACACCCAGGGAAGGGGTGACTGCTCAGGGAGGAGAGAGAGGGCACAGGGTGAGACAGCTCAGAGGGGAGAAAACTTGCCAGGGGGAGCTCAAGGGAGAGAGCACAGAGCTATGAAGACACCAGAGGAGGGAGAGAGACTGCAGAGCATAGAGCACACAGGGAGAGACAGCTCAAAGGAGAGAGTACATGAGGGGAGAAGACTGCATGGGGGAGAACACAGCACACACGGAGTAGAGAGAAAGCAGACAGAGGGGAGAGCACACAGGAGAGAGCGTATAGGGAAAGACAGGTTAAAGGAGATAGCACAGAGGGGAGAACACAGCACATGGGAGAGAGAGCGGACAGGGGGGAGAGTGCACTGGTGGGAGAGACAGCCCTCGCACCCAGTGAGACAGAGCCCTGCCTTATTGTTATGTCACCGTCCTCCTGATGCGATGGCATCGGGTCCACATCTAATAATAACAATATTAGCAAATACCTCCAATTAGAAATGTAGAATGGTTTTACTGGTAAGAAATGTAATTTCCTCATGTGCAGGGCATTACAGGACCTTAGGTATCCATGGTTACGACCACGAGCATCTCCCTGACTTTCTATTTATGTGCGACTATAACCATGGATATCTGAAGTCCTACAATGCCCTGAACATGAGGAAAATAAATTGATTACCGTAATATAAAAACCATACTACATTTACAATTGGAGGCATTTGCTATTATTATTATTATTATTATTATTACACTTCTACTTACATAAATGCAAAGTCCGTTTGTCATCCACTTCCAGCATCATGCTGTCTGCATATCACATCCTGCGTCAGGCGCATTACCACACCCAAGTGATGGATATGCAAATATGGTGCTTGCTGGTGGTAATGGTCCATTGTGAACTACATCCAGAAGTGCCACGAAAGCCCACACGGGAATACACCCGAAACCACCAAGACTCTTCATCGCCACTTATCCCTAACGCTCCACACTGCCCCCAGACTTTGCTCGACTTCACCGGCGCACACCACCACATGACTAACTATGCCTGTGCCTACCCGGCATGCACAGGCACAGTTAGTCAGACCACCACCATCTTTGAACACTAACTGTGCATGTGCATGCTGAGTATGCACAATGCTCAGACACCAGTGCTCACTGCACATGGGGGAGACAAAGCACAAGGGGAGACAAAGCACAGGGGGAGAGAGTGACAGCACAAGGGGAGAGACAGCATGGGTGGGTGAGTGCACAGGGGGAGAGACAGAAGAAGGGGAGAGCGAGATCAGACAGGGAGGAGAGACAGCGCACAAGGGGAAGTGAGAGCGCACAAGGGGAAGAGAGCACATGGGTGGGAAGAACACACAATGGGCAGAGACAGCGCACAGGGGCAGAGAAAGCACATGGGGAGAGTAAGCATACAGGGGTAAAAGAGATCACACAGGGGGAGGGGCAAGTGCACAGGGGGAGGGGTGAGTACACAGGAGGAGGGGCGAGTGTACAGAGGGAGGGGAGAGTGCACATGGGGAGACAGCTCAAAAGAGAGCACATGGGGGACAAGAAAACATAGGTAGGAGAGAGACAGCACAAAGGGGGAGACCTCTCAAAGCAGAGAGCAAAGAGGGAAGAAGACAGCGCAGAGGGAGAGAGACCGCGCACAGGGGGAGCGCACAGGGGGATGACAGCTGAAAGGAGAGAGCACATGAAGGGAGAAGACAGCATGGGGAGAAGACAGCATACAGGGGGGAGAGAGTAGCAGACGGGGAGACAGGTCAAAGGAGAGAGTAAGAGGGGAGAGAGACAGTGCACCCGGGGGAGACAGATCAAAGGAGAGAGCACAGATGGAGAAGTCAGCACACAGGCAGGAGAGAGAGAGAACGGACAGGGGGTAGAGCACATAAGGGAGACAGCCACTACCCTCCTGATGCGATAGCATCAGGCACCCATCTAGTACTACATAATGGGATAGAATCTTACAGATGGGATTACCCCTTCTAGGGTTGTGCACCTGGATAAGTGTAGGGCCTATTTTATATTAAATGAAAGTCAATGTCTTTAATCTTTAAAACTATTAACATTTTCACAAAGGTGACGTGTAAGCATGTAATTCTGCATTTATTTAAAGGGAAAAAACAACAAGGAAACAAGAGAGCAAATACCCTAAAATAATAAAAGTAAAATGTTAAAGTGCAAGAAAATAAATAGGGTACTTGGTGACATTATTTTGATCAAAAAAATGTGTAAGCTGTCCCACCGTAAAAAAGGGACCCCATCAGGACAGTCCCTGCCAAAAATCAAGTACTACTACCTTATCACCTGTCTGTGATGTGGAAATAAAAATCCCATACAATGGAAAGCTACAAACTAAATACTGTCCAGCTCAAAGCCAGGCCACACAAACATAATGAAATAAAACCAGGGCTGGAACTAAAATATAACCATGCAGTGATGCATATTCACACTGACCTCATGAAGGAAAAAAAACATTATTTTGACCAAAAAAATGCGTAAGGCCACTTTCACATCAGCGTTTTTTTAAAATCGCGGCAGATGCGGTGAAAAAAACGCATCTGCCGCGATTACCGCATAACCGCGACACTTGCGGCACAGTTGCGGCAAGCCTAATGCAATGTCTATGCGGGCTTGTGGCAGGTGCGGCAAGTGCGGTTTTGGCACTTGTGGCAGGTGCGGCCGCGAAAAAAAACACGGTAAGCCGCGGTTTTTTTCGGCCGCACCTGCCGCAAGTGCCGAAACCGCACTTGCCGCACCTGCCTCAAGCCCGCACAGACATTGCATTGGGCTTGCCGCAACTGTGCCGCAAGTGTCGCGGTTATGCGGTAATCGCGGCAGATGCGTTTTTTTCACTGCATCTGCCACGATTTAAAAAAAACGTTGATGTGAAAGCAGCCTTAGCTGTCCTGCCGAGACAAGGTTGGACATTACTTAGTGCTTGGCTTCCCATCATATGCTGTGCTCTGTTGGGACCCAGGTCCTGCTTGATTCAATCCTTGTCATTTCCCCATCAGAGAAAGGTGATAAGGTATTAGTACTTGATTTTAGTTGGGGACTGTCCCGATGGGGTCTCTTTGTTGCGGTGGGACAGCTAACACTTTTTTGATCAAAATAATGTAACCAAGTACCCTATTTATTTTATTGCACTTTAGCATTTTACTTCTATTATTTTAGGGTATTTGCTCACTTTTTTTCCTTGTTGTTTATTCCTTTTTTTTTTTTTTCCATTATGAGGCCAATGCGAACGTGCACCACTGGTTTTATTTCATTCATTTAAAGGGATGGTATAAGATTAGACACAAAGGCTGGCTTTTTACATAACAAGCTCTATTCTTGCCTATGGACTGTGGTTGAAATTGCTGCACAGCTCTATTCATTGGGATGAGTCACATTATTAGATACAGCCCACAGACAAGAATGACTACTTTTCTTTGTAGAACTGTTTTAGTTTAGACTCCTTGATACATTCTGTGACTTTCATTACCTTTTTCTCTTCTATCGTCCTGACTGGAAATTAGTACCTACCAGGCACACTAGGCAGATTAGTAAGCTGATCGACTTTGATTTATAAGTAGCTTTCATTTTCCCTAACTGAATCAACTAACTATTTTCACCAAAGCTTTTTTTCTTATTTTTTGGTTGACTTAATATGATTTTCTAATAAGCCTAGCAGTAATGAGAAATACAGGAGGAGTTTAGGCAATGAAAAGAATTCTGTAACTGTTTGATCAGGAGTGTGGTCCGGATTAGGATCTCTGCACGCTCCGAAGGGGCGGTAGAACAAACATTACTCAAAGAATTTATGATTTCATTCTATCTTGGTGTGATAGTTAGTATCTGGTTATCTGCAAGTATATGTTAGTATTCTGGAAGATATCATTGCATTGCTTTGAGGGTTCATGTACACCGGAGAGCCTGTTTTGCACTCGCTGTCCTTTAAATCCAGCTCTCCTGTGATCTCTATGCCCCAGCCTCGGTCTCCCCAGTGAGGTATATGCTCCCAGCCTCTCCTGTGATATCTGGGGCATTAGCAAACCTGGAAAAGCAGTTGAGGAGCAACATGATCAATATCATTGAAGCCAAAAAGAAGCAGCTCCAGCCACCACAGTAGGCGGGAGTTGATTGTTTAACCAAATATAGTGGGTCATTTTCAAGTTGATAATTTTGTGTGGCCCCTGAAAGATTGTAGACATTTCCAAATGACCCTTGGGAAAAAAATGGTTCCCCACCCTTGCCTTAGGGTATGCGTGAACACACTTTTTTTTTTTTCATGATGCCGTCAAAATCAAGTTTTCTTTTATGCTTATTTTTTTTAGGAGTTTTCAGAAGAGTTGTTTCCTGCAGCAGTTTTGAGAAGTCTTCTGACCATTTTTTGCAGCCTTTTGACTGGTAGGGTGCCTAGTTTGGACCAGTTCCTTTTAGGCGTCTTTCAAAACCTTAACAAAAGGGAGAAGTGGAATTTTTTTTGTCCAGTAAAAAATAATCTTTATTTCCTTATGTTAATCACACAGAGTATAGACCCAACTCATCTAATGAGCCAATATGGATAAAGCAGTGTACCAGCATACTGTATATAGCGTAAGGCATTTAAACGTGAGTAACCAGTAGCTAAAGAAATGTCATATAAACAACCAAAAATACCATGTAAGTATATATTATACAATATACAACCTACCTCTTATGGAGGAAAACATAGTGAGAGACAGGCCCGGTGCATGAAGTCTTAACTCACATTTCCCACTTCTTCCTGAAAGAATAGTATATTATTTACTTACATGGTATTTTGGTTGGATTGTTTATGTGTCATTCCCTGAGCTGCAGCCTATTCACATTTAAATGTCTTATGTTGAAACATTACTTTATCCATATTGGCTCACTCAGTGAGTTGGCTGCTATAATGTGTGATTGACAGACATTTATTGCCATCTACATCCTTTATATGTACTTGCACTTTGTGTATGGTTTAATATGTGAGGAAGGCTATCCGCCAAAATGCCTAATCTCGTCAGGCACTGCCTGCATATACAGTACGATATGCCTAGTGTTACTGTGCTGGACCTGTACTAGCACTAATTTTTAAAGAAAGTTTTTTCTAATAAATATAATCTTTTTTTTGCTATGGATTCTACTCTGGATTTATCTTCTGCTAAGGCCGATTATTGTTATTAGGGATAACCTCTACGCTATCTGTTTGGTAACTCCCCCATTGAAAACGGGATCCAGCATTTCAATTCATGGGGTAATCTGACTTGAATTTATTTTTTTCTCTGTCTATATTTTAATATATGGTAATGCTTCACAAAAAACCTCAACTTCTCCTTTTTGCTTATATATTCTCTTATGGAATGTGCCGCCTCTAAGGTTATTGTCTGAATGTGAACATTGTTCTCCTCATCATGACGTACATAGCTTTACCCTAGTGATGGGCGAATCCTAAATTACTCGGAATCGCTTGACTCTAGCGAGTCCGAGCACAGGACTCGATACTCGTTGTGAGTCTAGCGAGTCCAATGTTAATGAATGGGGAAGCGAGTAATAGCGAGTAGTGTGAGATTTACAAATCGCAGATGTGTCTCGGAAGCTTCAGCCTGAAGCAATCCTAGTTTTGTCATTTATTTGCATTGGACTCGTTTACTTTACAACTGTAATCGCTGGGAAACTCGCACAGATAAGAGTCCTGTCTGCTCAGTGTGCTGGCTGCCAGCTCCAGGGTCCTAGAGCCCGCCTGCTGCCTGATGTAGCAGAGCTGAGATTGTTCTCAGTCTGCTCATTCCCTGTGTACAGACATGAATGTCTGTGCACAGAGATGATGTAGCAGAGCTGAGATTGTTCTCAGTCTGCTCATTCCCTGTGCATAGACATCTATATCTATGCACAGGGGATGTAGCAGAGAGGACATCGCGTTTTGGACTGCGTCGGACGGAAGAGGATTTTTTTAATTAAAGATGGAGTCCCTAATGGCTTTTTTTTTATTTCTAATAAAACATTTTCTTTGTGTTCTGTTTTTTTTAAAACAATTTAATAGAAATTCATGGTGGTCATGTCTAATATTGGCGTGACCGCCATAAATTTCGGGCTTAGGGCCAGCTGATAATACAAAGCTGGCCCTAACCTCTTTATTACCCAGCATGCCACCGCTACCAGGGCCGCTGGAAGAGCGGGTTCAGCGCCAGAGGATGGCGCTTCAATGAACGCGCCATCTTCTGGGGCGGCTGTGGGCTGCAATTTGCAGCGGGGGGTGCCCAGAAAGCTTGGGCATCCTTGCGCTGCGGATTCCAGCCCCCAGCTGCTTAGCTGTACCTGGCTAGACATAGAAATTGCGCGGAGCCCCACGCATTTTTTTAAAATTATTTCATGAAATTCTGAGATTCTGACTCTGACTCTGACTCTGAGACTCTGACTCTGAGACTCTGACTCTGAAATTCATGAAATAATAAAAAAAAATGCGTGGGGCTCCGCGCAATTTCTATGTCTAGCCAGGTACATCTAAGCAGCTGGGGGCTGGAATCCGCAGCACAGGGATGCCCAAGCTTTCTGGGCACCCCCCGCTGCAATTTGCAGCCCGCAGCCACCCCAGAAGATGGCGCGTTCATTGAAGCGCCATCCTCTGGCGCTGAACCCCGCCTCTTCCAGCGGCCCTGGTGGCGGTAGCACGCTGGGTAATAAAGGGGTTAATACCAGCTTTGTTATACAAGCTGGTATTAAGCCCGAGATTCTTAATGTCAGGCCACGTTTGACCCAGCCACTAAGAATCTCCAATAAAGGGTTAAAAAAACACACCACAGAGAAAATTTTTTATTTGAAATAAAAAAAAAGCCATTAGGGACTCCATCTTTAATTAAAAAAATCCTCTTCCGTCCGACGTAGTCCAAAATGCGATGTCCTCTCTGCTACATCCCCTGTGCATAGATAGATGTCTATGCACAGGGAATGAGCAGACTGAGAACAATCTCAGCACTGCTACATCATCTCTGTGAGCAGGCGGGCTCTAGGACCCTGGAGCTGCACAGAGCAGACAGCTGGACTCGGCTCGCAATGTAACAGCAGTTACTTTGCGAGTTTCCCTGCTATCACTGGCACAGTAGCCGAGTCTAATGCAAACAATGGCAATCCTAGTTTTGTCAGCGTTTCTGACAAAACTAGGATTGATATTGATTTGCATTGGACTCGTGCGAGTAATCACTGGGAAACTCGCAGAGTACCGAGTCCTGCGAGTCCCTTACTACTCGCCGAGTAACGAGTCCTAGCGAGTAGATTCGCCCATCCCTACTTTACCCTAAATAGACCAATGGATTTTTGCTAATAGTTTTTCAAAACTTGAAGCTGGAAAAAAAACCTAAAAAGACTGAACATGTGAACAGTAAAGTGGTTTTGCAATTGAATTGAAAATGTTTATTAAGCATTTTTAGAGCAATGTTTTAGTTGATTGTTGGAGGTCGCTAACTATAAAATACTCCTTGTACACAATCCCTTAAAATAATGGAGAACCTTGCTAGCACAGTGGCCCCCTCACTGTTTTTGTTGCACACTGACAAGCTCCCTGTTTATGCAGGGAATTACATAATTTCACATTACTTAAACAGAGCCGTCCTGCAGTTTTGCAGGATTGCTGGTGAGCTGGGCACAATTGTGCAAGACGCCATGCCTGCATCCCCAATGGCACCATGGTTGGAGCCCCACTTTTTATAATGTGATGGCCTATCACTTTATGAGATATAAATAGGGTATTCCATATTCAAAAATTATTAACATCATCTGTTTAAATGTGGCCATTAATAGAGAAATGAGGCGGCACTCACCAGGTTAATGATGCCTTTTATATTCAACTGTGACAGTTGACATCAGTGCGGGGAGAGGGAGTGAGGAGTTGGCAGACGACTGCACACAATTTTGCAGGGTCTCCGCTTCAATGGGACCCATATAAGGACCTGTTGAAGAGGAGACCCCGCGAAACAGCGTGCTGTCGTCCGCCAACTCCCCACTCCTTCTCCCCGCACTAATGTCAACTGCCACGGTTGAATACAAGGAGCATCATTAACCTGGTGAGTGCCGCCTCTTTTCTCTATTAATGGCCACAAAGTTGTTCATATAGGCAGGACCTGCTCGGTCTGAGACTATTATACACAGCATTGGTGCCCCGTTGTTAACTCTTCAGTTACTGGTCATCTATTTAAATAGACAGGATTAAACATCAATACCAGATACAATACTACAAGTATAACCCATGAACAAGTGTGGAGCAGACATTTTTTTTTCATCATGGAATAACTCTGTATACGGGTTAACTGAAAAAAAACCCATTCTCCACTTCTCCTCTTATACTGCTGTATGGGTCCTAAACCTGTCTCCGTGCTGTCTTTTCCAGTAAGGAATTACATGTGACCAATACAGCCAATGATTAGCTGCAGCAGTCACATGTCTGTGTTTCCAGAATAGATTTAAAAGATGATTGGCTGGAGAGTTATAATATTTGCAAACGCGATACAACATTAGCTTGTTTTCTAAATATAAAAGTGGACACCCCCTTTAAGTAATTTTCTATAGTTAAGACTTTTCCTCTACCACCTAGAATGAATCCAAAGGGTGTGCATTTTTCTAAAGAACCTAGTATATTTTTGCAATATGTGTACATCACATTACTCTATAATGCTTCTTTACCCTTTGCTAGCACTGCAGGGGGATTAAACATGTAATTCCAGGTTCTCCTGCTTATTACAGCTCATCTGGAGGTCCCAGCAGCAATATACTTGAAGATCAACTTATAATTAGATGACCCTCCTAACAAAAAAAAAAGGAGAAAAATAGGAATATTGGCTGTCTTTCTGAACTTTGACAAGAAATTTGAACCCGATTTCTTCTTACCATTGACTTAAGATTTATTTATTAGCTCAGGGATCCTTATCATTACTGTAAGAGTTTAGAGAAGAATTACAAACGTGGCCCTGTTACTGACTGGGGAAATCTTCCAAATTATATTCCATCATGAGGAGGACACTATTTCAAAAAGTTTACGGCGGATGAAACATGGCACAAACATTATATGACTTTGCAAAATAATATAGCTAGCAGCAAATGTGAATATGAGAATGCAGGGGAGGAAGCCTCCAGATACCAGTTGTTATACATAATGTTATTTGACTGTGCAATAACCTTGGAGCTTCAGGGATATCACAATGAAACATAGAATGAGAGAACATGGAATCAGTCCGCAGAGAACAAAAAGTACCAGGAAAGACATCAGTAAACAGTTTTGATTTGGAAAGTTAGATACAAACTGAAAATTTCAGCAAAATGATACATACATTAACCTTGAATGAGGCCAGCTTGTATTATCAGAGAAAAATAATTTATCTCTCCTCTTTTGTTTTCAGCTAAGTAGCCTGGAGCACTTTTTGGGCTTTATTAGAAAATGCATTGTATAAAATGCTTTGGAATATTGTCATCTCTGAACTGTCATAGATGGTTATTCCATATAGAGAGAATAGTGCTTATATTCAGGACGACTTCCGAGAGTTACTGTTTTAAAAAGGACTTTAAAGTGATTAAGCTATTTCAATCGATTTTTTTTTACACTGAGCTGAATAGAAAAATAGATACTTTTTAAACAACAGATAAATGATGGGTAGAATGGAACACAAGTTATTTCTGGCTGTCGTTCATTTCCTTATAGTAACCCAACATTATCACCATGTTACACAGGGAATACAGCCATCAATTGGTACCACATGGTTGTATGACAGCTCCATCATCTACAGCAGGGATCTCAAACTCAATTCCTCAAGGGCCGCAAACAGTGCAAAGGCAAGCTCATGAGACTCAAATATATTGTCTGCTTCCCTCCCCTTGATTGGTTAAAGATAGACGTAGCCCTGCTCACTCTCTGACGGCATCTGTGGTTGTTTGCCAGCATGACTGGTTGATTGCCTTTCTGGCGTCAGATTACTGTGAAAATAAATAATTGAAAAAATTGCTGTGGGGTCCCTCCCAATTTTGATTACGGCCAAGATAAAGTGGCTAGTTGTGGTTCACAGGCTGCAGCTGTCTGCTGTACACTAGCTGGCGAAGAGAAATAAGGTGTATCCCACATCTCTCTTTTTTTTTAAATTAATTTGTTTTTAAAGCTAAATACAAGGCTAAAATACCCTTTAGTGGAACATAAAAGGTACTAAAGAGTGCAAGCTTACAATATATAAGGGCGTGGGAGATTATATAGCTCTTTGACATTTATCAATCTATAAATCTATTTAATTTTTCCATCCATCTATCAATCCATCCATTTGAACAGCTGAAAAATTGAGCAATCTTTAAAGGGATCCTGTCACCTCCAAACCACCTCCTAAGCTATTAAAAGCTGTCCCTAGAGCATAGTAACACTTACCCTACACTCCTTTTAGCTCCTAAATGCATATATTGAAACTGAATATAAACGTTATAAAAGTACCTCATTACTGATGTTAATGAGTGACTATGGTATTCATAGTCACCCAGCCAGGCTGTCCCTCTTCATAATATCACACCTCAATAGGCATGATCTTCATCATACATTCAAATGCGCGCCTCCCTGTGCGCCTCCCCGCTCTCCTATTCCGGACCGCTGCTGTGTGGGGGCTGTATGACGCGATTTTTTTTGTCAACGTCAATGGACTCAATTTCCCCAGTAAATGGTCTGGTATGGCCACAACTCAACAAGGCAGGAGGAAACATAATCTGCATTCAAGAGACTCATCTATTAGAAAAGGACAGTGTCAGAATGTATTTTGGCAACTACCCACATCAATATTTTGTGAATCGGGGAACTAAGAAAGCAGGGGTGGGAATTTTTATAAAGAAGTCAGTTGCGTTCACCTCAAAAAGTGATCCTGAAGGTCATTACCTCGTGGTTGTTTGTTACATTAACAATGCTCCATTTACGTTGGTTTCCTTAAGGCCCAGTTACACATACAGATAATTGTGCAGATTGTTCGCAGATCTCTGGTTGCAGTGAAATCGTGGACACATTGTTACATTTGTACACAGCCACAAAATGGAACAATGTGTCCATGATTTCACTGCAACAGAGATCTGTGAACAATCTCTGCACAATTATCTGTGTGTGTAACTGGGCCTTTATATGCCCCAAATGTTGGTCAATTTAAATTTCTGAGGGGATTTCTTGACAAACTTCACTCATTTGCCTGTGGTTATAGGTTAATTTGTGGTGATGTTAATATTCCCATGCACAAACATCTTGATTGCTCCAATCTCTCTCACTCTAGAGGTGAAATGGGTTCCTTGATCTGTGATTACTAGGGATGAGCGAGTCTACTCGCTAGGACTCGTTACTCGGCGATTCTTAAGGGACTCGCTGGACTCGGTAATCGGCGAGTCTTTTAGCGAATACTCGCTCAGTAACGAGTCCAATGCAAGTCAATGGCAATCTTAGTTTTGTCAGAGTTTACTTTATCTCACTCGCTAGACTCGCTAGACTCGCTCTATCACATCGCTATATAGCTTGAATCTCCCCAAACAGCAGCGAGTCTGAGCGAGTCTACGAGTCCGAATCCTAGCGAGTCTGCGATTCCGAGTCCTGTATTCTCTATTCGGGACTCGCGAATCCAGAATCTTTTATGTTACTAGTCAGCATTGCGTGTTAGGTCAGAAAACTTGTGAAGACAGCCAATCATAGTCAGTAATGCCATAGCAGCTTTGGTTGTGTCAGGACTATGATTGGCTGCTGTCCATCGTGATGCCTATGTCATCTATGACAGGCAAGGCAGTATATAAGGCTTGCCCCCGCCATTTTGGGCACATTCCTGAGAAGAGCTGACCTAGTGCAGGGAGACTTGGAGCAGATCTAGGGACAGTTAGGCAGTGTAGGAGTCACATATAACCCAAAAGTTCTTTTCAGAACTAACAGGACGGCGTGTAGGAGTCAAGATTCCTCACACATAACCCAAAAGTTCTTTTCAGAACTACCAGGACGGAGGATTGCTGTACAGGACTGTAAGGAAGGGAGATAGGAGCAGCCTTACAGTGAATCCAGCACCATCCTCAGAGCTTAGTTCACCCAGCTTTCCGCAGAGCTGTAATCCTAAGCTTTTTCTTATTTTTGGCACTAGTCTACCAAATATTTTTTGTGCCATTTTTCCACAAAAAATTTCCTGTGCCAGTGCGTTGCTGTACGGTGTCCTGCCTGCAGCTCGCACGGTACTTGTAACATTTTACGCAGCCAGCACCGCAGCCTAATAGTGCCTGGTTCTGCGTACTAAACAATTTTTTCCTGTGCCAGTGCGTTGCTGTACGGTGTCCTGCCTGCAGCTCGCACGGTACTTGTAACATTTTACGCAGCCAGCATTGCAGTCTAACAGTGCCTGGTTCTGCGTACTAAACAATTTTTTCCTGTGCCAGTGCGTTGCTGTACGGTGTCCTGCCTGCAGCTCGCACGGTACTTGTAACATTTTACGCAGCCAGCATTGCAGTCTAACAGTGCCTGGTTCTGCGTACTAAACAATTTTTTCCTGTGCCAGTGCGTTGCTGTACGGTGTCCTGCCTGCAGCTCGCACGGTACTTGTAACATTTTACATCTTTCCTCCGCTCTTCTTCCTCTGTCCTCCGGTCTGCTCTGTCTTCTGTCTTCTCTGTTGCTGTCCTCTTCCTGTGCCGTCCTGCTGCTTCTGTCGGCTCCTCTGCACAGTCATCTCCCAGCATGGAGATGAGGGTGCAGAGGAGCAGAGTCACACCAGGGCACAGCATCTGTGTGATTGCTGTGCCCTGGTCTGTGTTAACCCCCTAAGTGCTGTGATCTCATGGATCACAGCACTTAGTTTCCATGGTGATTGGATCCACTATCGCCAGAGACTTACAACAAGGGAGCACTTGATCCCTTGTTGTAGTCTCTGGGATCAGCGTCATGGTGCACTGTATGGCAATGATGTGCCATACCGTGCACCATGACGCTGATCCCAGAGACTACAACAAGAGGACAGTTGATCCCTTGTTGTAGTCTCTGGGATCAGCGTCATGGTGCACGGTATGGCACATCATTGCCATACAGTGCACCATGACGCTGATCCCAGAGACTACAATAAGAGGACAGTTGATCCCTTATTGTAGTCTCTGGGATCAGCGTCATGGTGCACTGTATGGCAATGATGTGCCATACCGTGCACCATGACGCTGATCCCAGAGACTACAACAAGAGGACAGTTGATCCCTTGTTGTAGTCTCTGGGATCAGCGTCATGGTGCACGGTATGGCACATCATTGCCATACAGTGCACCATGACGCTGATCCCAGAGACTACAATAAGAGGACAGTTGATCCCTTATTGTAGTCTCTGGGATCAGTGTCATGGTGCACTGTATGGCAATGATCTGCCATACCGTGCACCATGACGCTGATCCCAAAGACTACAAGAAGAGGACAGTTGATCCCTTATTGTAGTCTCTGGGATCAGTGTCATGGTGCACGGTATGGCACATCATTGCCATACAGTGCACCATGACGCTGATCCCAGAGACTACAACAAAGGAACACTTGATCCCTTGTTGTAGTCTCTGGGATCAGCGTCATGGTGCACAGTATGGCAGATCATTGCTATACAGTGCACCATGACACTGATCCCAGAGACTACAACAAGGGATCAAGTGTCCTCTTGTTGTACTCCCTGGGATCAGCGTCATGGTGCATGGTATGGCAATGATGTGCCATACCGTGCACCATGACGCTGATCCCAGAGACTACAACAAGGGAGCACTTGATCCTTTGTTGTAGTCTCTGGGATCAGCGTCATGGTCCACAGTATGGCAGATCATTGCCATACAGTGCACCATGACGCTGATCGCAGAGACTACAACAAGGGATCAACTGTCCTCTTGTTGTAGTCCCTGGGATCAGCGTCATGGTGCATGGTATGGCAATGATGTGCCATACCGTGCACCATGACGTTGATCCCAGAGACTACAACAAGAGGACACTTGATCCCTTGCTGCAGTCTCTGGATGTAGCAGAGGTGATCGAGCGTCGTGGGACCTTCGTTGTGGACTACGTCGGATCTTTACAATAAAGATGGAGTCCGAATTTTGTTTGTGTTTTTTTTTCAAATAAAAAGATTTTTCTCTGTGTGTATTTTCTGACTATTTACCAGAGATTCCTAATGGCGGGTCTAACATTGGCCCTATATTATGAATCTTGGGCTTAGTGCCAGCTGCCAATAAAAAGCTGGCATTAACGCCTTTATTACCTAGTTTGCCACCGGCACCAGGGCAACTGGAAGAGCCTGGGTACAGCGCCAGAAAATGGCGCTTCAATGAATGCGCCATTTTCTGGGGCGGCTGCGGGCTGCAATTCGCAGCATGGGGGGCCCAGAACGCTTGGGCCTCTCTATGCTGAGGATTCCAGTCCCCAGCTGCCTAGTTGTACCTGGCTGGGCCAAAAATATGGCGGAGCCCCATGCCATTTTTTTTTTTACTTCTACCAATAAAATGACAAGGAGCCTTGCCTTATTTTTGGATGCCAGCCAGGTACAACTTGGCAGTTGGGGGGCTGCAATCCTCATTGTGGAGAGACCCAAATGTTGTGTTTCCCCCACGCTGCAAATTGCAACCCACAGCCACCCCAGAAAATAGCACATTAGAGGTGCCATTTTCTGGTGCTGTACCCCAACTCTTCCAGTTGCCCTTGTGCTGGTGGCAATGCTAGTGGCACACAGGGGTTCTCCATATGCGACATGGAGTCCGCTAACAATTCCAATTGTTAGCGGACACCATGTCGCGTATGGAGAGCCCCTGTGTGCCTAAACATTGGAACTTCCCCACAAGTGACCCCATTTTGGAAACTACACCCCCCAAGGAACGTATCTAGATGCATAGTGAGCACTTTGAACCCCCAGGTGCTTCACAAATTGATCCGTAAAAATGAAAAAATAAATTTTTGTGGAAATAAAAGTACTTTTTCATTTTTACGGATGAATTTGTGAAGCACCTAGATAAGTTCCCTGGGGGCTCTAGTTTCCAAAATGGGGTCACTTGTGGGGGAGCTTCAATGTTTAGGCACACAGGGGCTCTCCAAACGCGACATGGTGTCCGCTAACAATTTGAATGGAAAATCAGCTCAAATTGTTAGCGGACACCATGTCGCGTTTGGAGAGCCCCTGTGTGCCTAAACATTGGAGCTCCCCTACAAGTGACCCCATTTTGGAAACTAGACCCCCCAGGGAACTTATCTAGATGGGTTGTGAGCATATTGAACCCCCAGATGCTTCACAAATTAATGGAAAAAAAAATATTTTGTGGAAAAAAAGTACTTTTTCATTTTTACGGATGAATTTGTGAAGCACCTGGGGGTTCAAAGTGCTCACTATACATCTAGATACGTTCCCTGGGTGGTCTAGTTTCCAAAATGGGGTCACTCGTGGGGGAGCTCCAATGTTTAGGCACACAGGGGCTCTCCAAACGCGACATGGTGTCCGCTAACAATTTGAGCTGATTTTCCATTCAAATTGTTAGTGGACACCATGTCGCGTTTGGAGAGCCCCTGTGCGTCTCCACATTGGAGCTCCCCACAAGTGACCCCATTTTGGAAACTAGACCCCCCAGGGAACATATCTAGATGGGTGGTGAGCATTTTGAACCCCCAGGTGCTTCACAAATTCATCCGTAAAAATGAAAAAAGAAAATTTTTGTGGAAAAAAAAGTGCTTTTTCATTTTTATGGATGAATTTGTGAAGCACCTTGGGGTTCAAAGTGCTCACTATGCAATTAGATATGTTCCTTGGGGGGTCTAGTTTCCAAAATGGGGTCACTTGTGGGGGAGCCCCAATGTTTAGGCACACAGGGGCTCACTAAACACAACATGCTTACAGCTAACAATTTGAGCTGATTTTTATTCAAATAGTTAGCGGACACCATGTCGCGTTTGGAGAGCCCCCTGTGTGCCTAAACATTGGAGCTCCCCTACAAGTGACCCCATTTTGGAAACTAGACCCCCAGGGAACTTATCTAGATGGGTTGTGAGCATATTGAACCCCCAGGTGCTTCACAAATTAATGGAAAAAAAAATATTTTGTGGAAAAAAAGTACTTTTTCATTTTTACGGATCAATTTGTGAAGCACCTGGGGGTTCAAAGTGCTCACTATACATCTAGATACGTTCCCTGGGTGGTCTAGTTTCCAAAATGGGGTCACTTGTGGGGGAGCTCCAATGTTTAGGCACACAGGGGCTCTCCAAACGCGACATGGTGTCCGCTAACAATTTGAGCTGATTTTCCATTCAAATTGTTAGTGGACACCATGTCGCGTTTGGAGAGCCCCTGTGCGTCTCCACATTGGAGCTCCCCCACAAGTGACCCCATTTTGGAAACTAGACCCCCCAGGGAACATATCTAGATGGGTAGTGAGCATATTGAACCCCTAGGTGCTTCACAAATTAATGAAAAAAAAAGATTTTTGCGGAAAAAAAGTACTTTTTCATTTTTACAGATTAATATGTGAAGCACCTGGGGGTTGAAAGTGCTCACTATGCATCTAGATACGTTCCTTTGGGGGTCTAGTTTCCAAAATGGGCTCACTTGTGGAGGAGCTCCTATGTGGAGACGCACAGGGGCTCTCCAAATGCAACATGGTGTCCGCTAACAATTTGAGCTCATTTTGCATTCAAATTGTTAGTGGACAACATGTCGCGTTTGGAGAGCCCCTGTGCATCTCCACATTGGAGCTCCCCCACAAGTGACCCCATTTTGGAAACTAGACCCCCCAGGGAACTTATCTAGATGGGTGGTGAGCATTTTGAACCCCCAGGTGCTTCACAAATTCATCCGTAAAAATGAAAAAAGAAAATTTTTGTGGAAAAAAAAGTGCTTTTTCATTTTTATGGATGAATTTGTGAAGCACCTTGGGGTTCAAAGTGCTCACTATGCAACTAGATATGTTCCTTGGGGGGTCTAGTTTCCAAAATGGGGTCACTTGTGGGGGAGCCCCAATGTTTAGGCACACAGGGGCTCACTAAACACAACATGGTTACAGCTAACAATTTGAGCTGATTTTTATTCAAATTGTTAGCGGACACCATGTCGCGTTTGGAGAGCCCCCTGTGTGCCTAAACATTGGAGATCCCCCACAAGTGACCCCATTTTGGAAACTAGACCCCCCAGGGAACATATCTAGATGGGTAGTGAGTATATTGAACCCCCAGGTGCTTTACAAATTGATCTGTGAAAATGAAATAGTACTTTTTTTTTCAAAAAAATTTTCTTTTAGCCTAAATTTTTTCGTTTTCACATGGCAACAGCATAAAATTCATCCTAAAATTTGTCGGGCAATTTCTCCTGAGTACACCGATACCTCATATGTGGTCATAAACCACTGTTTGGGCGCACGGCAGGTGTCAGAAGGGAAGGAGCGCAATTTTACTTTTTGAATGTAAAATTAGCTCCAAAATTCAAATTGCGCTCCTTCACTTCTGAGCCGTGCGCCCAAACAGTGGTTTATGATCACATATGAGGTATCGATGTACTCGGGAGAATTTGCACAACACATTTTAAGATCCATTTTATCCTGTTGCCCATGTGAAAATGAAAGAATTGAGGCTAAAAGAACATTTTTGATAAAAAAAATTAAAATATCCATTTTTTGTTTCCACTTTGCTTTAGTTCCTGTGAAGCACCTGAAGGGTTAATAATCTTCTTGAATGTAGTTTTGAGTAGCTTGAGGGGTGCAGTTTTTGGAATGGTGTCACTTTTGGGTGCTTTCTGTCATGTACACCCCTCAAAAGGACTTCAAATGTGATGTGGTCACTAAAAAAATGGTTTTGTAAATTTTGGTTGAAAAATGAAAAATTGCTCATGAACTTTGAACCCTTATAAAGTCCTAACAAAAATTTTTTTTTTTTCCAAAATTGTACCGATGTGAAGTAGACATGTGGGAAATATTATTTAATAACTAAGTTAAATAAGTCAGAATTACAAAAAAGGCCAAGGTCTTTAGGGTCAAAATAGGCTGGGTCCTGAAGGGGTTAAAGTGACACACACACAATAAATAATAAAAAAAAAAAAGTGTAATCCTGTCAGAATTCCAGTCATATACATTGTATACACTGAGATCTGACATTCTGATCATCCTCACTGCCCTGCTTGCCCTTTTCATTTCTGCCATTTCCATGCAAAAAATGGTACCGCTTTTAGCACGAAATTCTTGACATAATCGTACCGCCAGGGAGGTTAAGTGATCTATTCTAGCTTGGTTGGTCATATGGTGTCTGATATTGATCCATTTTAGAGAAGAATTTAAGCATATAGCCATGTGAAGGCCACTGTGGCTCAGTGGTTTAATCCTTTAATCTGGATAAGAGGAGACTTGGAGGAGGATGGGCTCACGCCCACAGAGGGGACAAATTATTTTAAATTTTTTTTTTTTTTCCAGAGTGTTAACTTAGGTTTTGTTTTTTGTTTTTCAGATAGATGATATTAAAAATACTTTTATATGGTTGTATCATGCATATGTATGAAATCTTTGTAAAATGATGTCATTTGGCCAGTTTGATCAATATATACACAAATAGTGGGCGTTTTCACAGGAAGTCTGGCCAGGGGGTGGAGCTTATGGCCAGGGGGAGGAGCTTATGGCCAGGGGGAGGAGCTTATGACATTTTTTGTATGTATGAAATGCTATTTAAGGAAGCTGTTCATGTATGTACACTGTTTGCCCTGAGGAAGCAGCAGGTCCTGCTGTGAAACACGTTGGCTCAATAAACGGACATCAAACCTACCCTTCCTGCTTTGTGGACTGCGCGGAATCTAAACCTGGGCTTTTTTTCTACACAACCGGATTTCTCCTCACCAGGTGTCTGCAGCGACCAGGATAAGGCTCTTGCAGTTTGTTGTGACTCACACAACCCAAAAAGGTGAGTCACACTTATCGGGGGGCATTGAATTATCATCATAGATAAGACCCTATGTGCGCTCCCTTCTCTCTCTTTCTGTAAAGTAATGAAAAATTATATACATTTCTCATCATTTTTTAATTTAGAAAACGGTGTGCAATGTGTCCAATGCTGGAAATAAAAACTATTCCACAGATTTTGGGCTTAACTCATGTCTTTGAACACACTGCTATTGTTTTGAAGATTTTGTAGAATTTAGTTTGTAAGCTGAGCCTGCCTGCATCTTTTCAGGCTGATGATGGCTGAGTTTTTCAGCCATCATCTGCCTCCGACTGAGGCTTTTCACCTGTCAAATACCGCACTGATGGGTTACCATGACAACCAAGGTTCTTCTGTGGACCCCCGGGCTTCTCATGATGATTCCGCTGTGAAAGCATTTAGCTGGCTTTCATGGGAGACCACAATTTTTCTATACATAACAGAGTGATAGGATAATTGCAGCCTCAAGTCTCCTAATGGTTATGTAAACAGCTTATGTTTTTATAGACCCAGCACTCCCTCCATTATGTCATGGCGAATATTGTCCCAATATGTAGTATTGGAATGATTCAAAATTGCTACTGTTATAACCCTTATGCAGGATGTTTATTCTCAAATAAAATTACCATATATACTTGAGTATAAGCCGAGTTTTTCAGCACAATTTTTGTGCTGAAAAGTGCCCCCTTCGGCTTACACTCGAGTGGGGGGGTGATGATCGGGGGCTGGAGGAAGCAGGGGGGGCTGTAATAGGAGCGGGCGGTCACGTGGGCTTGCTCATTAGTGCAATGCAATATGCACTGCATCCCCCTGTCCATCAACGGCAGGGGGAGTGGTGCATATTGCATTGCACCATGTATACTCCCCCCCCATATGATCAATATATGCCCCCATGCTGCTGCACAGCATAAAATAATAAATCATTCATATTTACCCACCGTCGCTATGTGACCGCTGCGTCCTTCTGTCCTCCGGTCTTGTTGCTTCTTCCTGCTTTTTCTGGCGTCATGTGACCGCTGGAGCAACGATGACGTCATCCCTGCTGCGCCGGTCACATGACGCAGGAAGAAGCAACAAGACCGGAGGACAGGAGGATGCAGCGGTGACATAGCGACGGAGGGTAAATATGAATGATTTATTATTTTATGCTTTGCGGCAGCATTGGGGCATATATTGGACATAGGAGGAGTATATACCCCTGTCGTGGTGGGGGTCTATATACCCCTGTGGTGGTGGTGGTGGGGGTCTATATACGCCTGTGGTGGTGTGGGTCTATATACCTCTGTGGTGGTGTGGGTCTATATACCCCAGTGGTGGTGGGTGGGCTATGTACCCCAGTGGTGGGGGGGTATGTACCCCAGTGGTGGGGGAACTATATACCCCAGTGGTGGGGGGCTATATACCCCAGTAGTGGGGGATATAATCCAGACTGGGAGTCTATATGCCAGTAATGGAGAAATATGTACAGTGAGGGAGGTATATACCAGGATGAGGGGCCAATTACCATGATGGGGGCGCTATATACCAGTGATGAGGGGCTGTATACAGTGATGATTGCTATATACCAGTGATGGGGGCGCTATATACCAGTGATGAGGGGCTGTATACAGTGATGATTGCTATATACCAGTGATGCTGGCGCTATATACCAGTGATGAGGGGCTGTATACAGTGATGATTGCTATATACCAGTGATGCTGGCGCTATATACCAGTGGTGAGGGGCTGTATACAGTGATGATTGCTATACACCAGTGATGGGGGCGCTATATACCAGTGATGAGGAGCTGTATATAGTAATGATTGCTATATACCAGTGATGGGGTGCTATATACCAGTGATGAGGGGCTGTATACAGTAATGATTGCTATATACCAGTGATGGGGCACTATATACCAGTGATGAGGAGCAATATATGAGTCTGGGAGTCTGCTGCATTTTCCACCCTAGGCTTATACTCAAGTCAATAGGTTTCCCCAGTTTTTGGGGTACAATTAGGGGCCTCTGCTTATACTCTGGGTCGGCTTATACTCAAGTATATACGGTATACATAAAAACACACGTTTAAAATTTCATAATAAATCATAAAACTTCTAGAAATCATATGGTCTTGGGGTATATTGATTTTATTATATGATTTTTAGAAGTTTTATGATTTTTTAATGAAATTTTAAACGTGTGTTTTATGTATAATTTTATTTGAGAATAAACATCCCGCATAAGGGTTATAACAGTAGCAATTTTCAATCATTTCAATACTACATAATGGGACAATATTAGGGAGGGAGCGCTGGGTCTATAAAAACATAAGCTGTATACATAACAATTACTTGGAACAGGGCCACACACGGAGCCCCCCAGACCTACAGCAGCAAAACCATCCAAACCTACAACAGATTGCTCCGGTGTTTAACCATTTGAAAAAAAGTCTCCTAATGAGGCTAAGAAACATAGCAAAATGGAAAAAAAAGTTTTATAACATAAAAATATAAAAAGCAATAGTTTTGCCGCATTGAAAATAAAGCAATTAAAAAGACACACACATTTGGTATCACTAAGGGGAAAATAAACGTTCTGGCTCTTGGAAGTCAGGGAGGAAAAAACTAAAGTGCAAAAACGGAAAACCGGTGGATTATGAAGGGGTTAATCATATTTATGTAAATGAGCAGGAAATGTCTAATATCTGGGCTCTCATTTATCAAAACTGTATCTGCAACAAGGTCCCTGTTCCCATAGCAAAGATTGTAGATTCCATTCCTCAACATTCTATACAACAATAGAATGTGGCTGCAAGGGGCAACAATGGCCGTTATTCTGTTGGACAGCATTGAATTGAGGCCTGTACATAATATCTGAACAATCCTCCTCACCCCAAGACCTATTATACTGAGCTGTTTCCTTCTTACCTGGTTTATCTTCATCCAGTGATCTGTCTGATGGTGAAGAATCACTCAGGTGGGATATAACATCCGGGATGGAGGTGACATTGGTTGATGATGGTGACCTCCATAAGGCACCATTCCCATTCATAATGGGTTGGGCTGGGGTCAGACGTCTTCTTCTTGAGACAACCCAGTCGCTGTTTGTTATTATTTTCTGGGTTGCCGCTATTTGTAGGTCCAGGTCTTTAATAAGTTCTAATCTGGGTGACACTGGAGTCTGTATTTTCTGGAGATGTTCCTCTGGGTTGATATTGGCGCTGTTATTTCTGCTCTCATAGAGGAAGGCTAGGAATGTATACCCTAAAGCAAGATACATTGCTGCCATCTAGATGAGAACCCAATGTCTTGGGTTCTTCTTCTATATCTGATCAATAGAATGTAGTTTTTATCTTCGTTTTGCACTAGGAAAAAATAAGCTGCCTTACCCACCGAAGTCTGTAAGGCAAATGACTGGCTTCAGGCTGTTACACTGGGATATAGCGTGTTATGATGTCACATCAGTTGTGACATCATAGGATTCCATTAGCTCCCAGGATGACTGTGATTGGCTGTTTGAACTGTCAATCACCATGATCCACTGCCTCCTATGGAAGGGGCTGTGGAGCGGCTCTGATGGGAGTGATCCT
Organism: Allobates femoralis; assembly: GCA_033576535.1. Classification (NCBI taxonomy): domain Eukaryota; kingdom Metazoa; phylum Chordata; class Amphibia; order Anura; family Aromobatidae; genus Allobates; species Allobates femoralis. Next base: position 113,997,159 of record JARQOC010000006.1, read on the forward strand.
ACCGTTAAATCGCTTCTATCAGAGCTGGAGGGGGGGCGCCCCTCTACCTCAAATGGAAGCGATCTGATGGGAGGATCACCTCCATCAGAGCCGCTCCATAGCCACCCTGCACCTGCTGCAGGCCGCCGCCGCCGCTCCTGATCTCCCCCCTGCTCCTGCGCCCTGCTCCTTCCTCCCATTCCTAATCTCCTCCCCTGCCCCCTTCCTCCTAATTCCTTCCCCATGTCATCTTTCTGCCCCCGTTCCGGTGTCCTGCTTGCCCAAAATTAGCTCCAAAAGTCAAATTGTGCTCCTTCCTTCTGAGCTCTGCCGTGTGCCCAAACAGTGGTTTATGACCACATATGAGGTATTGGTGTACTCAGGAGAAATTGCCCAACACATTTTAGGATGCATTTTATCCTATTGCCCATGTGAGAATGAAAGAATTGAGGCTAAAAGAACATTTTTGTTGGAAAAATTAAAATGTCCAATTTTTCCTTCCACTTTGCTTTAGTTCCTGTGAAGCACCTGAAGGGTTAATAATCTTCTTGAATGTGGTTTTGAGTAGCTTGAGGGGTGCAGTTTTTGGAATGGTGTCACTTTTAGGTGTTTTCTGTCATGTACATCCCTCAAAGGGACTTCAAATGTGATGTGGTCACTAAAAAAAAATGGTTTTGTAAATTTTGCTGGAAAAATGAGAAATTGCTGATGAACTTTGAACCCTTATAACTTCCTATCCCCAAAAATGTTTTTTTCCAAAATTCTGCTGATGTGAAGTAGATATGTGGGAAATGTTATTTATTAACTATTTTGTGGCACATAACTCTCCAGTTTAACAGAATAAAAATAAAAATTTTGAAAATTGCTAAATTTTCGAAAGTTTTGCCAAATTTTTGATTTTTTCACAAATAAACGCAAAAATTATTGACCATAATTTAATACTAACATGGAGCCCAATATGTCATGAAAAAAACAATCTTAGAATCGCTAGGATCCGTTGAAGCGTTCCAGAGTTATAACCTCATAAAGGGACACTGGTCGGAATTGCAAAAAATGGCAAGATCTTTAGGGTCAAAATAGGCTGGGTCCAGAAGGGGTTAAAAATAAATACAAACCCTTTCTTGCCATATTACTTCGTTTTTATACATTACATATCATCTGTAATGTCCTGTTGGTATGGCCATAAAGTTATCACATTATTCACCTGCACAACGTCAGCCTCATCTCCCAGAGCAGCAGATAGAAACTGATCAATGTATCGTATGAACCCAAAAATGGCCGATAAAACGCCAACAGCTCGTCCGGCTAAACAATAATCCTTGCTGGAAAAAATCTAAATGTTATTTGTCTATTAATATGGCGGACGGTTCTTGTCTTGTGCAGAGAGATATGAAATAGTAAAACAATAATATCGCTGTAATCACAATATAAAGATTAAATGTTATTGATATCACATGATAAACGCCTCCAACATCGCCTCATTTCTTATTTCAGACTCGTTTTCTTCCCCGTCCCAGCACACAGTTGTGTAATCCCTGCAGCCGCTGTGACTAAGGGCTCATTCAGCGGAGAGTATTATCGGTCCGTGTTCTGTCCGTGTGTGCGACCAACTGTACACGGAGATCACTCAGGACAGATTGTATAGTGATCATCATACAATGAATGTGTCCTTCTAAAGGCCCCGTCACACACTACGATATCAATAACAATATTGTTGCAATGTCACTGGTTTGGTGACATTGCAGTGACGTCAAAACGACATCGTTGCATGTGACATTTACAAACAACCAATTATAAGTTGGTTGATCGTTGGTAAATGACCTGGACCATTATTTTATCGTTGGTCTCCCGCTGGGCGGACAGCATCGGCGTGTGTGACAGCGGGAGACTAACAATTAGCATAAGTACATTGCTGGGCAGCGTCCTCAATAAGGAGCTGTCCCAGGCACTTACGCTAATTGCGTACTGTATCCACTGCTCTCCATGGTGCTGATTGAAACTGTGGTGCACTGGCCATTGTGCAGATGAATTAGTATTCAGAACCATGGAGAGCAGCGGATACAGTACGCAATTAGCGTAAGTACCTGGGACAGCTCCTTATTGAGGACGCTGCCCTGCATTGTGTACCATCCCGCGCACTGCTGACAGGAGCCGTCGGCTTTCATTAATGATTTGAAAATGCAGACAAATAGTGGCTAAACAGAAATATAGCCATTAACCCCTGAACTGCCAATGACTTAAGGCACCATGTCTCTAGGGAGTGTGGACACTCCCTGAAGACATGATGCCAACATAGTATACACACATTAACCCTTCATTCACCGGGTTAATAGCCGCATATGCAGCATCTGTGCTGATATGCCGCACAGATGCTGCATATGCAGTTTAACCCCGGCAATTACAAAGAGGTGCCCAGCAGCTGGGTTTATAATAATCATCTTGCACCGCTGACACAGTGGTGCAAGAAGATTGATTAGTGTACCGGGAAAGCGGCACATTCATACTCTGCGGCTTTGACAGCTGTGGAGTTTGAATATGCCAGTAAATGCTGTCCACGGTCCTGAAGTTTGCTTCAGGACCGCAGACAGCATCACAATCACACGCAGCACACACGCACTCACACCTCACACTCGCAGCACACTTACATGCATACAGCCAGCCATACTCACCCAAAACACGCATCACACTCGCATCACTGTCATGCATCAAACACGCTCCGTGTGCCTCCAGTCTTAGGTTTACGCACATCCATGCTAATCTAAACCTGCATTTTTCATTCCCAGCAAAACCTATGAGATTCTGGAGAAGTCAGGCGCACACATTTGTTTCTTTCTCCTGACTGAAGCTTGGCTTTTGATTATGTCAATTCTTCTCTGAATTTTTGTCTCGTTCTACAGGAAAAAACGCAGAAAAAATGCAGCAAAACACATAAAACATGTAGGTTTTCTCCTGGCAAGAAATCTTTATTCACTAACAGAACATTCAGTTTTTTGCTGCTGTTTTGCTGCAGAAAAAAACACAGCAAAAAACGCAGTGTGTGAACACAGCCTAATACGTCTCCAAACATTCACTGTAGAGAACCTCTTGGTGGCCCAGATCGCCCTCATTATAATCTGTCCTGTGCCACCACTAGACTCGCTCTGCCGCACATTTCTGTCCTAAATGTTTTAACTATCAGAACTTTTTTGCAGTAATTTTTATTAACTCTGCAGAGCGGGCACGGCCAATCCTCTCTGTATAAGCAGTGGAAAGCGCCAGAATACTGATTAAAAATGACTAAAATATCATTATTTTTGCACAACGTAAATTTTGCCACATTTTAAACAGTTTTAACAAAAAATTCTGGGAAAACGTTTTTATAAATTGTCCCTTATACAGTTGTGGCCAAAAGTATTGACACCCCTGCAATTCTGTCAGATAATACTCAGTTTCTTCCTGAAAATGATTGCAATCACAAATTCTTTGGTATTATTATCTTCATTTAATTTGTCTTCAATGAAAAAACACAAAAGAGAATGAAGCAAAAAGCTGGGGCACAGTTTACATGGGGCAAATTTGACAGTCCTCTGTCCAGTATTGTCTCCCCACACCCTCCCTGACCACTCCAGTGATTAAGGGGCGTTTCACAGCAGCGGTTTTGCTGATGTGCGGTCGATTTGGCAGGTGGTGCTGGATCATCCGCCTAATGGCCGACTTGCGGCCCAGATGCGGTAAGCCCTATGCATTGTCTATGGGGCTTGCGGTCCAGAGCGGCAAGTGTGGTTCTGCAAGGTGCGGCAGATCCGACACTTGCGGCCGCGAAAAAAAAACACCTCTTGTAGTGTTTGGTTTTATTCGCGACCACAAGTGCCCGATGTGCCCACTCGGCAGAACTGCACTTGCCGCTCTGGACCGCAAGCCCCATAGACAATGCATAGGGCTTACCGCATCCGGGCCGCAAGTCCACCGTTAGGTGGACGATCCAGCACATGCATCGCCACCTAAACGCTGATGTGAAAGCAGCATTGGTTAGGCCCCTTTCACATCACCGTGTCTTTCAAATTGCGGCAGATCCAGCAGATTTACCACATTTGCTGCCTAACGGCTGTTGCGATGGTGAATAGTAACGCGGTCAGCAGCGTTTTTTTCCACTGCCGCAAATGCCGGATTTTGCCCCAACCGGCAGAACCGCACTTGCCGCCCCATAAACAATGCATGGGGCTTGCCGCAAGTGCGGCCGTTAGTCAGCAGATGCGGTAAATCTGCTGGATCTGCCACAATCTGAAAAAAAGCAGATGTGAAAGGGGCCTTAGTACACAAATCATTTAATTACTGCTTATATTCTTTTTTTTACACTGACTGAGTCCTCCCTGCCATGCAGCAGCCACCAGGAGGTCTGGCTGGCAGTGCACACACAGAGCACAACCACAGGCAGCAGCTGCAGCAGCAGGGCAGGAGTCAGGAGTGGACATATCACTCACCTCTCTGTCACAGAGGCACGTTCTCTCTGTGTTCTGTGTCGGCATTAGGTGACGGTCCCTCTCCTCAGACTCCCTCTCTTCATGCAGGCGGCGAACCAGGAGGTGGTGGACGGCGGGTGAGACACAGACTCAGTCAGGAGGACGGAGGAGTCTGCTCAGCCTCAGGCGAGATCAGCTGCCTGCCTGTATCTGGTAAGCCTGGGTCCTCCTAGAGCAGGAGAATTCAGCAAAGCCCGATCGGGCCCGGCAGAATCAGCATAGCAGGGCGGACAGCGGCGGCCGGCACTTGGGAGAACAATGCTGCTGGTAGAGGCGGCTGGGACTATAGGAGCAGCATCCGCAAAGGGCTACCACTGGTACACACACACCTTGCAAGCACAGAGCTCCGCATGCTCCGTACATACATGGCTCCGCTCTGTACACCTAGTACACACTCAGCTCTGCTCCCAACACCTCGTACACGCTCTGCTCCGCTCCATACACCTCGTACATATGTGGCTCTGCTCCGTACACCTCGTACACACACGGCTCCGCTCCGTACACCTTGTACACATGCGGGTCAATTCCGTACACCTCGTACACATGTAACTCCACTCCGTAAACCTTGTTTACAAATGGCTCCTCTCCGTACACCTCGTACACATGCGGCTTGGCTCTGTACACCTCGTACACATGCGGCTCTGCTCCATACACCCTGTACACACTCGGCTCCGCTCCATACACCTCGTACACACGCGGCTCCGCTCCGTACACCTCGTACACCCGCGGCTCTGCTCTGTACACCTTGTACACATGCGGCTCCAGTCCGTACACCTTGTACACACACGGCTCCACTCCATACACCTCGTACACACACGGCTCTGCTCCGTACACACTCGGCTCTGCTCTGTACACCTTATGCACATGTGGCTCCGCTCCGTACACCTCATACACATGTAACTCCACTCCGTAAACCTTGTTTACACATGACTGCGCTCTGTATACATGCGGCTCTGCTCCATACCCACTGTACACAATCGGCTCAGCTCCATACATCTCGTACACACGCGGCTCTGCTCTGTGCACCTCGTACACACACGGCTCCGCTCCATACACCTCGTACACACATGGCTCCGCTCCATACATCTCGTACACACATGGCTCTGCTCCATACACCTCGTACACATGTGGCTCTGCTCCATACACCTCATACACACACGGCTCCGCTCCATACACCTAGTACACACGCGTCTCTGCTCCGTACACCTTGTACACGCGGCTCTGCTTCGTACACGCTCAGCTCTGCTCCGTACATCTCATACACATGCGGCTCCGCTCCATACACCTAGTTACACACGCGGCTCCGCTCCATACACCACGTACACACACGGCTCCGCTCCATACACCACGTACACACACGGCTCCGCTCCATACACCTAGTACACACTCGGCTCTGCTACATCCACACTGTAAATCTCCTGACCCCACACATAACCTTCATCTCATCCTCTCCTTCACCTTATCCAGCACCATGACATCCAGCACAGTGGAGGGCTGCATAACGAGGAGATGATCATGTGATCCCTGACTCCTCCCCTCCATTGACATCATCACAGGTCCTGTAAGCACAGGTCTTCCATCCTGTGCGGCTCTACAGGTGAGCTCACACTGCGGGGGGGGGGGGTGTAACATGGCGGCGGCCGGGACTGTAGGAGAGAGAGCGGCATCAGCAGGGGGTCATAACACCACCAGGCGCCCCTGCAGATGCCGCCCCCTGTCAACTAGCAGGGCTCGTCACCTAATGGACGCTGCAGCCCTGCGTGCACAGTACTGTATGGTGGCGCCGTGGCGGATTATAATGGGGCAATTTACCCCCTGGGCTGCGGGCCCCTAGACACCATTGGGCCCGGGGCAAAAGCCCATATTGACCTCATTATAATCTGCCACTGACAAAAGTATTGGCACTGTTAGAAAAATCATGTGATGCTTCTCTAATTTGTGCAATTAACAGCACCTGTAACTTACCTGTGGTACCTAACAGGTGTTGACAATAACTAAATCACACTTGCAGCCAGTTGACATGGATTAAAGTTGACTCAACCTCTGTCCTGTGTCCTTGTGTGTACCACATTGAGCATGGAGAAAAGAAAGAAGACCAAAGAACTGTCTGAGGACTTGAGAAACCAGATTGTGAGGAAGCATGAGCAATCTCAAGGCTACAAGTCCATCTCCAAAGACCTGAATGTTCCTGTGTCTACCGTGCGCAGTGTCATCAAGAAGTTTAAAGCCCATGGCATTGTGGCTAACCTCCTTAGATGTGGACGGAAAAGTAAAGTTGACGAGAGATTTCAACGCAAGATTGTGCGGATGGTGGATAAAGAACCTCGACTAACATCCAGACAAGTTCAAGCTGCCCTGCAGTCCGAGGGTACAACAGTGTCAACCCATACTATCCGTCGGCGTCTGAATGAAAAGGGACTGTATGGTAGGATACCCAGGAAGACCCCACTTCTTACCCCGAGACATAAAAAAGCCAGGCTGGAGTTTGCCAAAACTTACCTGAGAAAGCCTAAAACGTTTTGGAAGAATGCTCTCTGGTCAGATGAGACAAAAGTAGAGCTTTTTGGGCAAAGGCATCAACATAGAGTTTACACGAGAAAAAAAAGAGGCATTCAAAGAAAAGAACACGGTCCCTACAGTCAAACATGGCGGAGGTTCCCTGATGTTTTGGGGTTGCTTTGCTGCCTCTGGCACTGGACTGCTTGACTGTGTGCATGGCATTATGAAGTCTGAAGACTACCAACAAATTTTGCAGCATAATGTAGGGCCCAGTGTGAGAAAGCTGGATCTCCCTCAGAGGTCATGGGTCTTCCAGCAGGACAATGACCCAAAACACACTTCAAAAAGCACTAGAAAATGGTTTGAGAGAAAGCACTGGAGACTTCTAAGGTGGCCAGCAATGAGTCCAGACCTGAATCCCATAGAACACCTATGCAGAGATCTAAAAATGGCAGTTTGGAGAAGGCACCCTTCAAATATCAGGGACCTGGAGCAGTTTGCCAAAGAAGAATGGTCTAAAATTCCAGCAGAGCATTGTAAGAAACTCATTGATGGTTACCGGAAGCGATTGATCGCAGTTATTTTGGCTAAAGGCTGTGCAACCAAGTATTAGGCTGAGGGTGCCAATACTTTTGTCTGGCCCATTTTTGGAGTTTTGTGTGAAGTGATCAATGTTTTGCTTTTTGCTTCATTTTCTTTTGTGTTTTCTCATTGAAGACAAATTAAATGAAGATAATAATACCAAAGAATTTGTGATTGCAATCATTTTCAGGAAGAAACTGAGTATTATCTGACAGAATTACAGGGGTGTCAATACTTTTGGCCACAACTGTATATATATGGTACAATCCTTATAAATATAATATCTCCTTTTGTGTTCTCTCCCCCGTGCCTTCTCTCCACATATGCTCTTGTTCTCCTGTGCGCTGTCTTCTTCCCCCGTGCACTCTTTTCCCCCCTGTGTTTTTTCTTTCCTGTGCACTCTTCTCCACCTTGTGTGGTCTTATCCCCTGTGCACTCTTCTCCATTGTGCACTTCTCCCCTATTGTGCCCTCCTCTCCCATGTGCTCTCTTCTCCCCATGCGCTCTCTTCTCCCATGTGCTCTTCTCCCCCTGTGCGCTCTTCCCCCATGTGCGCTCTCTTCACACCCTGTGCGGTCAACTCTTGTCCTGTGTGATGTAACACTCAGGGTGCTCACGGCATGGGGACAGCAGTGGATCTCTCCCATCTATATATATATATATATAATTGCGAGTTGGTTCATCCTTTTCCGTCTGGATGTCCGCCTATGTCACTACCGCCCACCATATTACTACACACAAGACATTGGTGTAAGAATATGGATACTAATGTTGCCCACCGCCACCACAAATTACTAGCGCTCCCCCGCCCGCTCCCAGCAATCCTCCCGGTCTCCACCCCTGCCCAAATCCACCCCCTTGGTCTCTGCCCCACCTCGCACATCCCCCGCCCCCCCTTCCCCACAGTCTCTGGATCACCTCTCTGCACCTCGGTGCCTATAGGACCTTTGGTGATGTCACATGTCACATGACTGATAACATGATTGTGACATCCCTGCAGAACAGTGACCAACCCACACACTGCTCCAGCATGCACAGGGTAGGAGGGAGAGCCAGGATGCTACAGAGGGGGAGACAGACTGCTACAGAGGGGGAGACAAAGGATAGGGAAGAGTCAGCTTACAGACACTGCCCTCCCAATGCGACAGAATCGGGCCCACATCTAGTGACAGAATATATAGCAGAGTATGTGTGCAAGAGTAGCTGCTCTCTACACATCTCTCCAGAGATCACATGTACATGTAGCGCAGAGCTCAACTTACCTTTAAGGCTTATCACTTCTACATTATAATGTGTAATAATAATGTGTTTGGTTAAGCTCAAGTGCTAATGCCAGAAAAGGCTCATTATGAATTTATCACACTCCATAGATTACCTCAGGGAATGTAACCATGTCTCAGGATGGCACCAACAAGTCACTTTAATATGCCAGGGTACCTAGATATACAGTAAGGAACAAAAGAAGGAAAGTCTACCGGGGACCCTGTGTAACTCACTCAGCTTTGCTATTCACACCCTATTAAGATAATGAAAACTCTACAATAGTGACAACTTTTCACTGACAAGACACATTACTCTGTGGAACGGTTACCCCCAGGGTGCACAGCATGGGGAAATGGATGTGTAAAGAACTCTATACCAACTCCCATGCTCTGTCTTCCCGTCCTGCAGTGCCTCCCCCCCGCTCTGTTTTCTCACCCATGTGCTGTCTCTGTCTGTGCGTTGTCTTCTCCTTCCTGGAGCCTACACTGGCTGCAGGAGATGAGCAACGCCCAGCAGCTGACGTCACAGGCCTCTGTTGTCGGCTTATGAATATTCATAAACCAGAGCAATCCAGATGCTGGGGAGGAGAGGAGAACACACACACACAGGGAGGGGAGGAAGAGACAAGTTACTCCAGGCCCAATACATCTGCCGGGGTCACTGTCTAGCAAGCAGCAGGGACAGTGTCCCTGACAGAGAGTGGGCCCTCTTATTTGTTCAGGGCCAAAGCATCTGCCCGGGTGCGCCGGGTGCTGACGCCGGCCCTGTCTGACATACCAGAAGACATTCAAAATCTCCAGGTTGAAAGATACATTTTCTGAATAACTTCACTTTGATGCACACTTCTGGGCCCAATAACTATAGGAATGGTCTATAATCCAAATTACTAGGGGACCTAGAAAAATGAATTAGTTTGTAAGTCGCAATTCCAGTTTATTATACAATTTATATCTTCCTGACTCCCATCTACCAAGCTTTATAATCTTGCCACTTTCTAGGCCTAATCTTGCCGCTTCTGTGGCTGCTCACATTCTAAATAAATAAAATGAAATTCTAAGATTGCTGATATTAAGTTTTGATAAGCATTTCTTTAGAATGGTATTAAACTGAATTGTAGTTGCTCGTAAAGGTTTTTGTGAATCAACTAGGTGCTTGTTGGAATGACCTTAAAGGGAACTTGTCAGGCCGCTCTACCACTCTATCCTATCACTACGTGTCCCTGCACCTTGTTAACTGATCCCTAACCATCCCTGTCTCACCTAAAGGGGCTCTATAAAGGTTAAGAAAAATGACTTATAACTTACATACAGTCTCCATCTAGGAGACTGGATTGGCAGGCTCTGGGCTCCATTCTCCCCTCCTCGCTGTCTCCTAGCACACCCCACTAGGCATCCTTGCTCCTTGTGCTGTGACGCCTCATTTTTCATATTCCCACCTCCCGTGCTGCTGTAATACCCGGGCCGTAACGTCATATCTGGCCTGGTGCATTGTGGGCCTAATCAGGGGATCGGCCTGGTGCACTGTGGGCCTAATCACGTGATCGGCCAGGTGCATTGTGGGCCTAATCATGTGATCGGCCCGTTGCATTGTGGGCCTCATCACGTGATCGGCCAGGTCTCAATATGCCCATTGCGCATGCGCCGGATTCGGGCAAATGATGTGATTAGACCTACAATGCTGTTCACGTCATTTGGCCCATAATGCATCGGGCCGATCATGTGATTTCAGGCCCACAATGCACTGGGCCGATCCCATGATTAGGCCCACAATGCACCGGGCCGGATATGACTTTCCGGCCCAGGTATTACAGCAGCAATGGAGGTGGGAATTTGAAAAATCAGGCATCACAGCACAAGGAGCAAGGACGCCCAGAGGGGCATGCTAGGAGACAGCGAGGAGGGGAGAATGGAGCCTGCCTATCCAGTCTCCTAGATGGAGACTATATGTAAGTTATAAGTAATTTTTCTTAACCTTTATAGGGCCCTTTTAGGTGAGACAGGGATGATTAGGGATCAGCTAACAAGGTGCAGGGACAGGTAGTGAGAGATAGAGGGGTAGAGCGACCTGACAGGTTCCCTTTAAAGTAAACCATGAATTTGTTGTTTAAAGGGAACTTGTCATGCCCTTTTTTGATTTGAAACTGCCCTCAATGTTTTCATTTCTTTTATTTGCGATGTGCACATGCTCGGGGCCTTCTGACATCATATAGGGTGTGCCAAGCTATGTCCCAGATACTGCCGTCAATGTCCCCCTGTTGCTCTGCGCGTCCCTGTCCCGGAGCATGCGCACATTGGAAATGAATCTGGGGGCATACACCCAGGTTCAGTGCGCATGTCTGGGCTGCGCCTAGTAACTATGCAAGCGTGGCATTACAGGAGAGATTACTATGATATCAAGACAGTGACGGCAATGCAGGGAGTATGTCTACTTTTAAAAAAAACATAATTGAACTGGATTGACATGACTGATGCCAACTGAAGCATCCCCCGGATGACTGAAAGTGAAGTTACATAATGCATATACTAAGTATCTAAAGTGCTTTTTTTTATAAATACATGGATTTTTTTTAACCAGGTTAGTGATGCACAGTGCATAATCTAAGAAATATTGGGGCAGTTTAAAAAGGACATGACAGGTTCCCTTTGATGGGCAGACTGAAGACCCTGGCATTTTATTCAATTTAATAAAATAACTTCTACCATTCTGGCCTGTTCCTTTATGTGAATTAGTACTGAAGAGCGTACACCTTCCAGTAATGAACCTGAACATCTCTTGTTTGTAGATACAAGTTTGGCTTCTCTTTAATCCCTTCTCGGTCAAGGGTGTAATAGTACGTGTCCCTTCCTTCGCCCTGAGCGCGCATCTTCCCTCACACGTCAGCTGATCTGATCCAATCAGAGATCCAATTGTTGCTGTTAACCCATGGTCAGTGATTGACAGGGAAATCCAAAACACCATGGTAGGGATCACACCATTCCCTCGATGCGCTTCAATTCAATGGAAGGGACATAAGTTGGGCCGGAGCGTGGGTGAAGTAGGCGTGCTAGGGGGTGACCACATGTTTTAGTTTTTTTATAAAATAATGCTACCATTCTCTCTCTGGCCCTCAGAAACCTTTGATCTAGGATACATTTTAACTCTTGCCGTTTAACGGTTAGTTCTGTCAACCTCTCTTGTGACCCTGTTGCTTTATGGCTGGTCTCTAGATGTTGTATCTGTGTTATGAGGGTATTGATTTGTTCGTTGTATATCCTTTTTAGTCTAGTTTGATCAATGTCCCCCTGAGTAGACATTGCAATGCTTCCCACTTTGTAGGTTGTTGTGTGGGGTCCAGGGCATGACTTTGTGTGAACATCGCTATATTTTCCCTAAGTTCCGTCATACAAGAGGTGTCTTTAAGGAGGTTGCTATTTAGTTTCCATGACCACTGTCTCTTCACTAGCCCAGGAATTGTGACGTCCAGGAAAATTGGACTGTGATCAGATAGTATGATATTAGCTATCGTCATCTCCGGCTTTCACGACAGCACCCCCTGACTGACCAAAAATAGATTGATCCTACTGTAGGAGTTATGGGTTCTGGAAAAGAAGGTGTAATCCTTACCTAGCAGGTTGCAGAGCCTCCAAACATCTGCAAGTTGGAGTTTATGGAGGAGTTTCCTGAGGGCCTTCACTCTTCCGGATGGGACCGACCCCCAGCCCGAGGAAGAATCAACTGAGGGATCAAAGATAAAGTTAAAGTCCCCGCCTACAATGACCAAACCTTGTGCAAACTCAGCTAGCTTGAGAAGTAAAGACCTACATACTCTAGTCTGCTCCCTGTTGGGCAAATACCAGTTTACTAGGGTGAGCGTAGTCTCCGCAATTTTCAATTTGAGGAAAATATAACGACCTCTCTCATCTATCCTATTGTGTGGGGCAAACCCCTATGTAGGGCAATCGAGACGCCTTTAGTCCTGGAGTCAGGGTTTGTACTGTGTCTTTAGAACAGAAAATGTGTGTTTGTAATGGATGGCATGTGGTCGTTTTAAAATGTGTCTCTTGCAGAAACAATATTTGCACCCCTTGTTTGTGTATATCATGGAGAATCTGGGATCTTTTTTGCGGTGTATTGAAGCATTAAAAGATCTGAATTTCAAATTGGTCATAGTCACGTATGTGTTAAGGAGTTGTAAAGAAAAAATACCTCTTATTTGCCGTATAAGTGTCTAGTCAATGGGAAAAGGGGGTATTTAGGGTATAGGGATAGGTGTAGGAGTTCGGTTAAGAGGGAACTCTGGATACCCGGGACACATATTTACAAAAGAATGGGGTATATAACTTTATAACTATCCACACTCTAAAGAAGAGTTTGGAAACCCCTATGGGACATACCCTTTCCACTTGAGTACATGGGAACACTCTAATATTTAAAAATGTTTCTAAAGGTACTGTCACACGCCGCAATCTGGGCTGGTGATATGTGGCGATCTAACGTGCGCGCTCACATTTTTCGTGGTCGCCTCAGATCGCCAATGGCGGCAACTCACGCGACAATTTTGCCCTGAAGCTAAGGCGATGTGCCGCTCCGGAAATTGCCTCCCCTATAGCGGAACCAATCTAGCCATATTCCATCGCCACTTCACACGCCGCAATCTCAAAGGCAATGTGGGCGTACATGTTCAGCACGGTGAGGAGATAGACGTGCCACAGTGGTGTATATGTGGCGCCCCGCAACAAGTGCGTCACGGGAGGGTACTGCACCCCTGACTGAAGGTGCAGTATTCTCCGTCTCAGTGATGAACAAGTTAATCCCAAGGCTCCATATACCACATGCAAGATCTACAGGCAGAGGACCAATTAGAGGCCCGTTTCCTGGGCAACCGGTCCTGGTGGGAGGAGAGTGAGATGCATAGCAGTGGGGAAAGAGTAGAACAGAGTTAGAAAGTGGGAGAGACAAGAACAAGAACCAAGTCGTGACAGAACAGCTAACAGGGAGGGCACCAGGAGCTGGTGACCCAGAAGTGAAGGGGGCCAAGAGAACCAGTAACGGGTGAAGAGACGACCCGAGCCCAGTCCAAACCCGGAGTACCGGCTCCGAGGTAGAGCAGATGATCTATCGCTGCGCTACAGAACCGGAGTGATTGAGGGCTTTATAGGAGCACAATACACAAATCTCCATCACCGCCGCTGTACCGGGAGGGGTACCCACCATTGAGGTCCAGGGACCCATTGGGAGTCGCTAGGCCAATGGCTCGGGTGCCCAACAGAAGTTCCTCTGTATCCCAACCTGGTACGTTAAAGCCGCAAAGAGTAAAAGGGACAGTCAGTTTAAAGAAAGACACTGAGGAGCCTTGGAGGGACACTGCTCATCACAGGGACCACCCGGTCTGTTACCTGAAAATGGAAACCGTTATTCCAGTGTACTGTGTGAGAACTAAGTAAAGACCCGTGCAAAGGAGCATCGTGTCATAGCCTTATTTCCGAACTGTTACTAACTGATTTACCTACAGAATCAACTGAGCTGCCGTATTCCATCACTACAGCTCCTGACCCCGGGACTCCCGCTCATCCTGTAGGGAGAGGATCCATCTTGCTGCAGCCCATCCCCCGGAGGTCCAAGCAGTGCCGGTGCCATCACCGGACCCCTACAGGTGGTGTCACGAAACAGTAACTTTATTCTTTATTCCTATATAACCTTATTTAACCCTTCATTGACCACCGGGTCTCCACAGCCTCAGGTACAGAACCATGACCGCAGCCAGCGCTTGAGGCCCGAGAACCCGGCTTACGGTGAGTCATATACCGTGCCCCATACACGCTCATTGGACAACGCAACAGCGTTACGATTGGTCAGCCTCCTCTGGGAGGCTGGCTTATACATGACGCCATTGTCTATCAGAGTTTGCACTGAGTTTGCGGACGGTTGTGTAGCTGAAGATGTGTGTGGTGCTGAACGGACAGCTCTTCAAATGTGGCGCAGTGTCAACTGACAGCCAATGGGAACACAGAAGCCCATACCAATCATTTCAGACGGGCACGGACTTCAGCACGCTGAGGCACGCCTACAGGAAATCATAGGCAACGCTCTTTCCATCATTATTGCCCTGTCATACGCCACAACACGGAAATATCGCCTTAAAGAATGCGGGTGATTACTGAGAACTGTTCAGGAATCAGGCGACGACCGAGGGGCGATTTATCGCTGTGAAATTCCCAAATCACACGCCGCAACCGTGACACAATTTCATGGCGATTGCTCCAGCGCGACATATCACCTTTATGATTTCCAGGCGAGATTGCGGCATGTGACGGTACCTTTATTCTTATTTCAACTTGCTCAGAGAGAAACCCCTCCCAGTTTAAAACCCGAATATTAGTCAAAAACACATATAGTTTTGCTGTACCCATATCACATAGTAAATTATGTTTAACTTAAAGGTTTGAGCACCCTTAGAGCAGGGAGAGCGATCAGACAGGAATAGAGAGTTTAAGAGGCAAGGTCTCCCCTTCAGTGTATAGGGAGAACCCAGATGTGAAAAATAGAGAATCAGAAATGTCGCCCCAGGGGGGCAGTAGGGAAGAGCCTTGTGGAAAGTTCTGAAAAAGGAGGAAGAGGAAGGTCAACAGAGGCTCTTGTTGGAGTAGCAGCCAAATTGTGCCCTGGGAGCCAACAAGGCCTGTATCCCACGGCCCTCCGGGGGGGTTTGGGATAGGAGGGCAAGGTGGTCTGGGTGTATTGGTACAAAGAAGGGGTAGGGGGAGAGGCTATAGGTCAGGGTGGTATAGGAAGATAGGAAAGGTAGGGAGCAGCAGGGCAGGAGTAGAAGCACAAAGGCATAACAGGTTGATTGCAATGCTAATTCACCGACTTCATATTAAGTACATTTACGGGTATGGCAATTGAGGCAATTTCACAGCGATTGATCCCGGGCGCCTTTATGATTTCGAGGTGATATTGCGGCATGTGACGGTACCTTTACTGGTATCAATCGGACATCTCCTCCATTAGCAGTGGACATATGAGATATTGGTGAATCGTCTGTCACTTCAACCCCAACCCCAGGGCTTTGCTGGATTGCATCTGCAGGCCTCGTGTTCCCAGCTGGAGTTACAAAGCCCTGGGATATCGTCCCACCCATGGCTGAACAAGACCGCTCCTGGGTCTCCGTATTTGGGGTCATAGTGGTTAATGGGTGGGTAACCGTGGCTGTGATGTGTTCCTGCACTCCCCACTGTCTCACCTGGCCCTCGGAGGGGTCCTCCCCAGGCCTCTCAGATGGTCCCCACTGACTGACAGGGTCCTGCAATCCCACTTGCTTGCCCTCCATTTCGCGCCCCACACTCATTTGGTGGGGGGGAGTAATGGTCCTGTTGCTGGAGCTTGTGTTACACTGAGGGGATTTTCCCTCAGGAGCCCTAGTACCTGTAACTTCTCCTGCACACTCCGTTGTTGTTCAGGAGGAGGAACGGGGGCTGCTCGGGATGAGCCCGCAGATGCTGGCAGGCAATGTCCATTATACATCTGAGCTGTGTACAGTGTGGGATCTGCCATCTTATATGTCACAGGTCTCGCTGTACTCTCCCCGCACTTCTCAGGAACTGCTTGATGCTGGAGGTGTGGAGGCTCGGAGCACCGGCGGTAGAAGCAGGGTTGCTGTTCCCCATTCTCCCCGTCATAAGATGCCTCCGGTACGCGGTTCAGCGTGGTTAGGCGGGCTTTTGCTGGCCAGGGAGCAGGAGCTGTGAAATCAGTATCCGCTCTCCTCCATGGCCAGGCCATGCAACCCAGGGTATTTTTTTAATATAATTTTTATCTTAGGTTTTATCTATTTAATGGCCAGTGGGAAGATGCATTTATAGTTGTCGGTTTACTTTCTATAAGCCCTGGCAAAAATGATGGAATCACCTGGCTCGGAGGCTCACATAAAGTAAATAAGACAGCACCTCATCGGTTGGTATTGTTCATTGCGTCTTCTTTATTTCTGCCCCCAAACAAGCGACGTTTTGATCAGAGATCTTTATCAAGCTTGGAATTGAGCGATCGTCTAAAATACAGTGCCTACAAGTAGTATTCAACCCCCTGCAGATTTAGGTGGTTTGATAAGATGCAAATAAGTTTGAGTCTTCAAACTGCAAACGAGAGTAGGATTTATTAACAGAAGCATAAATCTTACAAACCAAAAAGTTATGTTGCTCAGTTGAATTTTAATAAATTTTAAACATAAAACATAAAAGTGTGGGTCAATTATTATTCAACCCCTCAAACCACCAGCATTCTGTTTGGTCCCCCTAAAGTATTAAGAAGTAGTTCAGGCACAAAGAACAATGAGCTTCACATGTGTGGATTAATTATCTCTTTTGCCAGCCTTTTCTGACTATTTAAGACCCTCCCCAAACTTGTGAACAGCACTCATACATGGGAAAGACAAAGGAGCATTCCAAGGCCATCAGAGACAAGATCGTGGAGGGTCACAAGGCTGGCAAGGGGTACAAAACCCTTTCCAAGGAGTTGGGCCTACCTGTCTCCACTGTTGGGAGCAACATCCGGAAGTGGAAGGCTTATGGAACTACTGTTAGACTTACAGTTTGCTCATGATCACTTGGAGGACTCTGAGACAGACTGGTTCAAGGTTCTATGGTCTGATGAGACCAAGATCGAGATCTTTGTTGCCAACCACACACGTGACGTTTGGAGACTGGATGGCACTGCATACAACCCCAAGAATACCATCCCTACAGTCAAGCATGGTGGTGGCAGCATCATGCTGTGGGGCTGTTTCTCAGCCAAGGGGCCTGGCCATCTGGTCCGCATCCATGGGAAGATGGATAGCACGGCCTACCTGGAGATTTTGGCCAAGAACCTCCGCTCCTCCATCAAGGATCTTAAGATGGGTCGTAATTTTATCTTCCAACAAGACAACGACCCAAAGCACACAGCCAAGAAAACCAAGGCCTGGTTCAAGAGGGAAAAAATCAAGATGATGGAGTGGCCTAGTCAGTCTCCTGACCTTAACCCAATTGAAAACTTGTGGAAGGAGCTCAAGATTAAAGTCCACATGAGACACCCAAATAACCTAGATAACTTGGAGAAGATCTGCATGGAGGAGTGGGCCAAGATAACTCCAGAGACCTGTGCCGGCCTGATCAGGTCTTATAAAAGACGATTATTAGCTGTAATTGCAAACAAGGGTTATTCCACAAAATATTAAACCTAGGGGTTGAATAATAATTGACCCACACTTTTATGTTTAAAATTTATTAAAATTCAACTGAGCAACATAACTTTTTTGGTTTGTAAGATTTATGCTTCTGTTAATAAATCCTACTCTCGTTTGCAGTTTGAAGGCTCTAACTTATTTGCATCTTATCAAACCAGCTAAATCTGCAGGGGGTTGAATACTACTTGTAGGCACTGTATATATAATAACTCAAATATAAATTCGTCTAAATAGTGCAAAACATGATCAACTCTATACTCAGACTAAAGAACCCGCTGAATAAAAGATGAAAAAACTTCAAAATAATGGCAAAATAAAGAAAAACCCAAGGGCAAACATCTATCAAAATAACTGTTTTCAAATTGGAATCCCAAGGAATTGAAACTTTTGGGATTCACAACAAGTAACTTGAAGGCTGATTTTATATCTGCTTTTACTGAAAGGGCAATTTGATCATATAATTTATGCAAACCAATAGCTTGGTCAAAAGAGACACCCTTGACTGATGCGACAGACATGTCAATCTCCTCATTTTAGGATGCTCGCTCTGGAAAAGACAGACGAGGAATTAATCTGAATGAATCTACATCTTTTTAGGAGCAATGCCCAAAGGGGAAAGTCTAAAACAGAGGTGGGGAACTCCAGCCCTCAAGGGCCGCAAACAGTGCAGGCTTTCAGGATTTCTTTACCATTGCACAGGTGATAATATAATCACTTGCAGTGGTGATAATCCCAACCACTGTGCAATACTAAGGAAATCCTGAAAACCTGCACTGTTTGCGGCCCTTGAGGACTGGAGTTCCCCACCTCTGGTCTAAAATCTAGGGGGGAAGGGGAGGGTTAAACAGACCTGAAATGCTAACTCTTTTTACTTCCGTTTTTTTTATCTTACACTACCTCACTATATAACTTGCTAAATTATTTAACCAATAGCCTTTACCTTTAAACTTTAGAACTAAGCGCCATCTTAGCTCATCTTCCTCCCGATCAGGGTAAAGCTCGGTTACACTCTTATTAGCCTAAAGGCCACTTTACACACACCAACTTATCTGTCCAACTTCTGACCAACTTGCTGGTTGCAGTGAAATCATGGAAATATTGCTCCATTGTACACAGCCACAAAATGGAGCAATGTGTCCATGATTTCACTGCAACCAGCAAGTTGGTCAGAAGTTGTACAGATAAGTTGGTGTGTAAAGTGGCCTTCACTGATGTCAATACTTGTTGATTGGATTGCCCAATTCTTTTAATATATTCACACATGGGATGAGTGCCCCACACAAAAGGAGCACTCATGCTGAAACTTACAATTTTGCATCCACTTACATGAAGCTTCATTAAAGGCAAAGCACAAACCTTTTTTTAGGATTTTGCTGACTGGTGTTAGGCTGCCTGGCCATCACATTTCTCTGAGGCAACATTTATAAGGGTTGAAACACAGTATCTGGCATACATCTCGCATGACTCACGTGGCCCGACCTCTGCATCTCAGGATGGGAGCGTGTCAGCTGCTTGTGTTTCTATGCAGCTCCATGCTCCCGTCCAGAGAGACAGGAGCAGTTTTGGGTGAGTCATGCGAGACTCAAAAGATCAATGAAGCCATTCCTCCAAATGTGATCCTTTAAAGACTTATTAAGATGGAAACCTAAAGGAGATATATCACAAACAGATCTCAGATACCCCCTCACATCTGTTTAACCCCTTCACCCCTGGGCATTTTTTTGTTTTTCCCTCCCCTTCTTCTACGAGCCATAATGTTTTTATTTTTCTGTCCATACAGAGGACTTGTTTTTTATGGGAAGAATTGCACTTTTGAATGAAATTATTTATTTTACCATATAATGTGCTGGAAAACAGGAAAAACATTCCAAGTTATATAGTTATATAGCGGCCGTGTTGTCTGTTGACTCCAGTCATATTCTGACAAAGGAAACAATCAAAGCTGGTAAAGCAATATGCACATTTCTTAATTCAGGCGTATTACTAAGCTTTTTCACCTTGCACACATTAATACAACTTTATAAAGCTGGGAAACCCCTTTTAAGACACTTTTCATGACTGGAAATCGCAGATACTTAGCATATAACCTCACGCACAGAGACTGTCGTTTTAGAGCAATGGGAACAATTATTTACCAGAATTACAAGTGTCAGGAAATTTCAGTGCAGCCATATAAAGCGGTCACATTTATGCATTACAAACTACAGTGAACTTCTTTTAATGTGCTGTGAATTCTGATTTCCACTGCATATTTTGCACAAAAATGTCTTTCCATTTAATTAACTGGCTAGAGATCTGGAAAACTCTGAACATAACTGCGAGGCAACACGTTCCCATATTCAATAGCACCTAATCATCTATTCAGGGCACAGTAAAAACAATATGACTTGGAAGCCGGCCTGCAGGTATTATCCCAGTAGCTTCTGGGAGGCTTTCAAAACTATGTACAGTAAACGAGATAATGTGTTTCACAGAGGAGACGGGGCCCGAATCAAATAACAACCTTCCAATAATCTGAGCTCAACTGACTTCACGACAAAGAAATGTATGCGGCTTCTAGCAACTCCGGCAAAAAGGTCAGACCATTTTCACTAAAGACATGAAAATTTGTTAATGTCCTCATCAGTGGCCTCCATTTTTTATTTCTTACAGTAGGGAATACAACTTACCAATGCACATGATTAAGGATTGTATAAAGGGGTGGTATTGTTGTACTTTGTCTAAATGGAAGAATACAGTTATTGCATGAGAAACCTACGTAACCTAATTAGCTCATAATAACCCTCTTTGCTACTAAACGTTACCTAGATACTACACCAGATACATACATTTCCCCAAGCCTGCAGCAATAGAAAACCTAGAAATATATTGCAGCAATTATAATGATTGTACCTAAAATCTGCCACAGAGAGGTGTTGGATTGCAAGAGGGAGGTGTTATTCGCAGTTAGGCCACGTGCACACGTTGAGTATTTGGTGAGTTTTTTACCTCAGGATTTGTAGACAAAACCAGGAGTGGAGCAATCAGAGAAAAAGTGTAATAGAAACAGCTGCAGCACTTCTGTATTTAGTTATCCACTTCTGGTTTTGGCTACAAATCCTGAGGTAAAAAACTCATCAGATACTCAACGTGTGCACGAGGCCTTAACCTTTCCTGACGAAAAGAGGGAAGTCATACATGTGTGAGGGGATATTATATATAGGGACAGTGTGTGTGCAGGTTAAATTAATAAGCAGTATATGTGTGTGGATGGATATTATATATAGGGACATGGTGTGTGTGGGGAGGTGGTACATGAAGAAAGGCAGTATACTATATGTGTGTTTGAATACTATATATCCGGACAGTGTGTGGGTGGATATTATACATAGAGACAGGGTGTGAGTCAGTGAGTTACTGAAAAAGAAAATTTCACTCTGCCGATACACCAGGTAAAGATTTCTGCAGTGTAATCTGTGATTAGATTGGGAACATTGAACCCAGAGGGTCTAAATATATCCATTGAGAATGTGACAAAGTAATTGGGAAATGAATGAAAATGTGCTGTATAATGTATATAGAGAAATGGTGATCAGTGTTTCATATATCTATTATATAATCACGAATGGGTTTTTTGCCCCTTTTGAGACCGCTCTCGCTGCGAGTCAGCGTGGTCATGTGGATACGACCGAAGCATTGGCCGCGCAGCTCTAAGGCGACTCGCTATGCCCGCGCAGCGGGCATGGCGAGTCGCCTTAGCAGCGCGAAGCATTGGCCGCGAAGCGGCCATTGCGAGTCAGAGACTCGCTCTGCTAGAATCCCGATGCATTGTGCATCGGGCACCCAGCTAGTATATATATATATATATATATATATATATATTATTTTATACGTAGGGAGCCTCATATTGTGATAAGTAAGAATGTCCTTGTTATGTAATTTATGCATTTTATCGATATGCAATCTATATGTGAAGTGTATTTTTAAGATGATCTATTTTTATAATGCATGTTTATAGTGGAGTTGTTTTAGTATGTTTTATTAGGGTGATTTTATGGTAGTTTTTAAATTCAATGGCTTTATTATTGAAACATACGAATTCTCAGGTTAGGGTTAATGATAAGTAAATGTGATTGGTTGATTTCTGTATTTAATACCCCCCCTTTTCCCTTCCTGTCTAACCCCCATCTGATGAAGATGACATGTCGCCATTGAAACGCGTTGTGGTTATAATAAAGATAAGTATAATCTCTAGCCCCCTGGCTCACTCTGTCCGGAGCGTTTCTAATCACAGATTATGTGGCACCCTGGTTGGGGCACCACAGAACTCTTAGGATGCAAATGGAGTGTACACAGCAAGCAGACCTCACTACTAAAACACCTTTTACACTCCTTTTCACCCCAGGCCTCTAGGGGGAGCTCCACTGGTTACTTTAAGCCAGATCCCCCTATATATACGGGTCCTGGAGGGAGAAACAGGGAGTGTGCAGTCACTTTAGAACTGTCAACAGCCAGGAGAGCTGACCTGGTACTGGAGCCACACTAGGCCCATACCAGCACACCCAGAAAGTGAGAGACTCTCGCAACAGGAGTCATAGGAACAGGAGGCAAATACTTCACAGGGACAGAGGAGTTACCATAACTCACCCTAACAATCCGGTCACTGGGTCTGAGCTGCAGGAGCCACAGCGCAGGCTGCAGAGAAACCAGCACCCTAACAAGGTAGTTTAGCTCCCTGGACACCTGAAGCACCACCAGATGAGAGCCCGGGGAAAGGAAATCGGATCCTGCAACCCTTTATAGTGCCCTCAGTGCAGCAAACTCAGGTGAAACACGTCCCACCAGAACGTGCAACCCCGGTCCGGTAGGATTTTATATCCACCAGACCCTGTAGAACTGTGTTCATAAGGAAGCCTACACACTGCTTGCTGTAGAATCTCCAGGAGTGTCTACTTTATCACCCGGTCGAGTGTACCTGTTGTCACCAGTAAAAGGTACAGAAAAGACTTTATATGTCCGTGTATCATTCCTGGATTAACACTCAGAAGTACCTGAGCTGCCGTATTCTATCTAGTGCAGCTCCTGACCCTGGGGACTCCTGCTCATCCTGTGGGGAGCATCCTATCAAGCTGCCGCACATCCCCCGGAGGCCCAAGCAGCGCCGGTGCATTCACCGGACTCCTACAGGTGGCGTCACAACAATCAAGAAAAATCCCTATCCTTTACTCCCCTTTGATCTGACCACCGGGCCCCACAGCCTCAGGCGCGGAACCGTGACAAGTGCTGCATCACCTGAGACGTGAGCATCCGGCAACGGTGAGTCAATTACACTGCAGAAATCCATATCTCCATCTCCCGGCGGGAGACTGTGAGGAGCAGCCTGGCACAGGACGCGTGAGCGCAGCAATCAAAACTACAGGACCTTGCATGATGTAAGAGCGTTGTCAGCTGACCAGGCCGTGTATCCACAAACACAGTCGGATCCCAGGGCTGCGGGGCACTGAAAACACATGGTGGAGGACGTCATTACCATGGTTGTGCTAGGCGAGCACAACCATCAAAGGTGAGAGGCTAATCCCTGCCACCCAGTGTGCAGCACATAATCCATCATATGAGTTTCTCTCATTGCGCCGATCTGTCTCTCTTTTTCTCCTTTATAGGTACACCAGGTAAACACACTTGCGGAAGAGTGTATTCCACCAATGGGGAATGTGGCGCCCCACTGGTCAGGCGTCACAGTTGGGATACTGTACCCATAAAAGAGTGTGCGGTTATCCCTGTCACAGTGGGAATGCAAGGTTTGTAGGAGGCTCCCACCCGGCACTCCCACACTCCAACCTAGGAAAAGGTTGGAGACTAGTCCCTAGGTGAGGGAGTTAGGGGGGGAGGGAAGTAGCAAAACGGGGAGTTCTAGTTTTCCCCGAGGAGAAGAAGCAAAGGGAGCCCTGAGTGAGAAAAGGGGACTCTGAGAGAGGGGGCCTGAGAAAGGAACAGGCAGCCCAGGAACAGAGAGAGGGAACCCCCATACCGGAGTGCCCATACTCCGGGGGGAACCCTAGTCCACAACAAGGAGCCAGCTCCGAGGACGCGATGCAGGGAGTCTAGCCCCTGAGCAGCCAATACCGGCCGTCGCGGGTCAGTCCACAGGCCCCGACACCCTGTCCAAACAGCACCGACACACGAGGATCACCCACCAAGATTGAGGCCCCTTCACAAGAGCTGGAAAGCATGGGAACTCAACAGCACCCCAACGGGCCTGGTAGTAAGGGGTAGTGCAAGGACAGGGATCAACAGCAGGACACAGGATCTACTAAAGAAGGCATACCACGGGAGTCTCCCAAGAGACCTTGCAGCCCCCTGTAACTACCCGGCCGGTTACCTCTTGAGAAAGACTGCTTTGCACTGTGAACTGTATTGCCACCAGAACTGTTCCAGCAAAGCACCTGGGTAGAGTGACAGAGTCTCTGTGTGTTTGTTCTTCTACCGTACTGCTGATCATTGACATTTACAGTCTGCATCCCCATCATCGGTGCACTCCTGACCCGGAGGCCCAGCTCCACCTGCAGGGAGCTGTTCCATCAAAGCTGCAGTACCATCACCTCCTGGAGGTCTGAAGCGGCGCTGGTGTCCAGTCACCAGAATCTGCAGGTGGCGTAACATAAACCTTATACTTTATTATTTTCAAATTTTCCCCTTTTTGAAAGCAGACCACCAGGGCCACGGGTCTGGGCAGGCCACCAGTGACATCCCTACCGCAGCACAGGGCCCAGATACCCGAGTCTCCATACCCTGGGGTGCGTCAGGTACAGTGTATGTGTAGGGGTACATGAAGAGAGGCAGTATATGTGTGTGTGGGGATATTATACATAGGGACAGTGTGTGTGGGGTACATAAAGAGAAACAGTCTATGTGTGTGAGGGGAAATTATATATAGGGACAGTGTGAGTGTGGGGGATAAATAAAGAGAGGCAGTATATGTGTGTGGGTGATATTCTACATAGGAACAGTGTGTGTGTGGGTATATGAAGAGAGTTAGTATGTGTGTGTGGGGAAATTATATATAGGACAGTGTGTGTCGGGGGTAAATAAAGAGAGGCAGTATATAAGTGTGGGGGGGGGATATTATACATAGTGACAGTATGTGTGTGGGGTTACATGAAGAGAGGTAGTATATGTATGAGGGATATTATACATAGGGACACAGTGTGGAAGTACATGAAGAAAGTCAGTATGTGTGTGTGTGATGGGATATTGTACATAGGGACAGTGTGTGGCAGGTATATAAAAAGGCAGTGTACATGGAAACAGTGTGGGGCGGGTACATGAAGAGAGGAGGGGGATACTATGGAGAGGTGTGTGCATGTGTGGGGAAATATTAGACAGTGTGTGAGAGGGGGAGATATTATGGGGAGGCATAGTGTGTGTGTGTGGGAAGGAGAGATATTATGGGAGGAGAAAGTGTGTGTTTGTGGGAGAGGGATATTATGGAGATGCAGTGTGTGAAAGGGGGAGATATTATGGAGAGGGGCAGTGTGTGTGCGTGGGATATTTTGTGAAGTATATAAATGATTATGCTGCACTCATTCTGTCAGTGTAGGTGCCTTCTTAAACACAAATTACATTTAAAAGACTGTAAGCGGCACTCTACAGTGACTGACAGAGATAATGGAATTTATATTATAGCAAAGAAAATGAGATACTTAGCATTATGGAAATGGCCAAATCAAGTACGTGTGTGCTATTACTTTTTGGTATCTGTCTCTAACATGCGTAAGGGCTTAACATTTTCTCCAAAGGCATAAGTTATTCATTGACAGCACCTGTCCCTGTCCATAAGACTGACAAATTCTACTACCCTCTGGTATCAGGTGCCAATAGAGGAAAATCCCAACAAGACATAGGCATATAACAACGATTAGGACCCAGTTGCGAGATACAACTCAACGTGGCAACTAGGTGGATTATTGATTTGTCCTTTTCCATAATACTAAGTATCTTATTTTCTTTATTATAATGTAAATTCCATTATCTCTATAAGTCACTGTAGAGCTGTAGAGTGCTGCTTACAGTCTTTTAAATATTTTGTGAAGTAATCACACCAGTTATTTATTATGGAGCACAGCATGGTAGATATGTATATTTGTGGGGCAGTATCATAATACTTTTCTTTTTAAGGGTACCGTGTCGGGATGTGTTGCTGAAGACGGAATAGAGGGAAGTAGGGAGTGACAATCTCTTGGTGTAAAATCTCATAATGGCATCTGTGCTATATGGAGACAAAAGGAATGTTAATGACTCCTACCAGAGACAGTTTCATCTATAAAATAACTGGATGTAAATGATTATTTGTGATACTTCCTGCATCTCATCAGTCCTGTGAGTCTTGTATAATCTGCAGTCTGAGGATGACTGGTACAAACAACTCCTAGCATCTCCTTACCATTGTTAAGGACATGCTGGGAGTTGTAGGTTCATGCAATACAATTATAAATGAGGGTGACCTAACATTACAACTGATTGCTGTACTAAACTTGGTGCTGCATCTACTGAGGATGGTTAAGGAACTGCATTAATGTACTGATGGTGGTTCTTACTCTATATTAATGTACTGCTGATGGTTGTAATGCTGCATTTATGTACTGACAGTGGTAGTATGCTGTGTGCATGTACTAACAGTGGTTCTGGCATTGCATTAATGCACTGACGGTGGTTCTGATGTTACTTTCTTTTGCTCACATAGTGGTTTTGGCAAAACATTCATGTGCTGATAATGGAACAGACCTTGTATACTTGTAGTAATCCAAACATTGCTTCATATCTATGTTAAAACTTTAAAAAATATTTAGAGGAATTGGTAAGTTTGTGTTCCAAACACTCAGTGTAAGGGCTCATACGGAAAATAGGCGGATGTCAGCATACTTAATTCTGCTCAATATTAAGTGATAAAATAATATTAATATAAAATAATAATTCATGTATTAATGTTAATATTGACCAGACTAAATTTCAGCCTGTTGGTTCAGCCTCTACATCAGTCATGGTCTCTCATGTGGCCCCTTGGAAAAACGTATTTCTCACCCCTCTTCTATTATGTATAATGCAATGTTATGTGCCACTATCTCTGTGCTTTTGCATTTACAGATGTGCACCAGAGTACCTGCGTGTTAATTACATGACCTATCACATGATTTATCAAAAGGGCATCATGTGATATGTCAAGTGATACATCCACATGTGAGGGACATGCCATCTTAATAGCCCATGGCCCTGGTTACTCTTAATCTGCCCCTGCATATAATGCCTCTCTTTAAGTACCCCACTGACACACACTGTCCCCATGTATAATATCCTCCCACACACATA
Organism: Allobates femoralis; assembly: GCA_033576535.1. NCBI lineage: Eukaryota > Metazoa > Chordata > Amphibia > Anura > Aromobatidae > Allobates > Allobates femoralis. The sequence continues at coordinate 114,024,522 of JARQOC010000006.1, forward strand.
CTGCCTCTCTTAATGTACTCCCACCCACACTGTGCCTATGAATATCTTTATTGAAGAAAAAAAACTCCACCCTCCAATGTAGTCCAGATGAAAAGATCTTCTTTCTTCAGCTCTGCTATATCTCTACCAGCTGATACATGTCTGCTGGTAGAGATGTAGCAGGCACAGGCTGAGCACCCGGCCATGGGAAAGTTCACCAGAGTTCATGCCTATGTAAAGGAAAAACAACAACAGCTTATAGTGCGCCTGTACACATGGGGTTGTTAGCAGGCGGTTCTTTTGCGTTTAAACTCACCTGGTCTGGTTATAACCACAGCCCGTAGATAAGCTTATTAAAATCAAGCAACGGAATCCTCCGGTTCCGTCCTCGTGCTTCCTACGTGGGTTTTGAGAGCCTTAAGCTTGAATAATTATAACTGCAATTATTTTAATAAAGTCCGGAAAAGAAGCCAGCATCAGAGATCTTCCTTACCTCAGCGCCCAAACATACACCACGCTTCCATCCTTTTGTATCAGAGTTCATGCCTAAGCATGAACTCCAATGAACTCCGGGCGAACCGCTCAGCTGATGTGTCATGTGACATCATCAGCTGAGCGTTTAAACCGGCCACCAAAATTGCTCAGGTGATGCTGTGAGGTAATGCATCACCTGATCAGTTTGCTGCCGGTCAGCTGTTTAAGTTCCTGCAGCGATCGGATGTCCCGGGACAGTCTGTGGAGGGCTGAGTATCAAAGTTTTTTTTAAACACATTGCTTTCTTTTATTTCGCTTTAGCAGTGTATGCCTCCGTGTGACATCACTCCTTCCTGCGCCTCCTGTGCTTTTTACCGCTAGTAAAAAAATGCGGTGTGTGAATGCCATGCCTTTATTTACCACCACAAAACGCGGCAAAAATGCCTGCGCAAAAAAAAGTAGCAATTACGCCGTGTGTGAACGTAGCCTAACCCTGATGACATACTCCTACCATTGTGGGTCAGTCCAAGCACTTTACTGTTACTTGGCCTACAATCTGTTGCTGGGCAGGATTCTCTTACAAACAACCTACATAACCATTCTATAAATGTTATCCTTTACCATATACCTTACCTTATACATTACTAGATATAGAATTGCTATACATTATATCTTATACATGCATTGCACAGATAAACATCACTATGCATTATACGTATCACCACATTTCATTACAATTCACATTATACAAAGACAAATTACACAATTCACATTACAAAATGGTGCAATAGGTGTCTTCAGGGAAAAACGTGACTACCAGTCCACCTGCTCTCACTGCCTCATTAAGATGTCCACGGTTCACGGACGTGTTCTATCTGTTTTCACACAAAAAATAACGGAAACGTGTCACATCAGACGCTCGTCCACCCTGGGAACCTTCTAGAGAAACCTAAAGACCCACCACTTCCGTCAAGCCTACAAGCTACACTGAGACCTGATCCACTGTACCGTCTCACACTCAGGCACTACCCCCTCCTACTGTCTCCCCACCTGTCCCCTGTAGGCTGTGAGTGTGGAGCCCACTGGGACGGGGTACTCGGTACCGGTCCGGGGTACTGCTGGGGATATCACAGCGATTTTGGTCCGGACCGTATCCCGGGTTCCGCAAGTAATATAAGGATATTTACAGTGGAGTTTGTTGTGACGCCACCCACGGGTTGTGGTCAGTGAGGGGACCACCGCTGCTGCAGAACCTCCGGGGATGATGTTTGGCAGCTGGAGATGTAACAGCTCTCCGCGGGTAGAGCCTGGTTCCCCGGGGCAGTGGTAGTTAGAGTCTATAGATGGTGCTATGGACGTTGCAGGATAGGGGTAGTAGTAGAGATGATGGGAGTTTGTGAGGGTACACAGGGTTTGAGCACAAGGATCACACACACTCACGGTTTTGAAGTTTTCCAAGGCTTTACTGCAGATTTTGGTAGCAGAGTAGTGTCCACAGAGTCTGTACTGGGGCCGGATTGCTCCCACCCTGTCCGGGTCCTCAGCTTCCCACTGCTGCATTGTGTGTGTGGCCCTGTTGCTGCTTTAGCTAGGCTTCTGGCCCTGTTCCTCCTCACAGGTACCCCCTTTGCTAGGCAACTTGAGTCTTTCCATGTGCCTCTGACCCCACTGTGTTGCTTTGCTGAGGTACAGTGTAGATCTACAACCTCCACTATCCCGGTGTTTTCTATGCTGCGTGTTTCAGTCACAGATTCGGATCCGGTATCCGGTCTATGCGCTCCTCTGGGGGCGAGTTATGAGGTAACTCAGTCTCCCAGATATGTTCCTCTGTTTCTTGTACTCCTCTCCTCAGACCCTGGCTTCAGGCCTGAAAGTAGTCAGTGGTCCCTGACAGGAGCTCAGCACTACTCCCATTTACAGGTCCTCCTCCTAGTGCTCCCTGCACTAAACTAAAACTGTCAACTATCAACTAACTACTTCCTCCCCAGACCAGAATATATCAGGAAGCTGCTTCAGCTCTCCCTTGTGGCCTAGAGATGCTAGTGCAGTGTTCAGTGTTGTGTGGGGAGTTAACCCTTGTGGTTGTTTCTGTGGCATATTAACCCTGGGGTGCCACATGAGACCTCGTGAACAGGGTCCTCTGCCCTTCTGTACCTGTACGATTTGATTGTCATCATTTAATGTTCTTTTCCTCATCTGCCCTTGCACATGTAAAGCGCCATGGAACCTAATGCCGCTATATAAATAAATAATAATAATAAAAAAGTTGGAAGGGAATGAGAAACATTATGATTGCATCCATGTGCTACATTTTTATTGTTTCATAAGAAAATCTTGAGAAACCTCCATTTTTTATTTATTGTTTCACAAACAAGAAAAACTGATAGCAAAAACCGCCACTGACCAAACACAGATGAAGTTCTGTTCAAATACCCCGGGACACTTTTTTCATGTACAAGACAGAAAAGGATCACTAAATAAGGAATTATTAAAATGCCTTATAACTTCATCCTAAAAACTGACTAGATGGAAGGGAATGTTTTCAAATAAAGAAAAACTAATACTAACCACTTTGAAACCCACCAATGGAAATATAGATGTCTTGACCATACAGTAGACTGATAGGTCATACTTTTGAAATGACTGATTTCTCCTGGGCAATGGAAACATGAGTGGAGAAACCCCTTTAAGCCTCATTAAACTAGTACCGGAAAAGTATTACTTGAATTATAATACAATGAATATCATATACTAATCTGCTTTTACAAAGACTTTTCATAGTGATTCCACAAGAAGTAACTTTAAATGCACAAAGTGGGTGGTAGGTCTATGGGAAAATATATGATATTTATGAATACTAAGGTTTCGGAAAACCAAGAAATCTCTCTAGAAATTAAGTAGCCAGCCAATAAAGAAAAGCTATAAAAAGGTGTGAAATCTCACACCAGCAGGATCCTCCAACTAATCAGAGCGCTACAGAAACCCTAGGCCATGTGTGATTTTCGAATGCATGTGTTAATTGTAGGGACTTCTTTACCTAAAGTTACCTAGAAGTGTTTATTAAGTGCAGGAACAGGAACTGACAAAATACCACATTTTAATCCAGGACCCACCAATATATAAAATAAAGTATGTTCATAACAATTAAAGTCCGATAAAGAATGGTGCTTGATGGACTGAGACTACACTCACACATCCATTAAAAAGATGCAACATCCATGTCTTTAGTATTTCATTCATTTTACATGAATCTAAATGTTCTTATCTGTTTTTTTGCAGATCAAGTTTAAGAAATGCATTAAGCCTAAAGTACCGTAATGGATGCACAGATCCGCAAAAAAATACAGATGTATGAATAGTTCTATTAAGATTTATGGCCTCAATTCATTAAAACTTGGCATTTCATATGCCAGCCTTAACTAAGGGCATACAAAAATAAAATGTGCACATGCCACTTAATGAATTTGGTGCATCTGATCAGTGGCATGCAAATCCAATACTGAAGTAACATTTCTAGTATAAGAGACACCACTTTTATTGACGAATTTGACTAGCAGACCTGGGCATGCCCTGTCCCACCCCTCTTTTCACCAGTTCTGCCAATTAGGCTGGAAACACAATGTCCGAGTGACATGCGAGTTACTCGCATGAGTCTTGGATCATTCACCTGGCATGACCCCTCTCTCTGGACGGGATACTGTCAGTGGTATGTTTTTCTATGTAGGTCCACTGTTTCTGTCCAGTGAGGGGAATGCCATCTCAGGTGAATGATCCAACTCTCGGACAGTGTATTTCCAGCCTTACGGTTGAACTACCTTAAACTGGCTTGTAAATACCCAAGTTCACAAAATTTTGCAACTTTTCAAAGTGTTTTAGACTGATGTAAATGCTTTGATGGACCAGGGCCTATGAGTCTGAGTTCTGGATGAAGACCTAAAATGGAATTTCCTGGTCCATTAGGTAAAAATTATTTGAGTAATTAAAAGTTTTTTTCTTTCACTTATTAACTTGCATAAGTGAGTCTCGTCCGATTTACGGATCTACTCACAACATGCTATGACTTTCAAGGTACCGCTACACACAGATATCTGTGCAGACATTGCTTGCAACTCACTGGTTGCAGTGAAATCATGGACACATTGTTACATTTGTTTACGTCAACGAAATGGAACACTGTGACCATGATTTCACTGCAACCAGAGATCTGCGAACAATCTCTGCACAATTAACTGTGTGTGTATAGAATAATATTGGTCCTAGGGTAATGCAATCTTTTCTTCTCCTGCTGCTCCTGTCAGTGAACAACGGTAATGTACGCTGTACAGGGTCCTGAATAGCTAGGTAATCAGCACAGTAGTTTGCCTGTGCTGATTGCTTCAGCACTCAGGACCCTGGACAGCATACATTACCACTGTTCACTGACAGGAGCCGCAGGAGTTTAGAAATGAAACTGTAAAGCCGACAATTACGAGCTTTGCAGATGTATAGGCTTAAAACACACATTTGGCCATTTATGACCTCAGCATGTGTCCAGGGCGCTTGGACAGTCTCTGGACACATGCTGACATGAGTGTTAAAGCACATTATAATAATCATCTTGCACCGCTGTGACAGCAAGGCAACATGATTATTACTGTAAGCGCATGGTGGGAAATTCAAACTCGTCGGCTTTTGACAGCCGGCGAGTTTGAATCGATTTGCGCAGCACACTAGTGCGAAAATCGCACCATGTGCTGTATGGGGGCGAGAATCGTCACAGCTGCACTCGCATCTGACACACGATGCGAGTTAAGTGCGGGGGACTCGCACCAGTGTGCCCTGCCTGATAGGGCAACACTGGTCCGAGTGCAATGCGAGTTTCCCTCGCCCAGTGTGCCTTCAGCCTCACTCCACAACACTGAACATGGCATCTGCTCCGAGCAGCGAGATTACGCTGCTCAGAGAAGATACATCACTTCCGGGCTGTGGAGTGATCCAGCACCGCTAGGTATGTCGGGAAAGGGGGTAATTTTTTTAAAACTGATATTTGTATTAGCATATGATTTGCATATTTTTCTAACAGATGTTTTAATTACTTACATTTAGAATTAAGTTATTTTTCTTTAACCAGTATTTTATTAAATTAAAAAAGGAGTAATTTGTGTTGATGGACATTCTATAAGTATATTTATAGTACTCTCACCTTTCTCTAAACTCTTTAGGCTACATCCCCACGATGAGCTTTTGGTGAGTTTTTAATGCTGCATATTTTCGATGTGTCTGAAACGCAGCTTCTTATGGGGATGTCATATGCATCAATGTCGCCAGCGATCTCATCGTTGGCGACATTGAAGGCTGATCGCTGGTGAGCTGTCACACAGGCAGACTCACCAGCGATCAGTACCAGCGAGAACGCTGGTAACCATGTAAACAAGCAGGTAACTAAGCACTGTGCGGTGCTTAGTTACCCGCTGTTTACCATGAATACCAGCTCCCAGCGCTTGCTGAGAGGCGCTGGGAGCTGGCTTCTCGGTCGTCTCCTGGTGTCACACGCAGCGATGCTGCCTGTCCACTGGGCGACCATCGTCAGGTTTTAGAGCAGGTTCTAAAACCTGGCGACCATCAACCAGCGATTTATTGCTGGTTGATGCCCTCTGTCACACACGTCAATATGGCTGCAATGTCATGTCCAGCAGCAATATTGCACGCAATATTGATGCGTGTGACATACCCATTATAGTTCAAGCAAAGTGGACGTGATATAGAAAAAGCCTTCTATGCTTCTCTATTATTCAACATAAACTGACCTGGGGTGCGTGTTTCAAATTTACATCTTCTCTTGTGGGTATGTGGCACCCCAGGGCTCATGTGCCACAGTAACACCACAGAGGGTTAACTCCCCACACAACCCACAACACTACACTAGCGCCTCCAGGCCAGAAGGGGGAGCTAAAGCTGCTTCCCTATATATTCTGGTGTGGAGAGGAAGTGGGCAGTTAGTTCAGTGCGGAGCAGCACTGAGGATGACGGACCTGGGTGTAAAAGAGCTGCATTAGGCTCAACCCACGGCCCGCTATCCAGTTCCAGGCCAGCCAAGGTCTGAGGAAAGGAGTAGGAGAAGCAGAGGAACACACCTGGGAGACCGGGTTACTCTAAACTCACCCCGGAGGAGCGCATAGAACGGATACCAGATCTGATGCCGTGCCTGACACAAACAGCACAGTGAACACCGGATTAGTGAAGGTCCCACATCTTCACTGTACCACAGCGAAGCAACACAGCGGGGTCAGGAACAGGGAATAAGACTCAAGTTGCCTAGCAAGTTGGTACCCGTGAAGGGAGAAAGCTTAGCTAAAGCGGCAGCAGGGCCACACACAGTGCAGGAACAGGGAGCCAAAGGACCCGGCCAGGGTGGGAGCAACCCGGCCCCTGCACAGACTCCGTGGACAGTACTCTGCTGATGTACCATCTTCAGTAAAAGACTTGGAAAACTACAAAACCGTGAGTCTGTGTAATCCTTGTGAACCCTTTCCTCCCTCACAAACTGTTTTCATCACTACTGCCCCGGGGACCAGGCTCTGCCTGTGGTCAGCCGTTACATCACAGGCTGCCATCTATCATCCTCGGAGGTTCTGCAGCAGCGGTGGTCACCCTGACCACATACCACGGGTGGCATCACGACTTTCTCCCTTGTAAATACCTCCCATTACTTGTGGGCTCAGGACACGGTCTAGACCAAGACCACCGTGATAACCCCCGTGATACCCCGGTCCGGTACCGAGTACCCAGTCCCAGTGGGTTCCACAGGTACGCTGAGTTTTATGTGCAGATTTTCCCCATAGACTAGCATTGGATTCTGAAAATCTGCAGGTAAAAAATGCACATGAGTTTTTATTGCATTTCTGCAAGGGCTATAGAGTCAGGGTCCATTTTGGTGAAGTCAGAGTCAGGGAAATTGAGAAATTTTATTATTTTTTAACAACTTTTATTCACTTTCGCAGTGTATCTATAGATACACCGGTACTCGTTGCGAGTATAGCGAGTCATCCCTAATTACCAGCGCTGTGGCCAGCCGCTGAGGTGATGGCAAGGCAGCTTTGGTAGTACAGCTCCCCACAGCTTTACCTCAGGGCAGCGGGGAGGGATGAGTGGAGTTGTAGTCATCACCTCTGATGATGATGCTGCAGTGATGCCCTCAATATGGTGCTCGTGGTCTTGTTGCGCTCTCTCTCTCTTACCCCACTTGAGCCAAGTCGCTAGTCCACAAGGTCTGTCATCAAAAAGTCTTTCACTCATCGGCATCGTGAACCCAGCTGCGGGACTGATGTTGGGCTGCTTTAGGGGTGCTTTGGCGCCCTGTATGTAACGGGCCCTCAGATTGCCGGTTTGTAGTTAGGGATGGACCTTGCATCTAGCTACCTCGGCTCCGGTATGCTGGTGTCGACCTGGGTCCCCGGCTGGCTCCAACCAGGCCCGGGTAAAGTCTGGGTCAATTCTCGCCCCTTAAGAAGTGCCCTCCAGTGTAGCCACAGGGTCCCCTGCGTCTTCCTTCCTTGCTCTCCTCACACCAACTGTCTGACTGTGTTATCACTCCCCTTCTCCCGCTCTCTAGGCTCCACCCTTTGGGACCTACTGAATATCAGTCCCCTGTAATAAAGTGGCCTGTGTTGGGTGTTGGGGTGCAGACTCTGAAGATTCCCCACGTCCACGGTTACAGAGGCATCACCTTTCTAATTAGGGTGTAATACCTCCCTGTGGCGCCTTGCTATAGGGGCGCCACATATCAAAAACAAAGCAGCTTTATTTAAAGCATGACATACCAAGAAAAAAAAAACTATGTTGAAATTGCATGTAAAATAAAAAACCACACACACAAAAACACAATGAAAAACAGCAAGTAACATAATTTAAATAATGAGTGCGAAATTCTGCAACATCAAAAACATCATGGTTACAAGCCTTAAAATATAGGTATGTGTATGCATTTTATAATATTTTTTTACTTTAATTTAATTTTGCATAAATATTAGTGTCAGCTGTAAAGCGCCGCGTAAAAGCAGGAATACGCGCCCATTACACAAATTTTTAGGGCGTTAGCATGAAATTGCCACCCACACTGAGTTTTACTGCTTTTACCTTATCGTAAAAGAAACAAACTGCCCATATAAATAATATTTTAAAAAATTAATAAAAAATTGAGGTCCAGTGTGATTTTTGGATATTAAAATTATGATTTCTGTGTCACTTGGTTTCTCATACTTTGTAGATTTGATAAATATTTGCTTTAATATATGTGCTGGAAATTGTAGATTTTTTTGGTCTGGTTTCCTAATTTTCCGGACTTTCCTTTTACAAGCAGGGGCTGTAGCGCTGTAGAACCAGTAGAGTATTTTTCCATGGAAACGCTGGAAAGTGTGCAGCCTTTGACTGCTCGGATTGTCGTGCGCTGCCTTTCTTCCAGCAGATAATGGCTGGCAGTGGTACACAAAGGCGAGGTTGTGTGCCGTACTTATGAATTGAGTCATTGTTTGTCAGAATGGCTTGCACTTTTCTTGGAGAGCATGAATCAGGGTGTAAAACAGGCACCTTGTATGTTCTCCTACTTCAGATTCAAGTAAGGAGAGAAAGAATAACACGCTAATAAAATAAGAGCACTCAACTGAGACCTATCAGCCGCAAAGTCACTGGGAGTCTGTGCAACTTTATAGACTTACCTCATCCTAATTACACTTCAATAATATTTCTTTAAATGTTTTTATTATTTTAATTCAATAGGATACGTCATGCAACTGTAAAATGAATATATTTTGGCCCACGTATGGCTTATGCAGTTAAATTTGGGGTCAGAAAAGGATATTTGTGACATTTTATGTCATTCAGGATCTGTTCGGGCAATTAGAATTCCATACAGGCCCAGTAAATATAAAGCAGAACTGACAGTAATTAAGTGGCTGGATACGCAAAAAATTACCCAATTCCCTTGGCGCACAGACTGGCACAAATCCCTCTTGTCTTTAAATACATGCAGCAGCAGAACTTCGCATTATAGCAAAACTAGATGAGTGTTTCAATTGTACACACGGCAATAACGTGCCTCATTTCATACTATCCTCTAGTTATTAACTCCTATAAAATGTCTACATCAAATGCTACATACTGTTTTTTTCATCCCTTTTTTACTGCTGTAATCTGCAATGAAACTTAAAAAAAGAAATTTTGCAGATTCATTGTTGATTTTCCACAGTAAAATGACCCTTAAAAAACAAATTTATTAGATATTCATTAAAACCAATAAAAAAAACATGAAAAGAACACAATACACAAAGAGTGGGTTAGAGATGGATCTAGATAGATGATCCAGAAAATAGTTTTAATGACCACCTGATACTACCTGACCGCACAGGTTGCCATCCTAAAAATCAAGCTAAAAATGGCGCCCCTGCTCATTAGAGGCTCTCCCCGAATTGCCCTATATGTGCCTGCCATAACACCAAACTATGCTACAAATTATCCCTATTTTTTGGATATAGGTGTTATGAGTGTGTGGAGACCACTGGGACGGGGTACTCGGTACCGGACCGGGGTATCACGGGGATTATCACGGTGGTCCTTGGTCCGGACTGTGTCCTGAGCCCACTAGTAAAAGGGGATATTTACAGGGATTGTCATGACGCCACCCACGGGTTGTGGTCAATGAGAACCACTGCTGCTTCTTGCCGCTGCCAGGAGGATGGATGGTGCTGCAGCCGGATGGATGAGCCCGCCATGGGTCGGGGCTGCTCCTGACAGGGTGAAATATGAATATCACAATTCTGCATGCAGGCAATCACACACGGGAGACTGAAGCAGGGTTACAGTTCTTTTACACAGATAACTCCAGACAGTCACTGAACCCTTTGCAGCCAGGTGTTCCTTCTTTGAGACTCTTCCCTCTCTGATACCTTCCAGGCTTTCCTCTACTCTTCTCTTCCCCAGTGTGATGCATGGTGGCAACTCGGTCCCTTGTGTGGCTTCCCCCTACGTGTGGGATGGCAAGCCCGGGTCCTATATGTTGCAGTACCTCCTGCAAGGTGTTGTGGGAATTCAGACGTGGAATCTGAATTCCCCGTCGGTGTGTCTGTGTACTGGCGTGAAGCTGCGGCCACCTCAGAGCCGACTCTCTGGTCCCAGCCTAGCCTCCAGTGTCCCAGGTATAACTATGGGATCACCAGGCTCCTTCCTACCCGTGTGACTCCGGGGTACTCCAGGGGTTCCTTCTTTTCCTCAGTCAGCCTCTGCCGTCGTCCTCGGACCCAGCTGCACTGGTCCGGTATCTCCCCTTCCCTTGGGCTAAAGGCTGTGGAGCGGGCTTTCTCTCCAGGGAACTGTGTCTCGCAGGATTCTGCACCTCCAGGGAGCCCAAGACCTTCAGAGAAGTATCTCTCTGTCTTTACTTCTCAGCCATCTCCGGCCTACTGACTAACTCCTCCTAGTTTTCCCCTTTTGTACCCGGTCCGTCACCTGACCTATGTCCCCACCCACTGTGACTGGCCCTACCACCCCTTGCCCGCCTAGAGTCCTGAGCTTCGGGTTGGGTGTGTGTTTGAAGGTGTTCTGTGTGAACTGTCTCCACCTGCCTGGCTGCAGTGCCTACCTGTGGCCACCGTGGTCGCAGGGGCGCGACAGGTATGTCTCTCCCTGGTAAGACCTCTGGCGAATCTGGGATCAGAAGGTCTCAATGCCTTATTGATTGCAGGTCTTCAACTTGTATTGAGGTCAATCTATTTTGTTTCAGTGCTGAAGGGGTTAATGACTCCTTCCTATCTGGCTGTTCTCCTTAATCTCAGGTGGAGAAATTTTGTGACCACTCCCCTCCGCTAATAAAGGTAACATGTCTTACCATCTGAAGCTGGTTATAGATTCCCTTCTATTCTGACCACTTTGGAAAGAGACTGTTTATGAACGAAGCTGAGGAGTTGTTACAATTGCAGCTGGGGTGTTTAGCTGCATTGGAGGAGTTGGAGTGTTTTTCTTGTTGTGTCTATTTCTCTCTGTCCGTCTTCCTTATCTTGTGTTCTATTATTGCAGTGATGTGACTAGTGTCCTCACCAGCCTTCACACTTGCCAGGGTGAGTTCAGTGCCAGTGAGGGCCTAGGCACGTGACTGTGACAGGGGGAAGTACCCGTACAGGGACGTTAGAGAACATATGGGTCCAAATCAGGTGGGTATCAGGAGGTGACCCCTCACCCCACACCCTATCACCAGGGTCTCCTTTCTTTACCATCCCCATTGATACCTATTGTAATGAAGGAGCATGCGGACGCCAAGTGTGTGGCAAAAGGTAAGGATAGATTGAAACAAAGAAAATGGATAAATGGTATAGAGCCTATACATAATCTGGCGCCCCACCGGTCTGGACACCATGAGGGGTACTGCACCCAAGCCACGGGTGTGGTATTCCTGTAGTCAGGAGATGGAGGAAGGTAGGTATGGGATCCTCACCAAACACCCATACACGTAGACAGGGCTGTAATTGGAGTTTTTGCCGCCCTAGGCACTTTCAGCTGTCGCGTCTCCCCCCGATTAGTCAGACTAAGCATTTTATTTTTCAGGCAGATCCGCTCAGTATTTCGCCTGAAAAAGCAACAAATAAATGCTAAAAGTAATGAACTCACGCATGGCAATGAATAAAAGGATTGCTGTTCATATGTTCAGTCTTTTGAGGTTTTTTTCTTTTTAACTGTGTGTCCTATCTTTAATCTGAATTCCAGCACTTAAAAAGTTCACAGATGCCAGTGCCCATAGCCTTCAGACAGTAGTTAGACCTCCATATACATGAGACTAAAGTTGGCTAAACCTGCAAGGACAGTCTAGTGTGTATGGGGGCTCTAACTGATGATTGGTCAAAGGAAATAAGAATCCAGCATGTCTGATTACCGGCTGTAGAGCCTTTTGTCCTCTAAAGGTACCTTTACACGCCGCGACGGCAGGCTGGATACATCCCGCTACTTCACGTGCACGAGCACGCTCAAACGGTTACAAACGGTCAACGCACCCTCTTTACACGCCGCCACAATGTGCGCTACGCCACGCTACATCTATAGCTAGCTACATCGCCGGGTGTCTCAAGTAGCCAGCTGTAGCTCATTTACACACCGCTATAACCAGCTACTATGGGCGTACCTGGTGCAGCAGGGCCAGCACATAGGCGTGCCACAATTGTGGAGTACGAGCCGTCCGTACGCTGATAGGACGAAGCAATAACATCCTGATTGGGCAGGCAACGCAGGAGGCTGAGTAATACAGCACGCTCGAGCAATTGTGTAGTGTGACTCGTCAGCTCCTTTAAATATGCCTCCCTATGCAGCGACTACCAATCGTCATGCAGCAGCTTCCACCAATGATCGCACATGGGGCACGGTAACACGGAGCCAGGGTCACGCCTTAGCTACATTGCAGCTGCATCGCAGGCTGTCCCGAGTTCCCTTCCGTTGCCTCTTTACACGCCGATACAGCTCGCTACCATCGGCGTTGTAGCCATCAGTTTTCGAGCAGAGCTAGGAAACAGATGTATCTGTTGCCGGCTGTAGCGTCACGTCTTCAGACGCCGCTACGACGGGCTACATTGGCGCTACAAGCTACATTTGTAGCCTGTAGCGGGATGTATCCAGCCTGCCGTCGCGGCGTGTAAAGGTACCATCAGTGATAATCAGCTGCCAGAGACGTCTAAGGCCCCTTTCACATCAGCGGTTCTGTCTGGATCCGGCAGATTTACCACATGTGCCGCCTAACGGCCGACTTGCGGTACACTTGCAGCAAGCCCCCGGTCATTCTCTATGGGGCTTACAGAAATTGCAGTTTTGCCACAATCCAGCAAATCCCGCAGTTGAGGCCGCAAAAAAACACCCCACGGTTAACAGCATTTTTTTTTGCCGCTGCAATCTGCCGGATCCAGCAGAATTGCAGTTGCCGCATTCCCGACCGCAAGCCCCATAGACAAGGCATGGGGATTGCCGGATCAGCGCTGCAAGTCGGCCATTAGGCGGCAGATCCGGTGCCATCTGCCGGATCGGACGGAAACATCAGCAAACTGCTGATGTGAAAGGGGCCTAACAGCAGCTTCCATACAGTATGCAGGGACACTGGGAAGAATGCCTGCTCCTGTATATGGGGGAGACGAGCAAGCTCACTGCCAGCCGAGCAATCTGAGACCTATCTATAGTGCTTAGGGGTTTTAGTCAATTGTTTGGCTGACATTCAGCTTTATTTTTAGTCAAGCACACTTGCCCTATAATGTTTTAGGATCAAGTCTGTTGAGTTAAAGACTACAACATCCACATGACTACATCACCAGAACCACCTGCAATACAATAACACATCACTAGAACCCCTGTCAGTATATCCCCAGAACCACTGTCAATACAATAACACCTCACCAGAACCACTGTCAGTATATCACCAGAACCATTGTCAGTACAGTAATACATCACCAAAACCAGTCAATAAATCACCAGAACCTCCATCAATACAATAATACATCATCACTATAACTCCTGTCAGTACATCACCAGAACCACCGGAATTACAATAATACATAACCAGAACCACTGTCAATACATCACCAGAACAGTACATTCCCTATATAAATGTGTATGAAGATTAAATGTCCCATACTGCTCATCCTCTTCCCCCATGTCCCATACTGTTCTCCCCCCCACATGTTCCATGCAGCTCATCCTCCATCCATATGTTCCATGCAGATCATCCTCCATCCATATGTTCCATGCTGCTCATCCTCACCCCCATTTCCCTGAATACCATGTTGCTTATCCTCCCCCCATACTTCTCATGCAGCTCATCCTTCCCCCTCTCATCCACCTCCCATGTTCCACGCAGTCTTTCCCCTCCCCTGTTCCATGCAGCCTCTCCCCTCCCATGGTCCATGCAGCCTCTCCCCTCCCATATTCCATGCAGCCTACCCCCTCCCATGTTCCACACAGCCTCTCCCCATCCCTCATCCATGTAGCTGCTCCCCCCCATGATCCATATACAGTTAGGGCCAGAAATATTTGGACAGTGACACAAGTTTTGTTATTTTAGCTGTTTACAAAAACATGTTCAGAAATACAATTACATATATAATATGGGCTGAAAGTGCACACTCCCAGCTGCAATATGAGAGTTTCCACATCCAAATCGGAGAAAGGGTTTAGGAATCATAGCTCTGTAATGCATAGCCTCCTCTTTTTCAAGGGACCAAAAGTAATTGGACAATGGACTCTAAGGGCTGCAATTAACTCGGAAGGCGTCTCCCTCGTTAACCTGTAATCAATGAAGTAGTTAAAAGGTCAGGGGTGGATTCCAGGTGTGTGGTTTTGCATTTGGAAGCTGTTGCTGTGACCAGACAACATGCGGTCAAAGGAACTCTCAATTGAGGTGAAGCAGAACATCCTGAGGCTGAAAAAAAAGAAAAAATCCATCAGAGAGATAGCAGACATGCTTGGAGTAGCAAAATCAACAGTTGGGTACATTCTGAGAAAAAAGGAATTGACTGGTGAGCTTGGGAACTCTAAAAGGCCTGGGCGTCCACGGATGACAACAGTGGTGGATGATCGCCGCATACTTTATTTGGTGAAGAAGAACCCGTTCACAACATCAACTGAAGTCCAGAACACTCTCAGTGAAGTAGGTGTATCTGTCTCTAAGTCAACAGTAAAGAGAAGACTCCATGACAGTAAATACAAAGGGTTCACATCTAGATGCAAACCATTCATCAATTCCAAAAATAGACAGGCCAGAGTTAAATTTGCTGAAAAACACCTCAAGAAGCCAGCTCAGTTCTGGAAAAGTATTCTATGGACAGATGAGACAAAGATCAACCTGTACCAGAATGATGGGAAGAAAAAGGTTTGGAGAAGAAAGGGAATGGCACATGATCCAAGGCACACCACATCCTCTGTAAAACATGGTGGAGGCAACGTGATGGCATGGGCATGCATGGCTTTCAATGGCACTGGGTCACTTGTGTTTATTGATGACATAACAGCAGACAAGAGTAGCCGGATGAATTCTGAAGTGTACCGGGATATACTTTCAGCCCAGATTCAGCCAAATGCTGCAAAGTTGATTGGAAAGCGCTTCATAGTACAGATGGACAATGACCCCAAGCATACAGCCAAAGCTACCCAGGAGTTCATGAGTGCAAAAAAGTGGAACATTCTGCAATGGCCAAGTCAATCACCAGATCTTAACCCAATTGAGCATGCATTTCACTTGCTCAAATCCAGACTTAAGACGGAAAGACCCACAAACAAGCAAGACCTGAAGGCTGCGGCTGTAAAGGCCTGGCAAAGCATTAAGAAGGGGAAACCGAGCGTTTGGTGATGTCCATGGGTTCCAGACTTAAAACAGTGATTGCCTCCAAAGGATTCGCAACAAAATATTGAAAATAAAAATATTTTGTTTGGGTTATGTTTATTTGTCCAAATACTTTTGACCTCCTAAAATGTGGAGTGTTTGTAAAGAAATGTGTACAATTCCTACATTTTCTATCAGATATTTTTGTTCAACCCTTCAAATTAAACGTTACAATCTGCACTTGAATTCTGTTGTAGAGGTTTCATTTCAAATCCAATGTGGTGGCATGCAGAGCCCAACTCGCGAAAATTGTGTCACTGTCCAAATATTTCTGGCCCTAACTGTAACTTCTCCCCCCATCCTTGCAGCTTCTCCCCCATGTTCTATGTACCTTCTCCCCCCACGTTCCATGTAGTTTCTCCTCCCCATACATTCATGTACCTTCTCCCTCTATCCCCCCATCCATGTACCTTCTCCCCCATCCACCAAACCATCCATGTACCTTCTCCCCATCAGGCCATCCATCCATGTACCTTCTCCCCCATCTATCCATCTTCTGCCCCCTTTCCATAACGCCCCCCCACCCATCCATTCCATTCTGCCCCCTCCTCCACGCCACCCCATTCAATAATCCATCCCATTCTGCCCCCTATTCCAGGCCACCCCATCCATCCCATTCTGCCTACTCTTCCAGGCCGCCCCATCCATACATCCCATTCTGCCCCCTTTTCCAGCCCACCCCATCCATCCCATTCTGCCCCCTCTTCCAGGCTGCCCCATCCATCCATCCCATTCTGCCCCCTCTTCCAGGCCGCCCCATCCATCCATCCCATTCTGCCCCCTCTTCCAGGCAGCCCCATCCATCCATCCCATTCTGCCCCCTCTTCCAGGCCGCCCCATCCATCCATCCCATTCGGCCCCCTGTTCTAGGCTGCCCCATCCATCCATCTATCCCATTCTGTTTCCCCCAGGCTGCTATCTTCAGCTGTAACAGTGCCTTACCTGACTCCACGCTCCTGATCCCAGATCCCGGCAGCATCTTCCTCTGCGGCTCCCGGTCTTCGGCACCAGGTATCCGGCACCAGGCACCTGGCAGCTTCTTCCTCTGCGGCTCCTGGTCTCCGGCACCAGGTACCTGGCATGAGGCAACTGGCAGCTTCTTCCTCTGCAGCTCCTGGTTTCCGGCACCAGGTGCCAAGCAGCTTCTTCCTCTGCGGATTCCGGTCTCTGGCACCAGGTACCCGGCAGCATTTTCCTCTGTGGCTCCCGGTCTCTGGCACCAGGCATCTGGCAGCACCAGGCACCTTCTTCCTCTGCGGCTCCCGGTCTCCAGCACCAGGCACCCGGCAGCTTCTTACTCTGTGGCTCCCGGTCTCTGGAACCAGGCAGCACCAAGCACCTTCTTCCTCTGTGGCTCCTAGTCTCTGGCACCAGGCACTCGGCAGCTTCTTCCTCTGTGGCTCCCGGTCTCCGGCACCAGGCACCCGGCAGCACCAGTCACCTGGCAGCACCAGTCACCCGGCAGCACCAGGCACCCTGGCATCCTGGCACCAGGCAACCGACACCCTGGCATCAGGCACCCAGCACCCGGGCATCCTCCCCCATATGACCCAGGCTGCTGGCTCCCACCTTCCCCCATTTGACCCAGGCTGCTGGCTCTCCCCCCCTCCCCCATATGACCCAGGCTGCTGGCTCCCTCATCCCCCATATGACCCAGTGTGATTGTTCACCCCTCCACATATGACCCAGACTGTTTGTTCCCCCTCCCCCATATGACCCAGCCTGCTCATTCCCCCCATATGACTAAGCCTGCTTGTTTCCCCCCCCACCCTATATGACCCAGTCTGCTCATTCCCCTATCCCCATATGTCCCAGTCTGCTCGTTTCCCCCCTCCCCATATGTCCCAGTCTGCTCGTTTCCCCCTCCCCATATGATCTAGCCTGCTCATTTGCCACCCTCCTTCATATGATCTAGCCTGCTCATTCCTCCCTCCCATATGTTCCAGTCTGCTTGATCCCCCCCTCCACATGTCCCACTCTGCTCGTTTCCCCCTTCCCCCATGTCTCAGTCTGCTCGTTCCCCCTCCCCCATGTCCCAGTCTGCTCGTTCCCCGCTCCCCTATGTCCCAGTCTGTTCGTTTCCCCTCTCCCCGTCTGATCTAGCCTTCTTGTTACCCCCCTCCCATATGTCCCAGTCTGCTCGTTCCCCCCTCCTCATTTCCCAGTCTGCTTGTTCCCCCCCCTCCCCCATGTCCCAGTCTGCTCGTTCCCCCCTTCCCCATGTCCCAGTCTGCTCGTTCCCCCCTCTCCCATGTCCCAGTCTGCTCGTTTCCCCTCTCCCCATATGATCTAGCCTGCTCGTTACCCCCCTCCCATATGTCCCAGTCTGCTCGTTCCCCCCTCCTCATTTCCCAGTCTGCTTGTTCCTCCCCTTCCCCATGTCCCAGTCTGCTCGTTCCCCCCTTCCCCATGTCCCAGTCTGCTCGTTCCCCCCTCCCCCATGTCCCAGTCTGCTCATTTCCCCTCTCCCCAAATGATCTAGCCTGCTCGTTCCCCCCTCCCATATGTCCCAGTCTGCTTGTCCCCCCCTCCCCATGTCCCATTCTGCTTGTTCCCCCCCTCCCCATGTCCCAGTCTGCTCATTCCCCCCTCCCCCATGTTCCAGTCTGCTCGTTCCCCCCTCTCCCATGTCCCAGTCTGCTCGTTTCCCCTCTCCCCATATGATCTAGCCTGCTCATTACCCCACTCCCATATGTCCCAGTCTGCTCGTTCCCCCCTCCTCATTTCCCAGTCTGCTTGTTCCTCCCCTTCCCCATGTCCCAGTCTGCTCGTTCCCCCCTTCCCCATGTCCCAGTCTGCTCGTTCCCCCCTCCCCCATGTCCCAGTCTGCTCGTTTCCCCTCTCCCCAAATGATCTAGCCTGCTCGTTCCCCCCTCCCATATGTCCCAGTCTGCTTGTCCCCCCCTCCCCATGTCCCAGTCTGCTTGTTCCCCCCTCCCCATGTCCCAGTCTGCTCGTTCCCCCCTCCCCCATGTTCCAGTCTGCTCGTTCCCCGCTCCTCTATGTCCCAGTCTGCTCATTTCCCCCTCCCCCATATGATCTAGCCTGCTTGTTCCCCCCTTCCCATATGTCCCAGTCTGCTCGTTCCCCCCCCTCCCCCATGTCAGTCTGCTCATTCCCCCCCTCTCCTATATGATCTAGCCTGCTCGTTCCTACTACTCCCATATGTCCCAGTCTGCTCGATCCCCCCACATGTCCCAGTCTGCTCGTTTCCCTTCCTCTCCCATATGATCTAGCCTGCTCGTTCCCCGTATCCCATATGTCCCAGTCTGCTCGTTCCCGCCCTCCCCCATATGATCTAGCTTGCTTGTTACCTAGCCCCCTCTTCTCCATGCTGCACTCCCCCTTGGCCCACCACCCCCTTCTCTTCTTCAGAGCTATCTTCGTCTCTAAAGCGCCTTACTTGCTCCCTGCTCCCAGCAGATTCCAGCGACGAGGTCTTTTCCTCTCCTGTGCTCTGCAGACGCTGCTGCCCAGCAGTGTGGTGAAGACTCATCAGCAGCGCACAGCAGGATGTCGGGGCGCGGAGCCGAATGTACTCCATGTACTCTACTGACCCCGAGAGTGCAGGAGCACGTGCGTTAATTTGCAATCGTGCCTTAAAGGCATGATTGTAAATGAAAGCTGTGCCCCCAGGCCCTCTCCCTCCTCCAAAAACACTCCGGATTTAATAAAGAATTTGGGGGAGGGAGGGGGATTTAAAAAACAAAACAAAAAAAGAACAACTATTTTTTAACTTGCCCATGGTGCCGCCCCCTTGACCCCTGGCACCCGAGGCACGTGCCTACGGGTGCCTAATAGGAAATACGGCCCTGCACATAGTCCCTAGTTAGGGACTATGGGTAGACCCGCTGTAGGGATGACCCAGTCCAAGGGAGAAGAGTAGGGTAGAGAAGTGTGGGTGGGAAGTAAAAGAAAGAGAGAGCAGTTCAGTTTTAGGAGTAGTCAAGTGAGGAGGACAAGGTAGAGTATAGTGAGAGAAAAGCGCAAGCTTCGAACTGAGAAGCAGGGGGCTTGAGCAGAAGGAGGCTCATCCTGGGAACAGAAAGGAAGGAACCTTGGGGGCACCGGTGGAGCGAGAGCAGCCCGTGCGCCCGAATCTGGGACCAGTGATACCTGACGGAGGGGTTTGGTCTAGAAACAGGGACCGGCCATGAACGTGACGAGGGAGTCCAACACCCGAACCGCTGAACCGGAGACCACAAGCTTAATAGGAGCTGTTGCTCACACCTGGCGCATCCCCCAAGAAGGCAACCGGACGAGGATCAGGGGACAGGTACCCGGCGCCCGACAAGGCCTGTGGCTGCTGGATCAGGGCTCTGCGCACAGAGGTGCTGAAAGGAGATGCAGGCGGGCAGAAGTGCTGAGGAACAGGACCAGAGAAAGGCAGAGAGAGGCACATCACTGAGGATCTCATACTTGCCACCCCGGTTTCTTAAGCTCCGGCCTGTGCAGTCCTTATCTGAGAGACAGTGTAATAAGGTATGACCTGTTGAAACTTGCTGTTAGTAAACCCAGGTACAGAATTGCAGAACTGTGTGAGACTGTGTTATTCCTGTGGCAGCTGACTGTGAAGGCCGCTGAGCAAGGAAATGAGGCCTAAAATTAACCCCTGCCTGCCAGAGACTACCAATTGCTCTTACTGCCCTGGGGACCCGCTCCACCCGTGGGGAGCCACTCCATCCCAGCTGCCCGTTCATCATCCCCAGAGGTCCTGCAGCAGCGGCGGCTACCCATAGCCGCAAACCACGGGTGGCTTCTTGAACATTAATCCCTAAACCATTTACCCGCATTTTTAAGTAACTCCGCAGGGCCACAGAGCCGGGTCTCAGACCCCGTGATCCCGAGACTGACCAGCCAGGTTCCTAGTACCCCACGGCCCTGGAGGCAAGTCAATAACACCTAAAAAATAGTAATAGATAAACTTAACAATTCCTGCTTATTTATCAACCCATTTCCCTATAATGTAGGCCAGATATAAGATAAAGTGATTATTACACTTCCAGCATGGTAAAGACACATGGTGATGATGGGTTGATTTAAATATCTTATGTATGTGAAGTGTCTAATGTTCACACTCCCAAAATATGTGTGAAGGATCAGAAATGGATGACTTTGGTTCCCAATGAATTCAATGCACGTGTGCAATACTAGGATGGCACATGTCCATGTGTGCATGGACCCTAGAGGTAGAGTTGCGACTAGACGACACCACATGGGTGCCACATCAAGTGATGTATCGATGGTGTCTCCCAAAAATGAGGTGTATTAGAGTGTAGACACCGTGCATGCATGGCTTGAGCTACACACTAGAACGCATAGATGCACGTACACATGCACTCTTAGACAAAGTCCAGACTGGAATGCATAGTAATGGCTGATGCGCTTGACAAAGATAAGAAACCCACATAAATGACAATTTGTATCGCTCTTGATGTGCTGCATTGTTAGAGACTCTAATGCAATAATAATGGAAACAGCACAGAAAAATAAGCGCTAAATATACAAATACTAATATGTAGACATATAAACATGTTTGAGTTGGAATAATAGAATTTTAACAATTCCACTATTTCAAGTAGGCTGACACTACAAGAGTATGAAATGAAATTATTTTTATAATTACTTTAATACCTGGACAGCAATATATACAATTAAACCACAATTCCAGATAAATCAATGATGAGGGTTCCCTAAAAAAGCTATGTAAATGTACCAGTCAATAAGTCTGCTTAGGAAGAAGTGAAAACCAGGTATGTGTCAATTACAGAAAAAAAGTTCATGTGGCATTTTTGGGGCCACTGATCTATGTGAATATTCAATTTGTATTCCCTCTGTAGGATATATTTGTTCATATTACCTTCCCTTACATTGGGCCTGATAGTTTCTATGATACAAAAGGAAATCTCATTTATTCTCAAATGGTGAACAATATTCAAATGCGGTAAAATAGCGGTGGCTCAATCCCCCGGGTGTTCATCCACCAGCCTTCTGAAATCTCTTGTGCTTTTGCCAATATAATCTAGTGGGAAGGTATAGGTGGCTCTGTAAATCACCCTTGTTGTTTTATAATTGGAGAAATCCTTGATAAAGAATTTCTTCATCTGGATGATGCGTCCTACATCATCCACACAGTCCTCCATTGCACTCCTGCACATGCACACTTTTCTCTACCCTGCTGGGGGAAGAACAAAGTACTGTAATGTGCAGGCATGAGGTACAAGCAAAGAGGAGGTGCCGCACCATGGATAGCGATGCCCATTAGACCGAATGGCACGATACAGGTTAGCCACAGACCTCCTGGATACACTTTATACAGTCCAACTATAACTGATAAAGACACACCGTCCCTTCTAATTGGTTCTCCCTTGGCTAGGCCGTGTTATTCCAACACACGGCCTCTGCTGCTCTCTTGTCCAGCCGCTCAGCAGCTTCATGAGACTTCACTCAGAAAGAGCCTCCACAGAAGAACCACACTCTGTATTCCAGCTTAGCTTTTAACCCCATAACAAACTCTGGGGAATCCTTCAAGAACCCGGACTGGAGTGCTGGGAGACACATACCGGCCGTCACAAATCACCCCGGTCACTGTCTCACAGATGTTACATAGATCATTCTCTGCCAGTTTTAAAAAAGATGTCTATAATGGTAAAATCACTTTGTACAGGAATATTAGTACTTTTGTTTCTCAAAACCATAAAAGGGCCTTTGCCCCTCTTTCTCTAATTTCCTTGAAAAAAACACTTTAAAGAGACACTGTCAGGCCATTATTCAGTATGATACTAATATAACCCTTGAAAACATCTAAAACCATTATTGTACCGTTTGTAGTTTTCATGTTATCAGCATTATCAGACCCTGCAGGGAGCGCCTGCATTAGTCCTCTCCATTAATAGTAAACAGGAATAGTCTGGTTGCTGTATAAACTGTCATGTAATTATGCACTCCCTCTCAGCAGCTCTCTCCTCCCTCTTCCCTCATCCCTTTGCTCTCAGACAGTGCAGTGTCAGGTTTCAGTAGTTTCTTTTCTGTTGAGGACATGGAGGGAGAGAGCTATTACAGATCTGCCCAAAGGCCCCGTTACATAGCATGACATTGTAACAATGTCGGCAACGATCTCGTGGGCATGCGGTCGTTGCAGACAACATTGGTGAGATGTCACACATCTAGATATCGTGGACAACTTACCAACGATGTTGTGAGCAGGTATCGTTCGCACAACCCTGCGAACGATCCCTGCTCATTGCTGTGAGTAGGTGAAGTCGCAAATGACATCGTTATCGCGGGGTCAAACACAACGATCTACCAGGTTGGCTGATCATTGATCGTCTGGTTTGAGAACATGTTCTGTGATCAGCGATCCAACGATTTATCGTCACAACTTGGCAGAGTCACAAGCAATGACGTCACAGCGATGACGCTGGAACACCTCCAAACCCGTGACGCATGAGCGATGTCGTTGACGATGTTGTGGCGTGTAATGGGGCCTTTATCTAGACTCCATTTGCTTCTGTAAACAGTCACCCCTGCTGTGACAGTTTCTGTGTTGTATTTGACCTTTTGTGATGCTGCAGACACAGAGAGCAGAGAGGACACAGGCCCCCACCCCCCACTGATGTCCTGTACAGTGATGTGGTGTGAGTATATGACATGTATATTCATGCTATGGGAAGGGGAGAGCATAGAACTAAGTGGATCATTCACTGATTGACAGATGGAATGAATCTCTTTATTTGAAGTTTACACAAGATAGGAGGGTAATATAAATAAAAGAAATACATCAATAGAGAGCTTAGAGTGAGGAATTAGAAAATGATAGCAGTTACATATGGATTTTTGACCTGACAGTTTTCCTTTAAGGCATGATATCCTTCCATATTATCACCTTCAGAGTCCAACATTATGATATTGTTCCCTATAATGTTTAATTGACTTTCAATTTTGAGCTTGCGCTCAAAAATGGTCGATGTCCTTAGCCCACCTAAAAGAATTGTAGTTGTTGGTCGGGACAAAATTTAAACCCTTCAGTAGGACATTATACTATTCCCTTGCTTGTTAGTGTTTGTGGAGATAAGTTAATAGTCTATCCACGGTTTAGTGTTGTTGCTTTCTTAGGTTGTAGTCTGTTTGGGTTCTTTTCTCTAAAAAAGAAGATGGACATGAGGATGAGGCAGCAAGTGAATGTAAAGATATCATATCTGTTCCTCATGCCATAAATACATCCATTTATGCTCCTCTTGATTTTAAATCTTAACCCTCATTTACATTTTTATTTAACAAAATATTTTATAAGTGAAATCTGGTGGAAAACCATTTATAAACCTTACACAAGGTGTCCCCACTAGACTGTATCTGAAGCAAACATATGTTCATTCTTAGTGAGATCCACCTTCACACTGAATATGGCCACATGACCATATAAGGGTAAAGGGGCAGTGTCCCCACTCCTGACTGCAGCTGATGAGGTGGCAGTGTATCAGATTACCTCAGGCTACAGCACAGTGTTGAGCAATGTCAGGATCAGTGCAAACTCCTCTTCCCTTTCCTTGGCACAAGCTTCTCTGATTTGTCATCTGGCTCCTTCTCTTCTGGCACATTGCACTGCTTATTGTTCTCAGCTGCTGGCTCCCCATACAGCTCACAATTTCTGATCTTTCCCCTTTTCTGCTGTCACATTGCACTGCTCCCTATCAGCTGCTGGCCATACCCACACAGCCTGAAAATGCTGTTTTTAAAAGTACACAAAAAAAGTTGAGAAAATAAGTCATAAGGCACTAAAAAAAGTATCTTACTGTAGCTGCTATGTGACCTAACATTAACAACCAGTGCAGTATTGTTTTTTTTCCACTTAAATGACATTCACAATTTAATTGATTTCTTTGTCCCTGCCATCCTGATTTGGGTATCTTACCTTTTGTTTTGTTCTATTCTACTACAAGATAGGGATCAGGATTTCAGTGTGGAACCTGCTTGCATTCCATGCTAAAATCCATCTAATATTCTGCATTTTATTCCATAAAGACCAATCCACCTGCTGTATCTTGAAAGGGCAGTGGAAGTGACTCAGCTTCAATGTGCAGTAAACACACATGAGCTTGATGCCCTCTTGCTGAGGAGAATAGAAGACTGTAAAGGTGAGTTTAAAATCAATTATTTGTTAAAATAATAGAATTGATCATCAGGTTGTTAAGACTGCAAGCACTGTACAGGTAAAGAGTTGGCATTGACACGCCCAGGGGTCTATGGGGTCTCGGTACCCAAGCGTTGATATGGGGGTGCTGTCTCGGTGGCTGGTGCCCAGGCCCGTAGCTCTGGGGTCAGCTGAATAAAGGTTAAAATAATAAAAGTCTTGTGACTCCACCTGTGGATTCTGGTGAAGGCCACAGCGCTGCTTCAGACCTCCGGGGATGATGGACGGGCAGCTTGGGTGGTACAGCTCCCCACAGGTGGAGTGAGGTCTCCGGGGCAGTGATGAGGTGACGGGGATTTGCACAGGGAGGTGGTTAGGTGGCCGGGCCGCTGCGACAGTTTCTAGGCCGGACGGATTCAGGGATGTACAAACTGACACACACACTTGGGATCGTTTCTGTACCTTTACTGATGGTATTGCAGGCACTTTCCAGCGAACGTTCCAGTGGTCAGGAGGCACTTCTGGATTTCCACAGTGAGTGATGGATAAGGCCTCCTTGTATCTTTTCCCTCATTAAAGTCTCTGACCCATGTAAAACTAAGTCTGACCTCCTCTGTGTCTTTTTCTCACCCGTTCGGTAGTGTCAAGAACCTCTGTGTGGGCTACCACTATGACTTCTCCTGCGGTCCCTGGCTGCCGTATTGGTTGCGTGACAGGTGTCCAGGAGACTGGAGTCTCCTCGGTGAACCGGTGTTTCTGCTGGGGTTGATGCTCTCCTGCAGACTCGGACTCCGGTGTCCGGATTGCTTCCTGGGGTGAACCGATATGGCTCCTCTGCCCCCAGTCTGCTCCTCTACTCCTTAAGCCTTGCCTTTGACCTCACTCTCAGGACCTCACACTGGCTAGGCTGGTCAATTGGCTCGGGCCTAGTATGGCTCTGACACATCAGGACATCTGACGCGCACCCAGGGCTCGGGTACTCGGCTCTCGGGCGGCTTCCAGTCTTTTGGGATGTCACGGGCAGCTTGCCCGAGGCCGTGGCCCTGGGGGTCAACTGAAATGGGGGAATTATTTACAAGGGTTTATATACAGTTTTGTCTTCGTGACGCCACCTGCTGAGTCTGGTGATGCCCACCAGTGCCGCCTCAGTGCTCCGGTGTTTGGTGGTATTGCAGCTGAGATGGATTAGTCCCCATAGGTGGGACTGAAACACCGGGGCAGTGATGCTGTAAGGCAAACAGTTTGTATTGAAAAGATGCAGCAGAGTCAGGACTTCACTTCACCGGGTATCTTTACTGACAAACTTTGCCAAAGTCATTACAGTTCAGCAGTTCAATAGATGTTAAAATGGCAAATGCTCCGGATGCTGCAATTGGGATTTCTGGCTGTAGATGGCTCCCTCCTTATGTTCCTTTCTTTCTCTTTCTGTCCTTTGCCTCCCAGTGGCTGTGAAGTCTGACTCATATAGATAATCTGACCTCCAGCTGCGTTTCTTCCTCTTTCTCTCCCTCCTGTGCGGTCTCCGGGACAACCTTCTCTTAAGCTCTAAGCAGCATCCTGCTATCTCTGGCTTTTCTGGTTCCCTTTCCTTTTGACTCACTCAGGAGACTGGGGCTGTATTTATAATATCCCCGTTCTTCGGATTTTCTGTGAGCCGTGTAGGATCTCACAGTTGCGGGCTTCGGTACCTGATTCTCTTCCTGAACTGGCTCGCTTCTTAGCCTCTGTTCCTTCCCTCTGTTTTCTGGGATCTGTTCTGTTCTGGGCTCCTCAGCTGAGGAGACCCTCCTTGCTCCAACTCTTCCAACCGACTACTCCTCTCCTTCCACTCACTCTACTGAGCTCAACTGAACTGACTCTCTAGCTCCCCCTAGAGGCCACTATATCTCCTTCCGGGGTCCCTCCCACCTACTATTCTAGTGTGTGGGTGTTGCTCTAGGGTTCCATCTAGTGACCATAGTCCCAATTGCAGTGGAGTGACTGTACCGCTTTTCTGGGTGCAGTACCCCTTTGTGGCACCTACGTAGTGGGGCGCCACACATATTCACAGTTCTCCTAGCGACTGCACACTAGCTAACTCCACCAGTATTTTTAGGGGATCTTGCTTACAGGCAGCAAGTGGAGCCCCCCCCACTGTTCTGGCGTGGAAGGTGTTGGGTGTATGTGGGTTACCTGTTGTGGAAATCCATCCATGCCTTAGGTGGTCCTGTAGCTGCCTGTAATGGCAGGGTGCCACAGCATCTGCTGACTCTCCCCCCTGTGCAGTGCTTGTGACAGCCACTGCTGTAATTTAGGTTAAGTTGCCCTGTTGGTACTTCGCTGTAAAAAATTAGGTTTTGAGTTGCAGTTTGGTCACGCAGTCTCTGAAAGGTTCACCATCACTGCTCTAGATATTACGGTAGAAGCATTCTGGATGAGATCACGTGTAATGTCATGCCTGCAGTGCATTATTTCTACTGCTGCAAATTTCAAATCTGTAGAAAGCCAATAGCGGATGGCAAACGGTGAAAAGCCCTGCAATCTGCAGAATATCCACAAAACAAATCCACAATTCTAAACATATGTTCATTTACCACAGAAAAATAAAATTTAACGAATATTCTTTTTCTTAATCATTTTTCTTTCCAGTGGTACAATGGAGGAGATTGTA
The DNA here is from genome assembly GCA_033576535.1 of Allobates femoralis. Taxonomy (NCBI): domain Eukaryota; kingdom Metazoa; phylum Chordata; class Amphibia; order Anura; family Aromobatidae; genus Allobates; species Allobates femoralis. Next base: position 114,052,131 of record JARQOC010000006.1, read on the forward strand.
AAATATAAATTTCTTACATGCTATTTCATTGATCTTGGTGGCTGCTAATAAAAACCAGATTATGAAGAGAAGATGGATTCCGACCAAAGGATTAGAATAGGAAACTAATATAAAGATGGAATATTTTATTAACCTGGAATAGTCTATTTCACTTTGTACTTAAAAGGAGCAAGCTTTTCCTTTAGAATATTACAAGTGGTTTTCACTCATATAAGGATTACTTACCTAGTTACAGGATACACTATGATCAGTTATTGAGTGAGAAGAATATTAAGAAGATTTGGTGGACCAAAAATTGGCCGGTGGAGGACATCAGCTTTTCTCTCTTTTACCAGGCTGTTTTGTCACAATCAGAAAGGATGGAAAATATTCAAAAATCTTGATCCTTTTAGCCCCAGAAATGTTAGGTTCATTTAATTTATTCTCTGTATCTCTCAAAGACAAGTCTAGCACTACTTTAAGTGGCCAGTACATTCTTCCATTACTGAAAAAGTCAGTTGAATTGGTAGATTGGTAGCTATGGTAGATCTGAAGCCTTTATTCCATGCCAAGCGCCACCTTGTTCTGCTTGACTGACAGTCTCTGTGTTGTGTCACTTCAGGCAAAGAAGCCATCAGTCAAGCAGGAGGAGGCAGAGCTATCAGGAAATAGAGCTGGAGTGACAATTTTATGCAGGAAAGTTGGGGTTGCCTCTTATAGTCTTCATGTACCTGGCTGTGGCTATGAGGAAGAAGGAGAGGGTCACAGGAGACCGGAGCAAAGTCATAGGAGGCACGAGCCAGTGTCGGGGCTTACAGTGCTCCCGCTATTAAAGCAAATGAATATTCACTGCTCTCTATGTGCATAATCCCGCCCACTGTTTTTCTCTGAAGCTGCCGCTGACAGGTGGGTGAGATTATGTGTATGGGGAGCAGGATGGGTACATGATGGGGATCATATATACCAGAATGAGGGGCATATATACCAGGATGAGGATCATATATTCCAGAATGAGGACCTTGTATATCAGGATGGCCCCAGAATGGAGATCAAATATACATGGATGGGACAAGGATTTATAATAGACATACCTAGATGGAGGGTCCTAACACAAGGGAGAGGGAAGATGGACACCTCCTGTAGTGACCTAAGACTGCACCCTAAACTTTTTAATGTCCATATAAGGTTTCTTTCGCCAAGCAGGATGCCTAGTCCTTTACTAGTCCTGAACTTACCCCTCACTGGGAAGATGGCCAATGAGAGCACTAGTCCCAATGCTGCAATACACAAGAGTAGGTAAACAGAATACACCAAAGGATAAACACCAACTTCTCCCAGCAGGACTACATCAAGAACAAGGTCTCCAGCAGCAGTAAGGCTATAGTGACTCCTAGAGCAACCCTCCTCCTGTGTGGCTAGTTTAGGAAGCTGGATACCTCATAACTGGTGCCCTCTGAAGAAACATGGAACTAACTAAAAGGGGATACTGTCATGCCCCAGGGACGGGGTTACTCAGAGCCGGGCCCTTCAGTTGGCTGCGGGGTGTCATGGTGATGTGACCCGGCTTCGTGGTCCCAGGTGCGGCAATAAAAAGGAGAATAGAGTTTTTGGAAATAAGTTTGTGACACCAACCGTGGGTTGTGGCCAGTGTGGGCCATCGCTGCCGTCCAGGCCTCTGGGGTAGATGGTGGTGGCAGGCAGCTGGGATAGTAGGACTTTTTTCCCCAGGGCAGCTGTTGGGAGAGGGGCCGACACGTGCTACCGAGTTCAATGTCACTTACAATCAGGCTGCGCCTGCCTGTGCAACGATTCAGTCGGTGGCTCCGCAGGTAAGCCTCTGCTACTGCCGCAAAAATCACAGTCTGACACACGATGCTTTGAGCTTGACTGGATACTTTACTTTTAGCTTGTCAGTTCACTCAACAAAGCAGCTTCAGTGCACATGTCAAAACAGTTCACAGATGATAACGGTCACACTCTGGCAGTTGGGACGGTTCGTTGGTTGCACTCTCAGGCCTCTCTCCACAGTCTTGTGCACAGATTACAGTCCAGCGGTCACAGGTTTTTCCTGGACTTCCTTCTCCGTGATTCCTAACCCTCATCTGACGGCCTTCCCTTCATTGTGTTGGGTTTTGGGTTCCGGGTATGAAGTCTATTCATCGCGCTGGTTAATTCTATGGCTGCGGCATGCAGCATCCTAACACTTCAACAGGGCCGGCAGCTTGGTTCTGGCCTGGTCCCTCGGTGCCCTGTTGGCTCAGGGACACCTTAGACCCCTTCTCTCTTCCCTCGGCATGTGGCCTCAGACCGGCGCTAGCCATAGGGTGGTACAGGCTGTCGGGACCGAGTTCCTCCTTACTGGTGTTAATTTCTAGGCTCTCAGGCCGTCTCAGCTTAGGAGTTTTGTTCCTCTCCCACTACAGCTTGTCAGGAACTCAAACCTGAACTCTTTCTTGTCTCAGCAACTGAGCTGAGCTCTCCTAACTTAGTGTTCCTGGGTTTTACTCCAGGTCCTCCACCTCTTTCCTGGGTTCTTCCTCAACTCTCAACCCTCCACTTAGCTGCCCCCCCACTAAGCCTTGGCTGACATGGAGTACTAGGTATAGGGATTGGGGGATGTGTTGGTGTGGGGTGACAACTTACCAGTCCCAACCTGTAAACGTGAGATAAATGCACATAGGGGCTTATCCTTTTTACAAAGGGTTATAGCGGTTAGGCTCACCTGGCTTGGTTGTGTCACCCACAACCGGTATAATTGCCTGTAAGATGGCTTGTAGAATGGCTGCTGCAAGGCCGCACCTTCACGATGACCGTGGAAACAGGAATGCTGTAATGGGACAAAATGCCGGAATGCCCGCGCTGCCACCAAGAATCACCAGGAAACAAAGGGTTAACTGGGCAGATTTTTCTTTTATTCTATCCTACGCGTTTCAGAGCCTCTATCCGAGCTCCTGTTCCCTGAGGAAGGAGCTCGGATAGAGGCTTTGAAACGCGTAGGATAGAATAAAAGAAAAATCTGCCCAGTTAACTCTTTGTTTCCTGGTGATTCTTGGTGGCAGCGCGGGCATTCCGGCATTTTGTCCCATTACAACTTACCAGTCCCAGCTGCAGTACCTCTCTGTGGCATCTAGACCACAGGGGCTCCACAATACCTGTTAGTAATAAAAACTGAAATTAAACTTTGATACACCAAAAGAAAGGAAAACACATTTAACCCATTATAATCTACTATGCATACAAATTAATTCAACTGGTATGATGCAAATATGCAACAGTAGGCATTAAGGGGTTAATATTCCAAATCTCACAAGGCAAGAAGACTCTAGAATCAAAACCTGTATCCATTCGCCAAAGTACAGGAGACATTTGTGAAAATAATATAATGCACCCCCATAGTCCTACATCAGGGGTCTCAAACCCGAGGCCTCGAGGGCCGCATACAGTCAAGGTTTTCAGGATTTCCTAAGAACTTGATTACCAACTGACAAATGCTATGGAAATCCTGAAAACCTCGACTGTGTGCAGTCGTCAAGTCCTGGAGTTTGAGACCCCTGTCCTACATACTCAATATAGTATATTGCAACCCCCATAGTCCTCCATATAGTATAATGCACCTCCATAATGTGCAGCCCATAGTGCTCCATATATTATAATGCACCCTATATCCTCCAATTAGTATAATGCACCCTCCATAGTCCTCTATATAATATAATTTGGCCCTACATAGTCCTCCATACAGTATAATGTACCCCTTATAGTCCTCCATATTGTATAATGCACCTCCATATAGTATAATGCATCCATATACCTGTATGACCTCCGTACAATGTCTGGGCATACTCCCGATGAGGCGGCGGATGTTCTCCTGAGGGATCTTCTTGCAGACCTGGATTATGTATCAGTCAACTTCTGGACAGTCTGTGGTGCAATATGGCATTGGTGGATGGAATGAGGCATAATGTCCCAGATGTGCTTGTTTGGATTCAGGTGTGGAGAATGGACAGGCCAGTCCATAGCACCAATGCCTTCATCATGCAGGAACTGCTGACACACTTCAGCCACATGAGGCCTAGCATTGTCATGCATCAGAAGGAACCCAGGGACACACAGGTCTCACAATGGGCTTGAGAATCTTATCCCATACCTATTGGCAGTCAGCGTATCTCTGGATAGTGTGGCACCCCTGCGGAGTGGTCGCCACAGTAACATTACACCTACTCCACAGGTGTGGTGTTACCGCTCTTAGGTGAGTGGGATTGCCGAGCCAAGACACATTCAATTACGCCCAACAAAATGCAACTCCAGGCCTGGGGATCTGGGCGGACCCTGTTGAGGGAGGGCCCCATCTGCAGGCTGGAAGAGAGAGATGGTAGAGGGGGTAGGTACCAAAGTTAGAGAGTCTAGTGAGTTCAGGAGCAGTTGGAGGTTGGACGTCGAGAAGGCAGGAGGCCTGCAGGCAAGAGGAGTCCTGGGGACACGGGAGTAGAGGAACAACCCGTGTGCCCCGAATCTGGCCAAACCCGAGTTGGGCAGAGGGAACCAGCCCTGATCTAGTGAAAGGAATGCAAACCTTAGCTAGTAAAACTGGAGGCTGCTGGCTTGCATGGGCAGTAGCCACAAGCGTGGACATTCCGCAAGACAGTGGCCAGGGGACATATGGAAGTCGTGCGACCTTGTCACACGAAGATGCAGGGCAGGATAGGAGAGTAGCCAGGGTGGGAGGTGGCCAGGAAAGGCTCACGAAAGATGTCTTGGTGAAGTGACCCTGTATCATCTGAGAGCTGGCTAGGCTGCACTATGTAGGAGTACAGCAGCCGGCTGGGCGGACTTGATTGATCACCAAGTAGAGATAAAGAACTGTAACCCTGGTCTCCTCCGGGTATTCCCTGCGCCCTCTTGCACCGCTACACAGCCACCACCATCGCCATAGACTTTTACTACTAACCTTGGGGCCACGCTCTACCTTTGGGGAGTGATACCATCCAGGCTGCCGTTCCACCGGCCTCAGAGGTCTCATAGCAGCGCTGGTCACCTTGACCAGAATAACCACAGGTGGCGTCACAAACGTATCCCCTGTAAATACATCCCCTTTTTAAGCACATCCAGGGCCAGGAAACCAGGTCACCACCACCGTGACTACCCAAGCAACCACCGGCCCGGTTACAGAGTACCCCACGGCCCTGATGGGCGTCGCACTAGCACATGGAGTGCTGTTTGTTCCTCCAAAGTAAAGCCTCTCCACATCATTACTGATCCACTGCCAAACTACTCATGCTGGAGTATGTTGCAGGTAGCAGAATATTCTCCACGGTGTCTCGAGACTGTCATGTCTGTCCCATGTGCTCAGTGTGAACTTGCCTCACCTGTGAAGAGCACAGTGTGCCAATGTCGAATCTGCTAATCTTGATGTTCTCTGGCATATGCCAATCACTGTAACCTAAAGACCCACTTGTGGATATCGGGCCATCATACCACCTTCATGGAGACTGTTTCTGACAGTTTGAGCAGACACATGTGTAATGAGGTGTGCAATTCAGACTGTATCATAGAAATGGATATAGAAATGAACTGTGCACAGTCCGCACTTGTCCACCAGGGGGCATCAGTGGACTGTACAATCACAGAGGGTGGAAAGCCCCCACCATCTCTGTTGTTTACCCAGGAAGTGAGAGGGCGGGAGATGATTCCAGACACAGAGTTGAGCCAGAGAAGATCTCCCTGTGGATGTCTGTTGAAAGTGGACTATTTTGCTACACCTTGCCGGAAAAATCACCCCGCAGAAGCCCCTGTGACTGATCCTGGGCCACTGGACTTTGGTGCTGTGACTCTGGCCGCTCTGCAAAACCTTGCCCGCCGAGCACCCAGGGTGCATGTGCAGGGGCCGTGACCGACATGAGAGAGACTTCTGTGCTGCTGTGATCTCCCTTCTGCTGCTGCTCTGTGTGCCCTGAGACTGGGAGAGACATTAAAAGAAAAATTCTGTTACCTGCGGAAGGAGACCGAAGAAGAAAACTGAGGAGATCCCCAGGCCTGCTACGTGGGAGCGACATCTTCTTCTGTGATAGACTGGTACGTGATTTTAGGGAAAGTTAGGGAAAGATACCTTCATTGTTGTGTTTTTTCTTGCTGCGTACCCGGCAGAAGTGAAGATTCAGAGACTCTAATATATACAAGTGCGCATATAGTTCGGTTGACTGTGATATAAATATGTTTTACAGTAAAGAAATGTTATTACCGGTTAAACCTGAGTATGGGGATTCTGTTCAGAAAGATCATACACACACACCCGCGGCCTTACCACCGGTCGCTTCATCTGGCGTAGTCGGCAGGATGTGTGATCAACAGAATCTCCTCCCGGTAGTAGCTTATAACCAGACTTATACTACGGCCTGCAGGTCCATATCCGGTGCCAGCAGTAAGAGCAGTGACACGGAAGAATTGAAGCAGATAGTAGCAGAGTTGCAGAAACAGATACTACAGCTGCAGCTCATGCTAGACCAACAGGCGGACAGGCAAGCGAGACAGCAACCCAGTCGGCCTATGGGAAGGTGCTGGACATGCGGCGACACCCGCCATAGGGCAAACCGTTGTCCGCAGCCTCCACCCGTGCTCCCATATACTAGAACCAGCAAGCCATGCCCCACAACAGCAGCCACCTTTAAACTAGACGCCCCAGCCAAAGCGGTTCGCTCGGCAGGGGAGATCAGGGAAAAGGGTGTGAAGAGACAGAGCCAGACCGATAAGCAAGTACTGGCCACTCGGGTCCAGGGGAAGGTGAAGTGGTTTAATGTCCGCGATGGGTATGGCTTCATCAACAGGAATGACACAAAGGATGACGTGTTTGTACATCAGACTGCCATAAAGCGTAACAATCCTCGCAAGTGCCTCCGCAGCGTTGGTGATGGGGAGGTGGTACAGTTTGATGTTGTGAAGGGAGAGAGGGGTACAGAGGCCGCCGACGTCACCGGTCCTGGGGGTGTTCCCGTTAAAGGAAGCAGATTTGCCCCCAACCGGCGCCGCTACCGCCGGCGATCCTACTCTCCCCGGGTAGAAAACGTGACTGAGTTTATTGGAGATATTGTGAGCCCTGAACAAGGGAGCGAAGGTGAACCGGGGGATGACGGTTTCCCCCAACAGAGGTCCCTACTCCGCCGGAGATCAATCCCTGTGATATCAACGGCCATCACTGCCTTGGAGCCGATGGTTGTTGACAGGGACTGTCAACCTTTAAGTGGGGGGGTATGTAATGAGGTGTGCAATTCAGACTGTATCATAGAAATGGATATAGAAATGAACTGTGCACAGTCCGCACTTGTCCACCAGGGGCATCAGTGGACTGTACAATCACAGAGGGTGGAAAGCCCCCACCATCTCTGTTGTTTACCCAGGAAGTGAGAGGGCGGGAGATGATTCCAGACACAGAGTTGAGCCAGAGAAGATCTCCCTGTGGATGTCTGTTGAAAGTGGACTACTTTGCTACACCTTGCCGGAAAAATCACCCCGCAGAAGCCCCTGTGACTGATCCTGGGCCACTGGACTTTGGTGCTGTGACTCTGGCCGCTCTGCAAAACCTTGCCCGCCGAGCACCCAGGGTGCATGTGCAGGGGCCGTGACCGACATGAAAGAGACTTCTGTGCTGCTGTGATCTCCCTTCTGCTGCTGCTCTGTGTGCCCTGAGACTGGGAGAGACATTAAAAGAAAAATTCTGTTACCTGCGGAAGGAGACCGAAGAAGAAAACTGAGGAGATCCCCAGGCCTGCTACGTGGGAGCGACATCTTCTTCTGTGATAGACTGGTACGTGATTTTAGGGAAAGTTAGGGAAAGATACCTTCATTGTTGTGTTTTTTCTTGCTGCGTACCCGGCAGAAGTGAAGATTCAGAGACTCTAATATATACAAGTGCGCATATAGTTCGGTTGACTGTGATATAAATATGTTTTACAGTAAAGAAATATTATTACCGGTTAAACCTGAGTATGGGGATTCTGTTCAGAAAGATCATACACACACACCCGCGGCCTTACCACCGGTCGCTTCACATGGATATTAGTAGTCTGCTAGAGATCATTTTGCAGGGCTCTGGCACTGCTCATCCTGTTCCTCTTTTCACAACGGAGGTAGTGGCCCTGCTGTTGGGTTGCCCTTTTACAGCCCCCTCCACATCTCTTGATGTACTGGCCTGTCTCCTGGTATCTGCTCCATGCTCTGGACACTGTGCTGGCAGACATAGCTAACCTTCTTGTCACTGCTCGCACTGATGTACCATCCTGCATCAGCTGCACTATATGAGCATCTTCTGTGGGTTGTAGACACTGCCTCATGCTACCTCTAGGGGTGAGCACAATGACAAAATGAGAAAGTAACCAAAACAACAGCCAAAAAGGATGAGAATATAGAAATAATCTGCATCTGTATCTCTGAAGAACAGCTCCTTTATAAAGGGAGTCTTGCTAATTGTCGATCATTTCTACTTGTTGTCTGTTCCTTTTGCAAAACAGAAGGTGAAATTGGTTCACAATCAGTGTTGTTTAATAACTGGACATGTTGATTTCACAGAAGGGTATTATGATAACTCCTGGAGCGCCTGGTCTACACCCGCCTCACCCGTTACCTCGCCACTCACTCTCTTTTAGATCCATTGCAGTCTGGCTTCCGCCCCTTACACTCTACAGAAACTGCCCTTATCAAAGTGACCAATGACCTTCTGACAGCAAAACATAATGGTGACCACTCTCTGCTTATCCTTCTTGATCTCTCTGCAGCCTTTGACACTGTTGACCACCATCTCCTACTCTCTATGCTGCACTCCATTGGCATCAAAGACACTGCTCTCTCCTGGTTCTCTTCCTATCTTTCTGACCGCTCTTTCAGTGTATCATTCTCTGGCTCCACTTCCTCCCCTCTTCCCCTCACTATTGGGGTCCCGCAGGGATCAGTCCTTGGTCCTCTTCTCTTCTGTCTCTACACAGCCCCGATTGGACAGACCATCAGCAGATTTGGCTTCCAGTACCATCTTTATGCTGATGACACACAACTATACATTTCAGCCCCTGACCTTACTCCCGCTCTAATAAAGAACACCAATGACTGTCTAACCGCAGTCTCCAATATCATGTCCGCTCTCTATCTGAAACTCAACCTTTCCAAAACTGAACTTCTGCTGCTCCCACCCTCTGCTAACCTCCCTAAACCTGACATCTCTCTCGGTGTGCAGCACCACGATAACGCCTAGTCAGCAGGCTCGCTGTCTCGGTGTTTTGATGGACACTGATCTCTCACCCACTCCTGTCGCTTGCACCTGAAAAATATCTCCAGAATTCGCCCTTTCCTCACCATGGAAACAACTAAAACCCTCACCGTGGCCCTGATTCATTCCCGCCTTGACTACTGTAATTCTTTGTTAGCTGGCCTCCCCCACAGTAAGCTTTCCCCTCTCCAGTCTATCCTCAATGCAGCAGCCAGGATCACCTATCTAGCAAACCGTTACTCAGATGTTTCTGCTCTGTCCTAGTCACTACATTGGCTACCCGTATACTATAGAATCCAATTCAAATTGCTCGTTGTCACACACAAAGCTATTCAGGGTGCGGCACCTCCTTACCTCTCCACCCTCATCTCTGTCTACCACCCCACCCGTCCCCTTCGCTCTGAACGTGACCTTAGACTAACATCAGCATTAATCCGAACCTCTCATTCCCGACTCCAAGACTTCTCTCGAGCTGCACCAAACCTCTGGAATGCTCTACCCCAAGAAATTAGGACCATCCACAACTTGCATAGCTTCAGATGCTCCCTAAAAACACATCTCTTCAGGGCTGCCTATCATTTTCCCTAACAGTAGTCATTTAGACATAAGATATTCATTGTTATAAGCCCCTGTACTTTGTGTTCCCATCCCGTCTTAGATTGTAAGCTCCTTCGAGCAGGGTCACCTTCATTTTTTGCCTTTTTATTGTATTTCCTAAGTTGATTCTATGTTTATTGTATGTAACTACTGTTCTGCATTACCTTTCTGTACCGTATATTTTTCTTATATGTACCGTTGTACTGTAAAGCGCTGCGGAATATGTTGGCGCTATACAAATAAAGTTTTATTATTATTATTATTATAACCCTTTCTCGGGAATTTTATTGAACTTCTTTAAAACAATTTGAAAACAAATAATCACATCTAAAAACAATGATTTTTATAAAGGTTTTTTTAAAACTAGATTTTTGGGTTATGAGGGATCTTGATACATTATTATGAGTCCCTCCTTCTGGTGCTTCCTCCCGTTGTCCCTCTCTGTATGCCTGTAATATAAATATATGTGTATTACTGTTGTACCCCTTGATTTTTTTGGGTTCCAGTATATGTTAATTTATTTACCTTTGTTATATTGCTGGGGTTCTTTCCTTTTGTAATGATAGTCTTGCTTTGTTGCTTCAGTGTCAACCTGCAATTATTCAATTTGTAATTTTCCCTACTTTTTACCAGGATTTGGAATGTTTCCTCTTTGTTCTCACCTGTATGGTATAACTGTCTTTTTTGCCTTGGTGTAGTCAGTGTTGTCCTTATTTCTTTCTGTAATCACAATATTGCCTTATCATTCAAGTTATTTCTTTACTGCAGTGGTCATACTCTGACCTTTCTATACCTTTGTGTTTCATTCAATGTGGTCTCTCCTCCTCTCCCTCCTTCTAGTTTCTATCTCTCTTCTCTGAAATGTACAATATATCTTTCAGTCACTGCTGCTGGCAGTTTGACTCTCCCTCTTTGTGGCTTGGGCGCCCACCTGACAGAAGATCTGCGGCGTCTTGATCACGCGCCCAGATCTACCTCCACAGCGAGGAGAGAGACCGAACGCCAAATAGAGGAGAATCCAAATAGAAGGCAACAAGTAAGTGCCTAAACAGGGGGAGAGTCAAGCTGCCAGCTATATTGTACATTTCAGAGAAGAGAGATAGAAACTAGAAGAAGGAGAGGAGGAGAGACCACATTGAATGAAATCCAACACAAATGTATAGAAAGGTCAGAGTATGACCACTGCAGTAAAGAAATAACTTGAATGATAAGGTAAAGAATATTTATACCGTGTTAGCCAGTAGATAGAAAAATATATTGCAATGTGAGAGTCCTCAGTAGTTGATACCTTTTAATGTCTAACTGAAAAGATGGTAAACATAGCAAGCTTTCGGGACGCTGAGTTCCCTTCTTCAGGCTAATAATGACACAAATTCTGAAGACGCATACATTTATACATAAGCAATAGAAAAAAAAAAAAAATAAGGGAAAGAAGAGAAAAGAAAAAAAAAGGCAAAACAGTGTTATATGCTCTGGTGGATATGACAGGTGACGAAAAGCAGGGTCGGGTAAGGGAGGGGTGGAGGAGCAGGGACAGAGAAACCAGATTTCTAAGATAAGCAGAACCAATTGTATTAGGTAGATGGTTAACAACCCATGGAGGCCTGAAAATACTTAGTTAAGTTGTGGAAAGCAGAGTTCTAAGTGACAGAGTTCACAGAAGTGTCAAAGGTTCATAGTCCTATAATTTCAGTGTGTTGCAAGCTGTCTCCAAATGCACTTTCATTTTATATAAAAAATGCATGAATCTGCTATCCCCAAATGTTCGTTCATTTTACATAAAATCCCATAAATCCATTGTAATATTTAATCCAGTTTTGAATGTGTTGAAGGTTGTTATCAATTTGTATTCCCAAATTCTTCTCTCTCTCTGAGATTTGAAGTTACTCTTTAAAATGAGCAGCCTCATATCGGATTCAGTGTTGTGCTCAGAGCTGCAAAAATGGTTCACTACAGGTAGATCCATGCGCTTTTCTTTTATTGAGTGGTGATGAGAATTCATTCTTGTTCTGAATTGTAATCCGGTCTTCCCTATGTACATGCTACCTGTTGGGCATTTGGTACATATAAATAAATACACCACTTTGCTTGTGGTGCAGCTAAAGTTACCTGGGATCTTGTAGTCCTGATCTGTCCCAGGAACCCTTATTTTATCCGTTGTCATTATAGATGGACAGGTTTTGCACCTGTTCTGGTTGCAGGGAAAGGTTCCTGTTGTTGCTGGAGATGACAGGGTGCTTCTCACAATGATGTTTTTTAGATTCGGAGGTTGTCTAAAACACAAGAGTGGGGGATCTGGAAATATTGAATTTAGTTGGGCATCTTTTTGTAGGAGTGTTTGCAGTTTCCGTGCGGCTCCTCTTAGCACCTCCAGACTCGGATTGTAGGTGACTACGAGAGGAACTCTGTTGTTTTCTTCTCTAGTTTTGTAATGTAGGAGATGATTCCTTGATATTCTGGTGGCTCTTGTAATCTGGTTCTTAATTGCTCTTGGATGGTAGCCCTGGTTCAAAAAGGTCTTTCTGAGGCCCTCAAGGTGATTGTCTCTATCTGTAGGGTTGGAACATATCCGATTGTATCTGATGGCCTGGCTGTACACAATAGAGTTTTTTATGTGCTTTGGATGAAAGCTGTCCCATCGGAGATATGTTTGGCGGTCAATTGGTTTCCGGTACAAGGATGTCTCTATTTCATTGTTCTGTAGCTTAATGATGGTGTCCAGAAAGCTGATTTCAGTGCAGGAGTAGTTGAGTGTTAAGTTAATGGTGGGGTGAAATTGATTAAAGTGTTCGTGGAACGTCTTCAACTGTTGCTCAGACTCCGTCTAGATGATCAAGATGTCATCAATATAACGGTAGTAGGCCAGAGGCCTGATGGGGCAAGAGGATAAAAAGTCACCTTCAAGCTTGGCCATGAAAAGGTTTGCATACTGTGGTGCCATTTTGCTCCCCATTGCTGTGCCAGTCTCCTGTAAATATATGTTGTCGTCAAATCTAAAGTAATTGTGCGTGAGGATGAATTTTGTGAGTTCTACCACAGAGTCAGCATCAATCCCTGTGTTTTCCAGGAAGGTTTTGCAGGCATCTAATCCATCCTGGTGTGGGATGTTGCTATACAGAGACTCCACAACCATGGTGGCGAGGATGGTTCCTTCTGGTAGAGGACCTATTGCTGACAGTTTATTCAATAGGTCAGTTGTGTCCTGAATTTAGCTGGGTGTCTGTTTTACCAGGGGTTTGAGAACACCCTCTACCCACCCAGAAATGTGTTCAGTGAGGGTGCCCACACATGAAATGATTGGTCTCCCTGGATTTCCTGATTTGTGAATTTTGGGAAGCATGTAGAATGTGCCTGTTCTTGGACTTTCTGGTGTCAGGTCATCAGCTCTTATGGATACGTCAGGTAGACAAGAAACCAGCCTTTTTAATTCCTTGTAATAGTCCTGTGTGGGGTCAGACTGCAATTCCTTGTAGTAGCGTGTGTCCGTCAGTTGTCTGTTTGCTTCCTTCAGGTAGTCAGATTTGTTCATCAGGACTATTGCACTACCCTTGTCTGCAGGTTTAATGATGATTTCTTTATTGGTTTTCAAGGACCGTAGGACACTTCTCTCCTGGGCATTGACATTGGATGGTGGACTCTTGTGTGTATCTAAAATAGTGGATTTTACCAAATGTCTGAAAGTGTCTATATAGTTGTTCAAGTGGGAGTTACGCATAAGATCAAGTGTCCAGTCTGACCTTTTCTTCTTGGTTGTCAGGATCCTTGTTCCTTCGGCCCAGTTGAGTTCGGAATCCTCTTTGTCGCTGAAAAATTCCCTTAGGCGTAATCTCCTGAAGTAATCCTCCATGTCGCTGCACAGTTCAATTTTATCCAGAGCTTTAGTAGGACAAAACGAGAGTCCCCTAGAAAGCACGGAAAGTTCTAACTTGTTGGGTTTGCAATCCGAAAGGTTGATGACACAATTAGATGCTTTCTGACAGGAGGAGTTGTCCAAGTTGTCAGGATGTGTCTTTGTTTTGTTTGTATTGAGTCCTGAATTGATGCGCAGTCTGTGTAATTTCTATTCCTTGTTCTGAATCAGATGAGTTTGTAATCTATGGTAAAATTGTTGTAGATTATGTTCCATGGCTTCTGTAAGTGTGTTCCTCCGTGTTTCCAATTCCTCCCGGATGTTACTTTTGATGGTGTAGTCGACATGCAAAAGGTGGTTCCTTAGTCTCTCCGAGGTCCTGTGGCAAAGGTTTCGTGCATACTGAGTATTATAGGTATGCAGAAGTGGATTTGTAATCCAGAGTCCTTTGGGAATCAGATTCTCCTTCTTGCATTTGGAAAGGAAGAATATGTCACTGTCCAGTTGTGCACGTTTCTTCAGAAGTTTCTAAATCCATAAAGATTCGGTACATTCCGGTATCCTCCATTTTGATAAGGTAAAGAATGTGTGTACCGTGTTAGCCAGTAGATAGAAAAATATATTGCAATCTGAGAGTCCTCAGTAGTTGATACCTTTTAATGGCTAACTGAAAAGATGGTAAGCAGAGCAAGCTTTCTGGACGCTGAGCTCCCTTGAATGATAAGGCAATATTGTGATTACAGAAAGAAATAAGGACAACACTGACTGCACCAAGGCAAAAAAGACAGTTATACCATACAGGTGAGAACAAAGAGGAATAATTCCAAATCCTGGTAAAAAGTAGGGTAAATTACAAATTGAATAATTGCAGGTTGACACTGAAGCAACAAAGCAAGACGATCATTACAAAAGGAAAGAACCCCAGCAATATAACAAAGGTAAATAAATTAACATATACTGGAAGCCAAAAAATCAAGGGGTACAACAGTAATACACATATATTTATATTACAGGCATACAGAGAGGGACAACGGGAGGAAGCACCAGAAGGAGGGACTCATAATAATGTATCAAGATCCCTCATAACCCAAAAATCTAGTTTTAAAAAAACCTTTATAAAAATCATTGTTTTTAGATGTGATTATTTGTTTTAAAATTGTTTTAAAGAAGTTCAATAAAATTCCCGAGAAAGGGTTATACCAATACACTGTGTTTTTAATAGACACCAAGACCAAGAACAATCTATAGACTAAAAGAGAAAGGTTCCAGCCACTAGCCAGATTCGGACAGCTGCCAATCATAATAAGGGAGCTCCAGTGTTTAAGGTGTAGATACAGAATTATCAGAAGTTTCCAAAGTCATGGTGTCTGTGTGCTATCTGGATATCACACGATGCGGGCCACAAGGGCACATGGGTACTAAAAAGACAGCCCTCACACACTTGCGTTTTTACATGGATGTGTGAAAGAGACCTTACTGTGATGCCACAGCCTTAGGGTGCATTCAGACATCCTTTGTTTTGCAAACAAATGCTATCAATATTTTTTTACAGATCGCATTGGTACCAATAATAGTCAGTTGGACTGTTCACGTCAGTGATTTTTGTAAAACTGCAAAGACGTGTCCGATATTAAACTGTCAGATCAAACTCGGCAAGTCAGGGTTAAGAGTCCATGACTAAAGATAGCACTTGGTGGATGCTATCAGGGTGCTGTGCATATTTCACAGAATATAAGTGGACAAACTTTTTTTTATTTTCACCTATGATAAAAACTGATGATAATCGGACTAATCTGAGATCACGCTCTGTTGAAAATCACAGATGAAACTCAGTCTATTTTTTTGTACGTGAAAAAATCTGACGTCTGCATGAGAACTTAGAGGGTTAAAGACGTGTGGTTCACAGTCACCTCTGAAGGGTAATAAATACATCTTTCAAATCCTTCATTTCCCTTTCCATACAGATGACTTGCGGAGTGGTGGGGCACATAATTACATCCCCCCACCCTGCTCATTTGCAGTGTTGGATTTCTGTAGTGTTCGCCATCTCCCAGAAGATGCAATTATCTGCCCCACTGTCCACATGGCTTGGCAGGCTGATCACTACTACTGAGCGCTCAGACATTCCAATGTTGTGAGGCAGCAGTGTGAGGGCTGGTCACCCAGCCCAGCAATTACTGAGCCAGTAACACACCAAAGCTCAACTCATTCACAACACAGGGGATACTATGGCTTGTGACCAGCAGCCAGCAGTGCAGAAATGTGAGGCCGCCATCACCCCAAGATAACACATGTCTGTAGACTGTGCAGCCCCAGGGTAAGAGACACTGCAGTGTATTGCTAAATTATTAATCACACCCTCATTGACCATGTGCATTTCACAACACTGCAGAATTTTGCTGATGAAACAACTATATTCTAACTTTCCGGCTCGAAAAGCTCCTGCTCCGACTTGTGTTATTCTTTCTATTATCCTCGTTATTATGACGGTTGTCTGTACATATTGGGCTTTTGTGTGTGATCTGCAGCTGCAAATGTTTTGATACTTTTATATTAATTATTAAAATTTATCCACTATATTTTTATCTACTGGCTGACACGGTACAAACATAGTTTACCTTATTTATATTACCATAATTTGAATTTGTGGATGTGTTCTCATTTCTGGAAACGTGTAAAAGATCTTATGAGACTCCTGCAAAGTTCTCATTGCATACTCAATGGCTATCAAATGATTCATCTTGCTTATTCTGTGAAGGTCCTGTGCCAAAATTAGAAGGAAGCTTATGATATTTTTAATGCGAAACAGGTGTCTTCAAGCTCAGAAAACAAAACCGGACTGGGGGGTTTATCCTGCAGAGTCATGTATGCAGCGAGCAGTGGTGGATCACCTACTCTCATAACTTGATATATATAATGTGTATATAGCCACCAGATATAACCAAGCTAGTAACATAATATTAATTATATATAATTGTATTTGTCTAGTGATCAGTTTTTTTTTTTGGGGGGAGCGAGGTGGGGGGGTTGCCACAATTCTCAATTGTTTTTGATGCAATTATAAAAATGCAAGGAAAAGGAGACAAACTGGGGAAAAAATCCATGTTAAATTAAGGCTGAGGTCTTATTTATCGTTTTCTGTTTCATGATAAGAGCAGAAAAACAAAAAATGGATCTATAAAATGACAAACCCCCAATGGCGCCTAACAGCCGTTATTTATTGACTACATCGCTGATTCCTCCGTGGTTAATGTTATTTGCACCCTGTACTATTTATTCTATTACATATGATGGACTCTCCATAAGAGCATGTGAACAGACCCCAAAAATGCAACTTCTATTATATAATCACGAATGGGTTTTTTGCCCCTTTTGAGTCCGCTCACGCTGCGAGTCAGCGTGGTCATGTGGATACGCCCGAAGCATTGGCCGCGCAGCGGGCATGGCGAGTCGCCTTAGCAGCGCGAAGCATTGGCCGCTCTGCTAGAATCCCGATGCATGTGCATCGGGCACCCAGCTAGTATAAAATAATTAAAATCAAAGGCTGCTGCATCCAAAGCCTCATTCAGACGTACATTTTTTACGTGTGTGTTCTCTGCATATTTTTCACAGATTGAACAGGTACACGTTATAGTCAATGGGGCTTATATGTCTGTCTTTTTCGCGTACCATATGTCCATGCAAAATCACAGAGTTCTTTCGACATCACAAATGAAAAGTGCTGATAAAAGTCTATAGATCTGCAAAAATCTTTGTGTCATCTGTGTACTGTCTCTGTTTAACAGACAGTGTTGACCTTGAAGAAGGCTCCTAATCGAAGCGCGTAGTCCTGAGTGGCACTTGGGACTTTTGTATAATTGTTGGACTTGTTGGACATGATTTTATAGTCTTTTAAAGGGAACCTGTCACCAGGTTTTTGCAACCTAATCTGAGAATAGCATAATATAGGACCCGAGATCCTGATTCCAGCAATGTCACTAAAGGTCCCTCACACACATCATTGTCGCCAGCGATCTCATCGCTGGTGACATTGAAGGCTGATGAGCTGTCACACAGGCAGACTCACCAGTGATCAGTATCAGCAAGAATGCTGGTATCCATGTAAACAAGCGGGTAACTAAGCGCCGTGCAGCGCTTAGTTATTCACTGTTTACCATGGATACCAGCTCCCAGCGCTTGCTGAGAGGCACTGGGAGCTGACTGATCGCGTGTCTCCCGGTGTCACACGCAGTGATTCTGTGTGTCCACCGAGCGACCATCTCCAGGTTTTCGGACCTGTCCGAAAACCTGGCAACCATCAACTAGCGATTTATCGCTGGTTGATTCACCATGTGACACGCGTCAATATTGCTGCAACGTCATGTGCAGCAGCGACATTAACAGCGATAATGGTGCATGTGACGGCCCCTTAACTGGACTGCTCAGTTTAGTTTTGATAATCTCTAGCTGATTAAACGAGATTTTATCATTAGTTTACTTGGCCTGCTGCCAGGTAGTCTGGTGAGGCGGTCGACAGGGTATGGGGTACTCGGGTACCGTGGCTGATGGCGGCTTTGATGGGGAATCACGGCTGGTTGATTCCAGCTCCCATGCCCTGGACCCTCAATGGCAGGGAACGGTGGGGGGATAAGGGGAGTGTTAACGTGACGCCACCTATGGTACCTGGTAACGGGTATATCAGCGCTGCATCATTGCAGCAGCTGCGGCGGCAAAGCAACACCGGCCGGCCAATTTCATTAAAGGGGCGGCCCTAAATTAGGGCAAAACCACCAGCCCTGGGGGCACTTGCACCCTTGCCACCTGGGCCAGTCCGCCCCTGTCTCCTTCCCTCCCGATGGTATCCAAATCAAGCTCCTGATGGGGTAGCCTGGCTTAGACTTTTATTTTTTGTATTTTAAAGGATAGGAGAAGCTTTACAATTTATTTCTCCATACGTGAAAAACACTGATGACACCAGAACCATTTTGTGAATTTGTAACCACTATTGTTTGAATGATGCCTAACACCTAGTGCCTTGGTTTTGTACCATCACAATAGAGCTTCCCCTCTATTCCAGAATCTTTTACCCTTACCTCTGTACAAATTCAACAAAAAAAATGTTGAAATTTGCAGTTTATGTCAATTTTGGCTCCAGATGACCTGCGCAGAATGTGGATGAGATTTTGTAAAATCTCTCCACAATGCTTGTACTGTAACCCACAATGCATTCTGTATCAGCACATATACCTAGACAATATTAGTGCATCAGGGCCGATGTGCAACAGTGGTTTAGTTCATAAGAACGCATGAATTTTGTCACATTTTGTTACTGATTCAGACGTTGCAGTAGACATGTTATATGTGCCTTTTGTCTGCTTCGCTCAGTTTAGTAGGAGAAAGTGCAGAACAGACAGGTTTTGTTAGTTTCATAATAAATGATAAAGATGACAAACATTCATCTACTCAGCTCAAGGTCAGGGTTATGAAAACAACCAGAAGCACATCCCCAGATTTTGTGAGTTTATTGACCCTGCTACTGCTGGTACAAATGCAGCACTTTGTCACCATAGACAAGTGAAATGTGTAATATTAGCATCACACCGTGCTTGACCAGTATGGCTGCCCTGACGCTCCATCAGATATAACAAGTACATCAAGATGTTTTGACTGCTTGGAGGCAGAGTGACCCCCATGACATTTTGGACAACCATCCACTATATAAGGACCCAAATAATATAAACACACAGACATGAGAACCTGGGGTGAGGAGCGGTGCGTTACACACCACCCATGAATGTGGTTTCCAGTCTGCTAGTAGAATGATTTGAGAATTGCACAACAGAATTGGAAAAAACATGAGAGATATTCAAAGGTTTGTGTGACCTTAGTCCAGTTTGTGCCTTTAAAAGGTTAAAACGTTATGGAATTCCTTTCTTAAATCACACCCTTCTGTAAGCTCATCTAGGTCAGTCTCACCTCTGCTCTCTGGATTCATCCATTTTACCATTCAGGATGTGTATGTCCAGGTATTTACTGTAAATCATCCATCATTGATTGATCAACTTGTTTATTTGATACCGGTGTCATTATTTGAGAGGTCTCATTTTTAAACAGTTTAACATTTTAGGATATTTATTTCGCTCACTTCTATAGCGCCATTAATTTCTACGGTGCGTTACAGAGATCATCATCCCTGTACCCATAATGACTCAAAATCTAAATTCCCTATCAGTAAGTCTCTGGAATGTGGGAGGAAACCGGAGAACCTGGAGGAAACCCACACAGAACATACAAACTCCTTGACAATGTTGTCCTTGTTGGGATTCCAGCACCCCAGCGCTGCAAGGCTACAGTGCTACCTACTGAGCCGCGTATGTACTATAACATGGTTAAAAGTTACTCATCAGAAATTTATAATACTTATCTACTAGCTTCATATGGCATTACTGGGTGTGAAGTCAAGAGCAATGTATCATACATGGTTGCCATCATCCATGAGTTTTTTTTGTTTTGCTATAAAGAAATGTCCTAATATACAATAATTAACATTGCATTATGTGATTTTGATTATGCTTAGAATGATAATGCTGATATCCTGTTGGTGTGACGACGCATCATCTATCTCTTATTTCATGTAATAATTAAAGAGATTGTCCCATCTAGAAAATGCATTTCATATTAAAGAGATTGTCCACTACACGGACAACCCCTTTTCAGTCCCTATGTTTCCCCCCAACATAATAATAATTCTGTTCCCCTCTGGTCTTAAAACTGCCTTTTCCGGGGCTTGTGGGATGTAACAATCAGCATTGGCTTTGATTCCTCTGCTATGGACAAAATCAGTGACCTGGAGGAGTTGGGAGTGGTGGCTGTGAGTCGGTCAACAGGGCAGGGGGTACTCTGATATCGGGACAGGTGGTTACTTCGGTGGGGGGGGGGAAATCACTGCTGGTCGGTTTCCGGTTCCGTACCCTAGACCCTCAGTGGTGGGGGCGATGATGATGGGGGAAGTGGTATCGTGTCGCCACGTGTGGTACCTGGTAATAGGGATGCCAGTGCTGCGGCCGGCCGCTGAGGTGATGGAAAGGCAGCTTTGGTAGTGCAGCTTCCCACAGGTGGAGCTTTACCTCAGGGCAGCGGGGTGGATGAGGGGAGTAGTAGTCCTCACCTCCGGTGATGATGCTGTAGCCCTCCAGGTACCGAATGAAAGGAGAACAGACACCACTTCAGCTCAAACGGTTCTTTACTTGCACCAGATGGAAACAGGTACACGGTACATTCTGGGTTAACTGGTAATGTAACCGTGGGTCGTGCAGGTTTCCTCAGAGTCTGACAGTGATGCCCTCAATATGGCGCTCGTGGTCCTGTTACTCTCTCTCTCTTGCCCCTCTTGAGCCAAGTCTCTAGTCCACGGGTTCTGTTACCTAAACGTCTTTCACTTGTCTGTGTCATGAACCCAGCTGCGGGACTGATGTTGGGCTGCTTTAGGGGTGCTTCAGCTTCCTGCGTGTGTCGGGCCCTCAGCTTGCCGGTCTGGGGTTATGGCTGAGCCTTGCAACTAGCTACATCGGCTCCGGTATGCCGGTGTCGACCCAGGTCCTGAGCTGGCTCCAACCAGTCCTGGGTAAACCCCCTTCCAGAGTCTGGGTCGCCGCTCTCCAAAGAGGCGCCCTCATGATGCAGCCGCAGAGTCCCCTTCGTCTGCCTTCCTTGCTCTCCTCACACCAACTGTCTGACTGTGCTGTCACTCCCCGTCTCCCGCTCTCTAGGCTCCACCCCTGGGACCTACTAAATATCAGTCTCCTGTATTAAAGTGGCCTGTGTTGGGTGTTGGGTGCAGACTCTGAAGATTCCCCATGTCCATGGTTACGGAGGCACCACACCTTTAATTAGGGTGCAGTACCTCCCCGTGGCGCCTTGCCACAGGGGCGCCACAGCTGCTGTTCCTTGGGATGTCTTGATCTGTTAGGAGGGGGGGACATGAAGCCAGCACTGATTGGACACAGGGATCATGTAACGTAGCAATGTCACGTCATCTCTGGGAGAGCAAGTGCTGACACCGCTGCAACAGCGTTGACGCCAAAGGTGAGAATAGGTGCTGTTATTTTGTTGGGGGCAAAAAATGGCTCTGAGAAGGGGTTGTCCAAGTAGTGTACATCGCTTTTAATAGCATATTTCCAGTAAGTGTGGTCCTTTCCAGAAGACAATGTAAAGTGGAAAACCACCGGTGCTTGTCTTCATAAAATTTTGTTCTTTATTATTAAATGAAATTTATAAAATCATTCAGCGTGCTAGCTAGGCGCTAGACGCGTTTCGGAAGACACAACTTCCTTAATCATTAGCAATACAAAATACAAAAGTTTATACATTTATAAAAAGAAACCTCCACCCACAGCTGAACCTAATTAACAATGGTGATAATAAAGAAACTAAAATTTAACTCTTTCACATGTTATGGAGTTGAAATTTGCACAAGAGGGAGCATTGCACTATTTTCTGACACACCAAAATATTACAATACATACAGTATATATTTAATAGCTTCATGGATCTCCACCTTTAATGTTTTTATTTTTACTTCCTTTTCCTTATCCTTATATGATGGAAAACCAATACATTGTAATACAAAAAAAAAAAAAAAAAAAAAAAAAAAATTTCAGTGCGTTCTAATATATTTATGATGATTATCACATATTAATAGATTTCATTATTACACTCCCAATGTGCGGTTGTTTTATTGTTCAAGCAGATTCTGAGTTTAATCATCCCGGTAACTTTATAGCTAGTCTTGTTTTTTATTTTTTATTTTCATATGTAGATACATTATTCCATTACCTCAATTTAGTTATATTATGGGGAGGGAGGGGGAAGAGAGGAAAAAAAAAAAAAAAAAAAAAAAAAAAAAAAAAATAAAACTTTTTAAAATTTCCAAACTTTTTTTGGGCATTAATTTCACTGATTTATTTTTTAAGTTTTAATATTGCAATCTTTGCTAAAACAAATGTCAAAGTAAAAGGATATGTATTAGAAATTCTATATTTTGAACTATTTCATAGGCATGCACATTTTCTGTGTCTAAACTTGTAAGCTTATTTCGGTCCTTATTGTCAATGGTTTTTCCTTATTCTAGCCTACAATGCAGGTATAGAATGGTCTAGCTCTGCCATGTTTAATGCCCATTACATAGTTAGCTTTTTGTAATAAAAAAAAATAAAAAAAAAAAAAAAAAAAAATATTTTAAATTTCCAAACTTTTTTTGGGCATTAATTTCACTGATTTATTTGTTAAAGGTTTAGTATTACAATCTTTTCCAAAACAAATGTTAAAGCAAAAGAATATGTGTTAGAACTTCTATTTTGATCTATTTCATAGACATGCACATTTTCTGTGTCTAAACTTGTAAGCTTATTTCGGTCCTTATTGTCAACGGTTTTTTACATATATGTTGATTTCCTACTTTAGCCTACAATACAGGTTTAGAATGATCTAGCACTACCATATTTGATGCCCATTACATGATCCGCTTTTGGAAATCTTATAACCCAAAAAAAAAAAAAAAAAAAAAAAAAAAAAATTTTTTATTAATAGGAAAAGAAAGAAAGGAAAAAAGGGGAAAAAAAGGGGGTCCCAACCCATTGAATATTTTTTTTTTCTTTCCAGAAGAACCTGCATTTATCTTGAAATGTGGTTACAGGACATTCTGAGAAATGGAGAGAGAGAGATGGTAATGCATGTGCTGCTCTCGCCATTAATTTTTATAGGAACTCAAATAACTATGGAGATAGCGTTTACCTATGTGTCATAAAGGTCCCAAAATAGACAACCACTTTAAGAAACTAATTAATTTAGTATCCTAGTGTGGTAACAGACTATAAGGGTACCGTCACGCCTGTACACATCACCGGCGACGCACGTGCGCGCGCACGTTTTTGCATGTCGCCCAACGTCGCCATCGCTTATTTACACATGGCGACAACTCAGGCGACGCTCAGGCAATGACCTGACCGGAAATTGCCTGAGCGTCGCCCAAGGCCCACGGGTGATCAAGTCGCTGGTGGCCGCTTGGCCGTCACACAGAGCAACCACATTAGCGATGTGGGCGCAATTTTGAGCCGCATCTCAGAGATAGGCGTTAACATTATGTTGTGTGACGCCTCAAAGAAATGTGATTGGCGTTGGTGTCTGATGCAGAGTTGACATGTATTGACAATTGTGTTGGTGTTACAAGACACATTTGGCAATGGCACATCTCTGCACTTTGTAGCACACACTGGCACATCAATGCGCTGCTTTATAATAGTATGTACGCTCCTGGATATGGCCCCTTTGACATCTGCGTTTTACACTGATTGCGGCAGTTGTGGTAAAGAAAAACCGCAATTACCGCAATACAGCCGCACTTGCGGTTCACTTGCGGCAAGCCCTATACAATGTCTATGGGGCTTGTGGAATGTGCGGCAAGTGCGGTTTCGGCACTTGCGGCATGCTGCAGTTTTTTTTTACCGCAACTGCCACAATCAGAGTAAACCGCAGATGACAAAGGGGCCTAATACACCTTTCAGCACCATGAAAAGGAAGACTATATTATTGTGGGACGTACACATCATCAAATAGGACCCGAGGAACAAGACTACCAATCGTAACGCTGGAGCTGCCACCAATCCACGCAGACTGTCAGAGCTAGTAAATACGCCCTGAAACGCCTACCGGAATGGTATAGGCGATGTGTGCTGTCGCCCTTGACATCACTGTTGACATGTTACACAGGGCGATCAGCACACATCGCCCAAGAATGGTCGCCTGGTTTCAGAGCTCTGATGTGAAACCAGGCGACCACTCAGATGTGTCGCCCTCGCCCATTTACATTAGGCGACGCATTGGAGATGTCGCCGGCGACAGGCCACGCCTTAGCGTCGCCTGTGAAATCGCTGGCGATATGTCCAGGTGTGATGGTACCCTAAGAATTACGGTGTAGTGTAATACCTTGAGAAGTGGGCTATACTTATTGCACCAAGTTGAATGAGCCCCCATTAACTTTTTTTATAGCCATTTGATTGGACTATGAGCCATTGTGTCACCAGTACATCTAGATTTTGTCATTTGCTACTTTGAAGCTGTGGGTGCTGCTGTTTGTGTGTGCCTTTAGTAAGCATGTTGTATATTACTGAGTATTTTCAGGAGACTAATCGCTTTACTATTGAGTTGTTCTATGTAGTGTGTGCCACATATTTGTGGCTAAATTCCCTGGAGACCCCTACTTATCCTTAGGTTTCATTGTCACTGGACTGGTCATGTAATGTATACTTTATAAGTTTAATCCACAATGGCCATGAATTTACCTCTTGGAAACATAAACTATATTTAAATGGGAATGTGGCTTTATCAGATTCTAACCAAAGATGAAGGTGTATGGCTCTTAATTTGTTGGTGCAGCTTTCCTCACAAACTACATGAAAATGCTGCTGGTGGAGGCGAATGTGACCAGACCAGTCCACCAGCCTCCAATAGGAAAGAAGCTTTCCCATGTCAAGTATTTTACGATTGGAGGAGGCCAATGAATGGGTCTGGTCACACATTCTTCCACCAGCGGCATTGTATGGACAGAAGTGCTGGTCAGTGTGTCAGAAAGCTACACTAACAAGAGATACTGTCCAACCCTGTAATGGGAGAGTTCATCAGTACTGGCTTTTCATGCACCAGGGTTGATCAAAAGCCTGCTGGAGAAGGATGTACCAGATATCCAGCACACATAACCTGACAGCCCAGGACGAGCAGAAACTGAGTGCAAATATACCCTCCGATCCTGTTTCAAACAGGAATTGTTTCTGCACGTCTCTGCTGCTGTCCAGTACTGAAATTTCAGCACCACGTGTGCAGGGAGCTGTCCACGGTGCTGAAATTTCAGCCATGGAGCTCTCCATGGTGTTGAACTTCAGTGCCCGGCTCTGCAATGCTGCTCTGTCCATGGTGCTGAATGAGCGTGGCAGCATTGCAGAGCCGCCGCTCTTCAGTAAAAGCATCCGGGAAATGATCCGATTTGTTTGCCGGATCCGGGGCGATCAGGCACCCATAAACTCCCATGTTATGGGTGCCAGATCGCCTCGTATCCGGTTTTGTTTGTTTTTTGCACCGGACACAAAAATGCTGCAGACTCCGATTTTGTGTCCGGTGCAAAAAACCGGATCCCCCGGAAAAACACAAAACCAGAGGCCAAATTGCAGCTATCCGGCACCATAGGGATACATGTGGGCAAAACCTGATCATGTTTGGTCTGGTCCACACCGGACCGAACCTGACAGGTAAAAACCATGCTGGGAAGCTGGCCTTACCTGTAGTAATGAGTTAGCACGCTCGCCACTGCTTGATAATCAAGCATCAGGGTGCTTAGGTATACTCTTTATTCGATTGAGTATTGTGGGTTCTCAAGCCCATGTTTGAGTCCTCGCCCTGCACGTTTCACAGCTATTAGATAGCCAATCAACCTACAGGGATTGCCTGCAATACACGGTAATGCTATAGCCATGTTGACGTCTGACTGTTATTTGCCGTCCACATTGCATTATCAGGTGTTCTATCAGACCAAGTGATGCAATGCTTGGCACACTCTCCTCTGGAAGCAGTTCAGGGAGAGTTGATCTAGGAAGGAGAGCTTAGATTAGAGCAAGCATATAAGCAGTGTACCTGTGGAGCTTCTTGTACAACTTTTCATGAATAAGTATATAAATAAATGAAAAAATAAACTATGTGGGATCATCCCCTATTTTTGCTAACCAGCAAAGGTAAAGCAGACAACTACAGGCTGATATCAGGCTCAGAAGGTTCATGGCTATTGGGCACATCTCAGCCTAAATGTTTCAGCTCATAGCCACCCCAGAAGTTGGCCATCACATTAGATGTGCTAATTCTCATGCTTTGCCTCAGCTCTTCCCGATCGTTCTGATGCGGTGTCAGTCTAGGTAAAAGTTTATGGGGTTGTTGTCAGCAGTGAATTGTTAGCTGGTATGAATCTCTAATTTTATTAATGGAGTTGTGTCCATTATTGATCTAGTAAGTACCATAAATAATAAAATATCTGTATGCCTGTTTTTTTTATTTTTGAACATGACCCTCTCTCTTGCACTGGTTCACAAATATAGTAAGAAAAAAAAAGTGAAGATCCGAACAAACCTGCAGCTTCGTCAGAGTTCATGGCATTCCAACAACATCCTGATCCTGATCCTCAACAAACTGATCTTCATGTAAGATTGTAAGAGTTTCCATATAGATGAAACTCTACAGTAGACACAGATGATTATTATCATTGTCTGAAAATATACTTTCTTTTCATTCTTGTTAACATCTCACTTTCTACATTTGGCTTGTTGAAGTCTTTCTATGTGATAAACAGATGTATATACTAAGGTAAATTATCCAGAGGTGTGATGTATTGTAATCCCATAATAAAGTAATGGTTCATACCCACCTTCCACCCCTCAAGTACTGTTACTGTGCTGTTAGGTGGGACTAGTCCATTATGATTTATTAGTACAGAAGGGCGGGCCAGCAGAAGTACGGCAGATGCTGTGGGACTTTTTTTAAAGTCAGGGTTTGCGACAGTCACATCCCAAACTTGAGCACGTTCCCCATACCTGGACTTTGTTGGTATAAAATGGTGGCCAGGGAGGGCTGCAAAAAGGAAGAATTACAGTGATGAAATCATCAGTCCCCATTGCGCAGGCACACTGCTTCCAGCTTCCATTCATTAACTTTCTCTGTATGCACTGGACTCTGCCTCCATCAGCCAATCACAGACACCCAATTTCTGTGACAGTGTCTGTGATTGGACTGAGGACTTCCCTGCTGCTGCCATTAAAATCAGATGACCCAGCTGCCGGATTGTCAGACAGCTGTGTTACCATAAATATACAGAAAGACAGCGCCTCACAAGTCGGTGGTGATATTCAAATCCACATCTTTATTCCGTCTCCCATACGACGTTTAGAACCACACAAGTTCTTTATCAAGCTATGTCACCATATTCTGCAATCCGGCAGCAGGGTCACCTGAGTTCACTGACAGCTGCGGGAAGTGGTGACATCACTGAGGGCTTCCCCGCTGCTCTCAGTGAAATCGGATGACCCTGCTGCCATATTTCAGAACATGGTGACACATCTGTCCAACAATCCGCCAACAAGGGTCATCTGAGTGCACTGATAGCGGGGAGGCCCTCTGTGACTTCAACTGGTAAATGCTTGTAGGCTGTTGTAGTAATAGATAAAGTATATGCAAGTTTTCCTATGAAGACAGATTTTTCTCTAGGGACCAGGGATGGTAATCTGAGTTCCAGTATTCTCTGGTAGATTTGTATATATAATCATTAGGCTGCATGATTCAATAGTCAAAATCATGTTCAATGGACCGCAAGTAAACGATGACAAATTTGACATCCAATACTATTGCTGGTTCTTTTTATAAGTTTATGCGGCACTTCAATGATGTCTTCCAATACTTGAGGTATTGAATGGACAATAGTGCCTGTTTTCAGCATGCAATTGTACAAATGTGCAGTTTAGCAAGTAAGTCAATGGAGCATCTTGGGACTTTTTTGTCTCCTATGTGTGGTGTAGCTCATGTCTCCTCATGTACTACATGCAAGAGTCTTTGGTTACACATTGTCAGTGAGCACAGAAGGTTCCTGCATACAGCCCCATCTCACTTGGCACGAAGAAGAATGGTAGTTGTCACATGTTGGCAGTTAAGCAGCATGTTTCAGCCCCCCTGTAAATAGGTCAGATAAATTGTGACTTCTTTATGCTTTGCTGCAGATCAGCAACAATGAGAGGTGGATGTAATAGGAAGATGTGGGAAAATGTTTTTTAGATTGGTACGTAAGCCGATCTTTTTAGGGTGCTTTCACATTGCATTATGCTGCACGTTCACCTCCTGCAACAAGGGCTTCGGATGTACAGTACAGACCAAAAGTTTGGACATACCTTCTCATTCAAAGAGTTTTCTTTGTTTTCATGACTATAAAAATTGTAGATTCACACTGAAGGCATCAAAACTGAATTAACACATGTGGAATTATATACTTAACAAAAAAGTGTGAAACAACTGAAAAACTGAATTAGTCCTTACCGGTAATTCCTTTTCTTGGAGCCTTCCACGACAGCATTGGAGGATGTCGTCCACGCCCTATTGGGGGACAGGAACACAGAGAGGTTAAAAGCCCCTCCCCTTCCTCCGCACTCCAGTGTATTACCAAGATTCCCTGAAGACATGGATTACCTGATACAACCGAATCCAAATACCGACAATAAGGGGGGGAACTGATGCTGTTGTGGAAGGCTCCAAGAAAAGGAATTACCGGTAAGGACTAATTCAGTTTTCTCCCATCGCCTTCCACGACAGCATTGGAGGAATACCACCAATACTCCTCAGGGTGGGACAATTGCCTGTAGGACTTTCCTACCAAAGGACAGATCCCGACTAGAGGACAGATCTAACCTATAGTGAGGAGAAAAGGTGTGGAGGGATGACCACGTAGCCGCTCTGCATATCTGCTCAGATGAAGCTCCAGCCCGCTCTGCCCAGGATGTAGCAGCAGCCTGAGTGGAATGAGCCTTCAACCCCACCGGAGGAGCAAGGTCTTGAGCGACATAGGCCGAACAGATTGCCTTCTTGATCCGGGAAGCGATGGTAGCCTTGGAAGCTTTCTTCCCTTTGTTTTTCCCAAAATGCTGAACAAACAGGTTCTGATCCAACCTCCAGGAAGCGGTCACATGGAGATAGTGGAGGACAGATCGACGCACATCCAAGGTGTGAAACAGGGCCTCAGTTGCATTAGCAGGAGAATGACAAAAGGATGGGAGAACCACTTCCTGGGACCGATGGAAATCTGACACAACTTTAGGAAGAAAAGGACGGATCCAACCGAAGCGTAATGCGATCATCGGAAACCACGAGGTAAGGCGCCCGGACCGAGAGCGCCTGCAGCTCCCCAACTCGCCTGACCGAAGTAATGGCCACCAAAACCGCCGTCTTGTGAGAGAGAGATGGAAGGGAAGCAGCAGACAAAGGCTCAAAGGGATCCTGAGAAAGCCCTTGAAGAACAATGTTCAAATCCCAAGTAGGGACGGAAGACCGAAGCCTGGGACGCAGTCTACAAGCAGAGGTAAAAAAATCGTTTGATCCATCGATGGGCAGCAAGATCCTGATCAAACACGGCACTGAGAGCTGAAACCTGGACCTTAAGGGTATGTGCGCACTGAGCGGCGGGTTGGTCGGCGACGGCTGGGCGGACCCGCCAGGAAGCTCCGGAGCCGTCCACCGGCTTCCTGGCGGGTATGTGCGGCGGGTGCCGGGCGGGTGCCGGGCGGGTGACGGGCGGGTTAGCGCCGGCGGTTCTGCAGCGGCTGGAAGCAATACATGATTCTGCTTGCAGCCGCTGCAGAACCGGCCGGATTATAGAACATGCTCATTCTTTGCTAACCCGCTGGGAACCCAGCGGGTTAGCAACGGATGAGCATGTGTAAACCGCCGCTGTGGGGTGTCGGTT
This sequence comes from Allobates femoralis, assembly GCA_033576535.1. Taxonomy (NCBI): domain Eukaryota; kingdom Metazoa; phylum Chordata; class Amphibia; order Anura; family Aromobatidae; genus Allobates; species Allobates femoralis. Next base: position 114,082,320 of record JARQOC010000006.1, read on the forward strand.
TACATAGGTTTCAATGTTAATCCAAACGCCGGTTTGGATTAACATAAATTTACATGAAATTTATATAAACCGACCGGCGGTTTACACACCTAATCCGACCCTAACCCGGCCAGTGTGCACCTACCCTAAGAGTGCTCGGCTGAAGGCCCAAATCCAAGCCTCGCTGCAAAAAATCCAAAATGAGAGCCACATTAGGATGATGGATATCCGGAACGGAAGGAGCACACCAGGACAGAAAGCGTTTCCAAACCTTCCCGTAAATGGCGTTCGTCACGGGCTTCCTGCTCTGCTGAAGCGTGCGGATTACTGCTTGGGAGAGGCCCTTGGCCGTCAGGATCTCGGCCTCAACAGCCAGGCCGCCAGATTGAGCCACTGAGGGTCCGGGTGAAACAGAGGACCTTGGGATAGCAGGTCGAAGTTGTGGGGCAACAGAATCGGACCCTCCAGGCACAGGTCTTGGATAGCGCCGTACCATGCCTGCTTGGGCCACAGGGGAGCCACCAGGATAGCCGTCACCCCCTCCGCCCGAATCTTCTGCAAAATCTTGGGGAGCAGCGGGATCGTAGGAAATGCATACACCAACCGGAAGTCCCAGAAATGGGTGAAGGCATCCAGCCCCAGAGGATGGTCTGACCGACTCAGGGAAAAATATGTTGGCACCTTGGCATTTGCTCCCGATGCAAACAGGTCGATTGATGGGACTCCCCACCTGTCCGTAAGAGAGCAAAACACGGCCGGATGGAGGCTCCATTCGCCAGGGTGGACCTCCGTGCGGCTCAAAAAATCTGCCTGTACATTGTCCGCTCCCCTCAGATGAACAGCTGACAAGGAGAGAAGATGGCGTTCCGCCCAGGAAAATATTCGTCTTTCGAGCACCTGCAAGTGGATGCCCCGAGTACCACCTTGGTGGCGCAAGAAGGCAACCGTAGTTACATTGTCCGACAGAACCTTGACGTGACGCCCTTGTAGGACGTGAACTGCAGCATGAAGCGTCTCCTCCACTGCTAGAAGTTCCCGGAAGTTCGAAGATTGACGACTGATCGATTGACTCCAAACCCCCTGGAACGGCACGCGATCCACCATCGCTCCCCAACCGGACCCGCTGGCATCCGTAGTTACGGTGGTCACTGGAGCCTGCAGCCAGGCCACCCCCATCCGGAGGTTCCCGGGATTCATCCACCAGGAAAGGGGGCCACCACCCGCCCCGGGGTCTGGACCCCAGAGTTCAGGGAATCCTGGCGCCTGTCCCAGGAGCACAGAATGTGTTCCTGAAGCAGACGGGAATGAGCCTGAGCCCAAGCCACTGATGGAATGCAGGCCGTCATGGACCCCAACAGGGACATCGCCTCCCGCAAGGTGGGAGACTCCCGAGCCCGGAAGCGGGTCAGTTTGTCGTGGAGCAGAAGCCGGTGTGCGACAGGAAGGAACGAGGTCTGTTTGGAGGAGTCCAGCAAGACTCCCAAAAATTGACGGCGGGTCGCCGGAACCAGTTTCGACTTCGGAAGATTGGGCACCCACCCTAGACCCTGAAGAATCTCTAAAGTTCTGGAGACATGGGTGCGCAGGACCTCTGCCAAAGGCGCCACTACAAGCATGTCGTCTAGATAGGGAATCACGCATAAGCCCTGGGACTGGATGAATGCTATCACCTCCCCCATGAGTTTGGTGAAAACCCTGGGGGCTGACGAGATCCCGAATGGCAGTACATTGAACTGATAATGGACCGTCCCACCTGCCCCGGAGATCGCGAAGCGCAGAAAGCGTTTGTGAGACGGGTGAATGGGGACGTGATAGTACGCGTCCTGGAGGTGGCCATCATGTAATCCTGACCGATCAGGGGAATCGCCGAGCGGGCAGATTCCATCTTGAATCGCCTGTAAAGAACATGACGATTGAGAGGTTTTAGATTGAAGATGATACGGGGCGCCCCAGAGGGCTTTCGTACCACAAACAACCTGGAGTAGTGACCCTGGCCCACTTCTCCTGGAGAGACTGGAGACACCACGCCGGAACCTAACAGGTCTTGCAGACCCGACAAAAACAGTGTGCGAGAGTCCCCTAGAGGAAGGGGAGTGATCCCCAGACATGGAGGGGGCTGAGTCTCGAATTCCAACCGCAGACCCTCCCGAATGGTCGAGAGGATCCATGGGCATGAGGAGATTGCTTCCCACTGGGGGAGAAACCTCAAGAGCCGCCCCGCAATGGGCCCGGCGTCATTGCTCAGAGCCCGGCTAGCCCCCCGCCCCCTGACTTCGGTGCTGGGGAAGCAAGATATTACGGTTTTTGTCACCTTTCTGGTAGGCCCAGCGACCGGACTTACCCTTCCCCCTATACTGGGAGGGCTGGCTACGCTCGGGCCGAAAGGACTGCTTCCGAAAGGGCTTCTGTTCCAGGAGACACTTTTTCCGGTCTGACACCTTTTCCAAGATGTCATCCAATGCCAGACCAAAGACATAAGACCCCTGAAAAGGGATGCCACACAGCTTAAGTTTAGACGTGACATCCCCATTCCACATCTTAAGCCACACAGCTCTGCGAGCTGTGTTGGACAACACTGCGCACCTGGCGCCAATGCGGACCGACTCCGCCGATGCATCAGCCAGGAAGCCTGTCGCACGTCTTAGAAGTGGAACGGAATCCAAAAGCTCCTCCCTGGAAGTACCCTGCAGGATGTGATCTTCCAGCTGGGAGATCCACTTAAAGAGAGACCTGGCCACACATGTCGATGAAATGTTCACCTTCAAAGACATAGCGGCCGCCTCCCAGGATTTTTTGAGAACACTCTCTATCTTACGATCGAGGGGGTCCTTCAACTGGGAGGAATCTTCAAACGGTAAGGCGGTCTTTTTCGCCACCCTGGCCACCTGGATGTCCACCTTCGGAATATCCCCGACAAAGTCCGCACCCGCCAAGGGAAACCGTCGTTTTAACTCGGAAGGGGTGATCAGCCTATTTTCTGGCAACTCCCACTCCCGGTGGATGAGTTCCCGGATGAACTCATGGACAGGGAAGCCCAACTGCCGCTTAGCCTTCAAGCCTCTGAACATTTCGTCCTGCACTGAACAAGGGGATTCCACCTCCTCAACCCCCATGGTGGTACGGACAGCGTCCAGCAATTCCCCCCATGGACTCAGAGGAAAAATAGTAGTGTCCAGAATCTCGTGCCCGAGCAGAGGCAACAGAGGCAACATCCTCGCCGACCTCAGACGCAGAGCTCTGGACAACCTCCATGAGATCCACCGAATCACAGTCCTGGAGCTTCCTCTTTTTTGGAGGGGAAGGCCTGGATGCTGCAACAAAAACCGGCAAGGCTGAGATAGAAGCCTGCACCTCCTGTCTAACTGCTTGAACTTCTTGTCTAACCATGGAGTGGAGTTCCTCAAGCAGGGACGGGGATTCTTCCCTGACCACACCGTCCGTACACAGCTGACACAACTTCTTTTTGCAGGAAGAAGGAAGTTTCATGCCGCAGATGCCACATTTTCTGGATGGGGTTTTGCTGCCTTTAACAGAGGGGCCCTTGTCTCCCTATAGAAAAAGGGGAAAGAAGGGGACTCAGAGTGAGTAAAGGGATCTAATGCCCCCTACCGCAGTGACCACCCCCAAGACACTTACAGGAGCTGGGGGAACGCTGGGCTCTGCAGAGGCAGAGGAGGAAGATCTAACACCCTCCATCTTCAGGGATCCTCCTTACCTGGGTGTAGTCTTCCGGCGGGTATTTATCCCTAAGCACCGTGCCCCCAATGAGGAACAGCTGTTCCCTCCCTCCTCCTGGTCACTGGCCGCAGGCAGATGCGTGCAATAGGCCTGCCGGGTCCCTGGAGCCGCGCCCAGCCGCTGCGTGCACAGGAGCCGCTGCCCGAAAACCGGAACTGACATCACCCGAAACCGGAAGTGACGTCGCGGCACTTTCGGCGCGCGCTCCCGGGACCGCAGCTGGAGGAGGGAGACGCTGGAGAGTTGAGACAGGCCTCTGGCGCTCCGAAACCGGCCTGCTTTGCCCCGGAGGACGCAGGAAGGCCGCCAGGTCCCACCATGGGAGCCCTGAAAAGGAGGAGGAGGTCGCCCCCGACACCCATCTCTGGCCCGGCTGTAAGTCTACCCAAATGCTGCCCCTGCCGGCCTGACTCCTGGCCTCCTCTACACCTGACCAGACTTAGGACACAAGGACGGGAGTCACGTGCTGACCCTATACATCGTGGTCACTATAGGTACCACTCCTGTGATACACACATGAGGTCTCCTTCTCATTTATCCTTCTAGCCTAAGGTACTCCACCTGTGCTAATACAATAACCCCTCATTCTCTCCTGTGACGTCTGTGACTTCAATTGACTCCGGACCAGCAGGACTACCCTTGACAGGGATGACCTCACCGTAGCTGGACCACAAAAGTAAAGCTATACCACCTATTCATACACCCCGAAACTAAGGACCAAGTCATATCCCTGATGAAAGCTCGAGATGTAGAGCTGAAACGTTGGATTGTAACACCACCTTTTTCACAAAAATAAAATCACAACAAAAAAGACTGTCGTTGCAAAGACTCTATTTTCATGATATTAGTGTGCCGGGGCTACTCCTATACTTTACTAGTACTACTGTATCCCCCTATTTCCCTATCTATTATATAATCACGAATGGGATTTTTGCCCCTTTTGAGTCCACTCATGCTGCGAGTCAATGTCGTCATGTGGATACGACCGAAGCATTGGCCGCGCAGCGAGTCGCCTTAGCAGCGCGAAGCATTGGCCGCGAAGCGGCCATTGCGAGTCAGAGACTCGCTCTGCTAGAATCCCGATGCATCTGCATCGGGCACCCAGCTAGTAGCATATAAGCTTTCAAGCAGTGCTCTCCCACCTCCTGTAACTGGTGAACTATGTATTATTTTGTATTGTTGTTATTGTCTGTACATTGCCCCCCACTCAATTGTAAAGTGCTGCAGAATATGTCAGCGTCACATATAAATAAAAATGTATTATTATTGTGTATGGGGGCTCCAACTGATAATTGTTGAGAGAGATAAGGTTCCAGCATGTCCGATTACAGGCTGTAGATCTTTTTGTCCTCTAAATGATAAGCTGCTGCCGCCGATGTCTGGCAGCAGCTCCAATAGAGAATACAGGAACACTTGGTAGAATGAGTGCTCCTGTAAATGGGAGAGATGAGCAAGATAGCTGCTGGCTGAACGATCAAACAGCTGTCTATAGTTTATGGGAGTTTTAGTCAATTATTTGTTTGGCTGACAGACATTCAGATAGCTGCATTTTTAGTCCAGCACCCTGATCCTATAATGTTTTAAAATCTCTAGTATGATAAGTTAAAGCCCACAACTAATGATGAGCGAACATACTCGTTACTATTTGCTACTCACAGGGATAATAGAGTATTCGCTACACTCGTTACTCGGCGAGTATCGTAAGTGCTTGTGACACAAATTATTATAATAATAATATTTATTCATTAATTTAGTGCTATTAATTCCATAGCACTTTACATACATCAGTAATGCTGTCCCTCTTGGAGCTCACAATCTAAATATCCTATCAGTATGTCTTTACAATGTGGGAGGAAACTGGAGTGCCTGGAGGAACCCCATGCAAACATGGGGAGAACATACAAACTCCTTGCAGATGTTGTCCTTAGTGTCCTTGGTGGGAATTGAACCCAGGACCTCAAGACCTCAGTGCTGCAAGGGCTGCAGTGATAACCACTTGAGCCACTGAGCTCCCTTCAGTAAATGATGGGAGTTGACACCTCATTGAGAGCCTGCTGAATGTTAGAGTCTCTCCGGAGGGCACAGCTGCCATGGCAGCACCTTGGCACTGTTTAATGCAGTAGAAATGCAAAAAATCCCACCCTCCCATTCTGTCCCAGAAATACTCGTTTTATGGCCGGATGTGTGTGGGCAGAGCCTATCACTAATTAACTAACATTAGACTCGCTATTTGAATGAATATGCGAGTATTAAAAACTACTCGCTACAAATCTACTGAAGCCAAGTATTTCACTATCGTCTCAGCACTAATCACAACATTCACATGACTACATCACCAAAACCACCATCAGCTCAGTAATACATCAGTAGAACCACTGTCAGTGCATGAATACATTGCCAAGTTTATTACTGCAATCAAGTGCAGTGTTTACCTCATATACAAGTGTATTTCATTAACCTGCAACTCCCAGTATGTCCTTAACAATGGTAAGGAGTGCTTGTAGTTATTGCTACCAACCTTATAGGAACAACAATACTAATTAGTCAGAGGCAGTAACTATATCAAATATAGATATAAAGAGTAACAACTTTTGGAAGATAGCTTATATGTTTTAGGTTCATTAATTCTGAGGAGATTTGTAGTTAAGGAGGTCGACACAGTAAAGAGAAAGGGCATCATGGGGTGGGACTTGAGACCTCAACTGATCACTCAAAAGACCTCTTAAGTGCGCAGCTCAGGAGACAGGATTATTTACTTCTACTCGTGTCATCCATTCTGTGTGAATGCTCTTCTGTCTCATGAACTTTTGTCTTCTAGGCAGTCAATTCAGAATGAGCCTAAAGCCTAAAAAATACCCCAAAAGTTTAGATATTCTTTATAGCAGATTCCTAAGACTTGAAAGCGATCCTCCTATCTATGTGGTAGGCAATAACTTTCTGATCTCTGTGGTTCCAACTGCCATGGATTCTGTGAACCAGGGCTCCCAATGCAAATGCACCAGCTCACCAGCTACCATTTTTTTTTAGTTTGCCTAATTTACTTTTGGTCCCTTTTAACAATTAGGGCCCTCGGGCACTACTATCTCTACATCTCCCTATGGCTACATCTCTTCTTTTCATCACTGCCCAACTTGTATCTGCTTTATTGTCTTTTTTTAACTTTGCCAGTCCCAATTAAGGATTTAGGCTACCTTCATATTTGCGTTACCCTCTGCAGCGTTCTGCGGAAGGCATCCGCAATGTGACCGCAGCACCGCAAGCCCCTATCTTTATAATGGGAGAGCACGGTGCTGCGTATGACTGTGCGCACCCATTCACTGCCATATGTGATCTGTGCGCAGGCGGATGCCTGCGCACAAATCTCCCAGTCTCGTCCGCACCACAAACGCGACATGTTTCATTTCTGGTGCGGACGAGACTGGGTGATTTGTGCACAGGCATCCGCCTGCGCACCGATCACATATGGCAGTGAATGGGTGCGCACGGTCATATGCAGCACCGTGTGCTCCCATTATAAAGATAGGGGCTTGCGGTGCTGCGGTCACATTGCGGATCCCCTCCGCAGAATGCTGCGGAGGGGAACGCAAATGTGAAGGTAGCCTTACATGATCAATCTTCTCTCAAGAGGTCAATGGCTGTTAGTGACTACTCTGCAATCTTGGGGTTTCCTGAACAAAGTCCATATTCCTTTGAGGAATTTTTCAGGTGAAAATCGTATTATCCCTTAGCTGTTGTACTCAGGTTGAACCCTAAGTAAATGCTTAATGTGACTTATTGTGGTATGTCCATGCCATGTATTACCATAGAGGGTATATTCACACATGGTAAATTTTATGCAGTTGTCTCATTATACTGAATTAGAATTGCTGAAATCCAGGTACTTGCCGCCAAAATAAACCAAGTCACGGAAATTTCTACAAGAAATCTGTTACATGAGAATATTGTACACTGTAATGTGAATGCAAAGTAATACTAGACACACAGGCAAAAATTAAAGTAGGGAGGATGAAGGATTAAAATCCACGCTGCCATACTCCACCAGACATAAAAGGTTGAATATAATATTGAGTAGTCAAAGCGTTTCAGGGCTCACTGAAAAGACCCTTAAACATAGCAATATGATATTGATTTGTCCTGAAGAAGAGGACATGGATCCCTGAAATATGTTAACTAATAAATCAATATTATATTCACCCTTTGATGTCTCGTGGAATACGTCAGCGTGGTTTTTAACCCTTCATACTCCCTACTTTGTATGCTGGGGACTGCAGCAGCCATAATATGCTTTAAATAATAATAATAATAATAATAATAATAATAAATCTTTATTTATATAGCGCCAACATATTCCACAGCGCTTTACAATACAACTCTCAGACCCTTCATCCTTCCTACTTAAATTTTCTGAAATAATGACCTTTGGGTTTTCATTGGCTGTAAGCCATAATCATCAACATTAACAGAAAAAAGCACTTGAAATAGATCACTCTGTTTGTAATGACTATATAATGTGTTTCACTTTGTGTTGAATTACTGAAATAAATTAACTTGTTGATGATATTCTAATGCATTGAGATGCACCTGTATGTTATATCTGTTTGACATGTCTCTGTTCAAATCACACTTATGCCACATACAGAGTCTGACATCCATATAGGGTTGTCAGTGATTCTTTTCTCTTCTTTCCAAGACATTTTACCAGTGTTAGACTTGAGAAATAGTTGTTGAGATAGTATTAAATGCAGGTGCTTCTCTTACAGAGCTCATTATGTGGCCTGGAAATCACACCAACTTCCTAAATTCTTTGGCACGGGAGGACAGACCTCTAAAATAACATAACAGAGACGACTAATATAACCAGTTCCAAATAGTGACTACCTGTGTGGCGCCCCTGTGGTCCAGCTGCCACTAATGGTATTGCATGCATTGTTCATGTATGGTATCATGCCCAGAGGTAAGAGGGGAACGCTTTGCTGAGACCCCCATTTGCATCCAACACAATCCAAACTCCAGGCCAGGGAGGTACTGGGTGGAAGAAGCCCACATTCAGGGCAGTCGCCACCTACTGGATGGAGGGATGAGTTCGGTTCAGGTTGGGTGGCAGGAGGGAGACAGCTCTAGGGAGATCGAACTGGGGAAACTAGTACCTCATGTGGAGTTAGTTGCTAGTCCCAGGCCTGAGAACACAAATCTACTGCTGGCTGTACAAGCCGGGCAGAGGAGCCAGCTGCAAAAGAGGTACCAGCCCCAATTCGGTTTGTATTCTTCATGACCAACCATGAAACTGGAGATCATTGAGCTTCAGGTACAGTAGCTACCATAGTGGACTCTCCCCAGGCTCAAGGAACTATAGGGTTAGAGGACCAGCATGTCTGTGGCTCACAAAACCCGCAGTCACTTGCCTGCTGGGACTGGCAACCACAGAACACTTAGGAGAGGACAGGAGTAACAAGTGTCAGGAAGAGGAAGGCAGCAAGGAAGGCCAAATACCCTGTGTTTTGGCAAAGTGGACTCTGGATACATTTGGGCTGGCCAGGCTGCAATCTTGTTGAACTATGTACCCCAGCTTGGTTGTGACTGCACTGAACCATCAGTAAAGGGTAAGAACCACAAGAACCCTGTGTGTTGTCTGGTCCTTCCTGCGCCTCCATGCACCCACCCGCAGAGCCGTCAACCTGCACCACAACCCTGCTCCTCTACCTCTTCCTATTCACCTTATATACCTACCAAGGGACCTAGGCCCTAACTGGAGAGGGCCCAACACCTGGCTGCTACACTATCATCCCTTGGGGGTCCCCCACAGCAGCACCTGGCCACCTGCAGGGCAGAACTCCAGTTGGTATCACAACAACCAATTTCCCCTATATCTATTCCCTTAACAACATCAGGTCAAGGCCACAGCTTCTGGGGTCGCCATGGTGATCAGAGACTGTGGCCACAGATTGTCTGAGTACCCTGGCCCTATGACCACTGTACCTGCATCGAGTGTCCTCTAATATTAAGATATAATTCGTTCTGTATGGGGTGCCTGGTATCCACAATATAATCTACTATCTAATTGTCTAATGGCTACTTCCGTCTGAGGCCGAAATCGCGCGTCGCAGACGGAAGTGGCCAGTATGCAAAAGAGCCGTGCGGTGCGGCTCTCCTCAAAGCCCCCCCCCGCTCCTCCTGCCTGTGCTCCCTGCGGCCCATCCACATCTTCTGTCCTTCCCCCTCGCCACCCCTCCAGTATCACCCTCGCCTGGCATTACCAGGATGCATTGCTGAAGGCTTCAGGAAGAGACTGTGTGGAGCTGGTCATGTGACAGGGTGGGCTGATGTGACTTCACACAGGCCGTGTCACATGACCGGATCCACAGAGTGAGAGTGTCTTCCTGGAGCTTTCAGCAGCAGCAATCGGTAATGCCAAGCAGGGGTGACACCGGAGGGGGGGCAAGGGGGAGGACGCAGCACAGGGGGAGATGTAGAGAGGTGCAGGGGGTCAGGCACAGAGACAGGGGCACAGGCACAGAGACAGGGGGTGCAAGGGGACAGTCACAGAGGCAGTGGGACAGGCATGGGGGCACAAGGAGACAGGCACAGAATCAGGGGGCACAGGGGGACAGGCAGAGGTGCAGGGGGACAGGCAGAGAGGCGCAGGGGGACAGGCAGAGAGGCAGGGGGGCGCAGGAGACAGGCACAGAGACAGGGATGTGCAGGGAGACAGGCACAGAGGTGGGGGGGTGCGGGGGACAGCCACAGAGGCAGGGGGGTGCAAGGGGACAGGCTGAGAGGCAGGGGGGCACAGGCAGTGGTTGTAGGGTAGGATTTCACTTGATCAGGCAGGAAGTCACTTTCAGCCGCTTTACTGCCAGAATAAATTAGTCTCACACAGTAATGCACTTCTGTATCTGGGTTTACTCACAGCACTTCTCAACAGGTCATACGATGTTACACTTTCTCTCAGATAAGCTCCGACCTGTGTGGTCCTTAGGGAACCGGGGCGGTAAGTATGAGATCCTCTGTGTTGTGCCTCTCTCTGCCTTTCTCTGGTCCTGTCCCTCAGCACTTCTGCCTGCCTGCGTCTCTCTTTCAGCGCCTTTCTGCACAGAGCCCCTAACCAGCGGCTACGGGTCTTGTTGGGCGACCGGTACCTACCACCTGATCCTTGTCCAGCTGCCTTCTCAGGGGATACGCCAGGTGTAAGCCACAGCTTCGATGAAGCTAGTGGGCTTTGGTTCAGCAGTTCGGGTACTCGACTCCCACACTGCGTTCAGGTCCGATCCCTATTGCTAGACCAAACCCCTCCGTCTGGTATCTTCAGTCCCAGATTCGGGCTCACGGGCCGCTCTCACTCCGCCAGTGCCCCTAGGGTTCCTTCCTTTTTGTTCCTGGGACTAGCCTTCTCTCCACTCAAGTCCCGTCCTTCTCAGTTTCACACCGCTTGGGCCTTACCACACTGAAAATCCCAGCCCCCAAGCTGCCTGGTTTTACCTGGCTGGCGATCAAAATGTGGTGGGAGCCCACACATTTTTTATTATTATTTTTTTGAATAATTATAAAAAATTGGGCTTCCCTGTCTTTTTATCGCCTGCCAAGGTAAAGCCAGGCAGCTGGGGGTGGCAGCCCATAGCTATCTGCTGTATTTGCGCTGAGAATCAAAAATTCCACGGAGCGCTACATCTTTTTTTTATTATTTACAGTATTTTCACACTTCTATATGTGTGACAGGCCCAACAGCCAATCACAGATACTGACAAAGAGAATAGACATCTCTGATTGGCTGCTGGAGTAACCTGAAACCAGCCCATACATTTTACCATACTAGAATGTATGGGCTGATTGTAAATTACTCGAACAGCCAATCACAGATGGCCATTCTCTGTATCATTATCTGTGATTGGCTGTTGGGCCTGTCACACATATAGAAGTGCAAAAATACATAAATAATTTAAAGAAAAATGATGCAGCACTACACAGAATTTTTGATTCTCTGTGCAGATAAAGTGAACAGCTATGGGCTGCCACCCCCAGGTGCCTGGCTTTACCTTGTCTGGCGATCAAAAGACAGGGAAGCTCAATATATTTTTTAAATGATTAAAATAAATAATTAAAAAAAAATGTGTGGGCTCATATTGTAAAAAAACACAGTAAAAAGCAAGTGCTGCTGAAAAATTAAAATACAGGGTATTTAGTTGATACGTTTTTTGCAAAAAATGTATACTAAGCTGCTCTACCAACTTCAAGGTAACCCGTATCAGAGCAGTCCCTATCTGATGTATTTAAAACTTGACCATGAGTATTGGTACCTAAAATGAGCAGGATCCAGACAGGTCCAATGTCTAACTTGGACTGAGGCTGGGGTCACAGTACCATTTTTCACATGCATTTTTGGAGACCTGCGTTTTCAAAAACGCATGTAAAAAACGCACCCATAGGCCCCCATGTTAAAAAACGCATGCCCTAATAGCCAAAAAGCATGTGTGACTGTCCCATGCGTTTTTGGAGCATATCCAAAAACGCATGCGTTTCTGTAGAAAACGCATGCTTTTTTGTAGAAAACGCATGCGTTTTTATAACATGGGTTCCTATGGAAAACGCATGCAAAAACGCATGTACAGTTAGTACCTTTTAGTGCCATTCAAAAACGCATGCGTTTCCCATAGGAGCCCATGTTAACAAAAACGCATGCGTTTCCGGAAACGCATGCGTTTTTGTTAACATGGGCTCCTATGGGAAACGCATGCGTTTTTGAATGGCACTAAAAGGTACTAACTGTACATGCGTTTTTGCATGCGTTTTCCATAGGAACCCATGTTATAAAAACGCATGCGTTTTCTACAAAAACGCATGCGTTTTTCAAAACGCTCAAAAAAATACTACAAGCACTATTTTTAGGTGCAGATTCAAAAACGCACCCAAAAACGCAGGGAGCCATCACACACCTTACAAAACTCATGCTGACATGAAAAAAAGCATGAGTTTTGTTAAATCACTTAAAAAAACGCATGGCAACTGTGACCACAGCCTGACTGCAGAAAACAGCTTTTTATGTGCAGGGCTCAAAGGGGAGGGGTGGGAGACTACCCAATCTTGGAGAAACAAGGAATAATTTAGACAAAAACTAATGAACCATGTACACAGTGAAAACGTCTGTAGGACAGTGTTCACACCACCAAAAGACTGAATCACAAAAAACAGTCAAACAAACGTGTAAAAATACTCTTTTGTATATACTTTTTACTGTGTTCTTTTACAACAGAGTATTTTTACACATTTGTTTGACTGTTTTTTGTGATTCAGTCAGTTGGTACTAAGTCCGAAATTCATGGCATCATGCCAAATTAGACATGGCCACCATGACTCTCTAGTAAACAGAAAGGAAAACAACACCGAGAATTTTTTTTAATTACAAATACAGCACAAAACATATTTAGCGACTCTCCATCTTTATTTAAAAAAAATCCTCACTCTGACGTAATCCATGTCTTCTGTATTCAGCTCTGCTACATCTTTGCCATCAGACAAAGATGTCTGCTAACTGAGATGAGCAGGCACAGAATTATGCCAGAGCACAGCCATAAGTGAGAGAAGTGCTGCCTTTACAGCTGGGCTCCGGATGCCGACTGCCGTGTGAAAAGTTCTCAGTTCACGATCATCTGTGAACTGGGATAGCCCCAGCATCAACCGGCACCCGGCGGCCACATTGACGCCTTCAGAACATGAGCAGTTCGCATGATGATGCTGGCGATGAACACCTAACTAGACCACACAATGCATAGGACCGGAAATGATGTCCGACCCGCTCACCCACAATGCATCAGACTGGAAATGATGCCCAGTCAGCGCGTCATACCCAGAAGGAGGAGGCGGGAAGTTCAAATCGGGAGCGCGATGCAGAAGGAATTCTCAAACCCAGCAGGGGCATGCTAACAGCAGCAAAGAGGGGAGTTAGAGCCCTGGAGACCGCCTAGTGAGTCTACAGACTGTATACTGGATGTTTTATTTACATGTGAAAATGTGAGTATCAAAGTCATTTTTCACAGCCTTTATAGGACAGTTTTAGGTTAGACAGGGATGGTTATGGATGTGCTAGGAAGCTGCAGGGACAGGTAGTGCTAGGTTAGGAGGTAAAAACGACCTGACAGGTTCCCTTACGTTTTTTGTCACTTTTTGCCATATTAGTGTTGGGCCTCTATAAGAGGCCAACCCAGCAGCAGCCTCCATATTATATGTAAACAGCCCAACAGCAGTCTCCAAATAATATATACAGTCCAGCAGCAGCCTACATATTATATGTATGTGTGGCGCCCCACTAAAAGTGCGTCACAAAAGGGTACTGCACCCCTGAATGAAGGTGTCATATCCTTTGGTCTGGTAATGAATAGAAGAATCCTGAAGCTCCAATGCTACACACACACACACACCTAGTGATCAGTGGACCAATCAGACACCTGTTGTTAGGGTAACAGGTCCCGGTGGGAGGAGAGCTAGGTGATATAGTGAGTGGGAGAGCAGAACACAGTTAGACCAGGAAGTGGAACAGAGCAGTGCAGAAGTCAAGTCGTGGCAGGAGAAAAGTGACAAAGTGAAAGTAACAGAAGTAGCAGAGTGGAAGGAGTTGAAGAGGAGCACTGAGACAGCTAACTGGGAGGGCACCTCAACCTGGTGACCCAGAAGAGAAAGGGGGCAAGAGCAGAACGGGTAAGACAATACCCGAGCCCAGTCCAGAACCCGGAGTACCGGCTCCGAGGTGGTCCAGACGAATTTATCCTGTACCTCAGAACCTGGAGTGGTTGAAGGCTTCCTAGGAGCACAACTCACAACTTAACCATCACCGCAGCTATACCAGGGGTACCCACCAAATGAGAGCCCGGAGTCTAGGCCAGACAGGAGTCCCATAGAAGTGCCCTCAGTACCCTGGCAAAGTATACTAGAGCAGCGAAGAGAAGGGACAGATTGTGATAGAGAAGGAACATAAGAGGAGCTTCGGAGGGACGCTGCTCATGGCCAGAGCCACCCGGTCCACTACCTGAGCCGACACCATCGCATACCTTGTGAAGCTGCCATTTACCAGAGTAAAGAACCCTTTACAGAGTGAGCAGTGTGTCCGAGCCTTATTCTAGAACTGCCATTCAATTGCCTTGCTTTGCAGAAACAACTGAGCTTCCCTATTACTCCGCTGCAGCTCTCAACTCTGGGGACCCCGCTCGTCCTGTAGGGAGCGGTTCCATCCTGCTGCCGCCCATCACCTCGGAGGTCCAAGCAGCGCCGTGCCATCAACGGAACCCTACAGGTGGCGTCACGAACAAACAACTTTATCTCTCTTTTATTATTTTATTTAACCCCTTTTACTGACCACCGGGCACACAACCTCAGGCACCGGAACCGTAACTGACAGCCCGCGCCTGAGACCTGAGCACCCGGCCCACGGTGAGTCATACGCAGCCCAGCAGCAGCCTCCAAATAATATATACAGCCCAGTGGCAGCCTCCATATTATATATACTGCCCAGTAGTAGCCTCCACATTACATTAACAGTCCAGCAGCAGCCTCAATGTTATATATAAAGCCCAGCAGCAGCCTCCATATTAACGCCGGTTACACACACAGATAATTGTGCAGACATTGTTCACAGATCTCTGGTTGCAGTGAAATCATGGACACATTGTTACATTTGTACACGGCCACATAATGGAACAACGTGTCCATGATTTCACTGCAGCTAGAGATCTGCGAACAATCTCTGCACAATTACCTATGTGTGTAACTGGGCCTTTATATATACAGCCCAGAAGCAGCCTCTATATTATATATATATACATTCAGCAGTCTCTATAATATATATACAGCCAACAGCCTCTATGTTATATATATATATATATAATATATATATACAAACCGTGCAGCAGTCTCCATATTATATACATACAGCCCACAGCTTCTAGATTATATATATGCAGCCCACAGCCCCTATATTATAATTATGAATTGTGGTATTATTATTCTTTATTTACAGAGCTCCATTGATTCCATGGTGCTGTACATGAGAAAGGGTTACATACAAAACTAATGAAAAATACAGTGAACAAGCTAACAGTGCCAGACTGGTACAGAGGGGAAAGGATCTGCTCTTGTGGGCTTATATTCTATGGGGTAACGGGGAGGGAGACAGTAGTTTGGGTCAGCTCAGATGGTGGTGAAGCACCAGCTCTGATGGTGGTGGAGCGGCATGTCTGGTGGTGGTGGAAAGCCAGCTCTAGTGGTGGTAGGGTCATTCCAGGCTGTAAGATATTCTGATTTAGATGGGTTTTCAGGTTCTGCTTGAAAGTTCTAAGTGTAGGATCTAGTCCAACATGTTGTGGTAGAGGATTCCAGAGGATAGAGGATTCTCTGGAGAAGTCTTGCAGACAGTTGGATGAGGAATTTACAAGTGTGGAGGAAAGAAGGAGGTCTTGGGAGGATCGTTGATTATGAGTTAAATGATATCGGGAGATTAGTTCAGAGATATATAGGGGAGACAGTTTGTAGATAGCTTTGTAAGTCAATGTTAGTAGTTTGAAATGGATACGTTGCGTGATTGGGAGCCAGTGAAGATTTGAAAAGGGGAGAAGTGGAGGAGTAGCGAGGAGAGAGGTGGATTAGACTGGCAGCAGCGTTAAAGAAAGACTGGAAAGGTGCAAAAGTGTTAGCAGAGAAGCATGTTACAGTAGTCAAGGCAAGAGATGATGATGGCACGCACTATTATTTTAGTAGATTGGGGGTTGAGTAAAGCAAAGATTCTGGAAATATTTTTGAGTTGGAGGCAGAAGGAGGTGGCAAGAGTTTGGATATGCGGTTTGAAGGATAAGGCAGAGTCAAGGCTTACTCAGAGACAGAAGAATTCTGGTACAGGGCAAAAAAGCATTATGTCATTTATTATGATAGATCGGGCAGGGAAGTTGGGTGAGATGGAGGAAAGATGATGAGTTCAGTTTTGTCTAAATTGAGTTTTAGGAAGCGAGAGGAGGAGAAGGAGGATATGACTGATAGACACTCCGGGATTCTGAACAACAGAGAGGTGATGGTTGGAACAGAGAAGCATATCTGGGCAGCGCCGGACTGGGGTGACTGGGCCCACCAGGAAAATTGACTCCAGGGGCCCACCCACCAGGAAAATTGACTCCAGGGCCCACCCACCCGGGCCCACCCATTCTTCAGCAATATGCAAATACCTGTTATGCGTTATACCTATTATAGTGTAGCGTGGACTGTAAAACACAGATGGCTCCTGCACACCACTGTGCGCTCAGTATTACTGCGATGTATAATAACTGTAGTTTGCATTAATTTGGATTTGGTGAAAACAAGTTATCAGCGATGCACAGGCAGGGGCTGGCTGGCAGATCTTGCCCTGGGGGGTTGTTGACTTTTTCTAGCCGGTGGCCAACTGAAGAGCGGGGGGATGGGTGCTACCACTACAGAGGCCAACTGAAGAGCATGTGGGTGCGGGCTCTGCTTCACTAGCCTGCCAGCTGCCTGCTGCTGCCGCGCCAATCCCAGGTCACAGCCTCCACGCTGACGCCCGCGTCCTGCCTGCTGCGTCCCGGGTCCCACGTGGCCGCTCTCACTGAGGGGCGGCTCTAAACTGGGACTAAACCACCGGCCTGGGGGCAAATGCCTCCCTGCAACCTGGGCCAGTCCGCCCCTGTGCACAGGTTAGGAATGTGATCACTTATTTATTGGTGGAGTCCGCACCATCAGAAGAATGTAGCACTTAGAGTATTTGGTGAGATTTGTACCTCAGTATTTGTAAGGCCGACTTCACACCACGATGTGAATCAGAAAGCCCCTGTCCCACTTTTGACATAATGCAGCCCTATGGTGCTGAACAGGGCCAGATGGCAGCTATTTGCCATCCGGTTTTGTCCCTGTCTGGCAGCATCAGGCTGCAAATGATTTTTGCCCCGGACACAAAAACGGAGCTTGCATCATTTTTGTGTCCGGGGTGAAAAATTTAAGCAAACCAGATCCTACCGGATTCTTCCGGTTCCAGAGAGTCTGCCAGGTTCCCGGACGCCGGCTGCTGCACTTCAGCGTGAGCTCCGCTGACCTTCAGCCCCAGGAGCTGTCCCCTGTGAAGAGGTTCAGCACCATTTCAGTAGGGACAGCTCCTGAAGCTGCGCTCTGCAGAATCTGGCTACAAACAGGACCGCAGGGCATATTAACTCTCCGCTTCTATTTGTCCGGACCTGTCAGGCTGTGTCCGGTGCCTCCTGCAAAGCACTGGATATAGCCTGACAGGTGGAAAAACGTGGTGTGAAGCCGGCCTAAGACAAAACCAGGAGTAAAGCAAGCAGAGGTAATCCTAGATTTGTCTTATAAATACTGAAGTCACCAAATGCTCAACTTTCTTTCTCTGGCAAACCTCTGCATTTTTCACCCCGGACACAAAAATGCTGCATGCTCCGTTTTTGTGTCCAGGGCAAAAATCGTTTGCAGCCTGATGCTGCCAGACAGGGACAAAACCGGATGGCAAATAGCTGCCATCCAGCCCTGTCCAGCACCATAGGGCTGCATTGTGTGAAAATCGGGTCCGGGGCTGTCGGGTTCACACCGGACAGCCCCAGACCTGATCACACCATGGTGTGAAGCTGGCCTAATACCATATACAAGGAACAAATCCCGCCAAGCCATGAAGCCATGACCAGAGCACATAATGGCACCAGATAGTGACCAATAATGAAAATGTAAAAAGCTCTGTATATAGAGTCAGTGTAAAGATAATATAGAGATTACCAGTGACATTACCAGTGACATTATACACAGGAGCTCTGTATATATTGTCAGTGTACAGGTAATATAATGATCACCAAGGACATTATACACAGGAGCTCTGTGTATAGTGTCAGTGTGTGTGTATAGGTAATAAAAAACTCACCAGTGATGTCTCTAGGTGAAGTTCTTTATCTGTTGCCGACTGATATCACATCTTCTATGTAGGACCTATCTCTGCAGAAAATAACATAGTTACTTACAACTAATCACTTCCAGAGCACAATCCACACTTTTGCCACGATTTCTACACTACATGAAATGACAAGTGCTCCAGTGTCATTCTGTCCCTGCTCATCTCTGTCAGCTGTTTACTAGAAATTCATGGTGGCCATGTCTAATTTGGCGTGACGACATGAATTTCAGGCTTAGTACCAGCTGATAATGGGGTTGGTAGCAGGTTTGTATTATTACCCAGCGTGCCACCCCCCACCAGGACTGCTGGAAGAGCTGGAGAAAGTGTATGGACATGATGCTATGATGAAAGCACCATTTTTAGGGGTGGCTGTGGGCTGCGATTTTCAGCGTGGGGGGCCAAGAACGCTTGGGCCTTACCATGCTGAGAATCCCAGTCCCCAGCTGCCTTGCTTTATCTGGCTGGCGATCAACATATGGCGGGAGCATACGCATGTTTTTTCCAAAAAAAAGTGAAATAATTTTAAAACAAATATTAGGCTTCTCTGTCTTTTGATCGCCAGACAAGGTAAATCCAGGCAACTGGAGGTGGCAGCCCGTAGCTGTATGCTTTATCTGCGCTGAGAATCAAAAAATCTGCGGAGCGCTACGTCATGTTTTTTTTAGTATTTGTTTTCACATTTCTATATGTGTGACAGGCCCAACAGCTAATCACAGACACTGACACAGAGAATGGGCATCTGTGATTGGCTGCTTGAGTAACCTGAATGCAGCCCATACGTAGTACCGTACTAGAATGTATGGGCTGGTTGTAGATTACTCGAACAGCCAATCACAGATGCCCATCCTCTTTGACCGCATCTGTGATTGGCTGTTGTGGTCTGTCACATATAGAAGTGTGAAAATAAATAATTTTTAAAAACATGACATAGCGCTCTGCAGAATTTTTGATTCTCACCGCAGATAAAGCGGACAGCTACGGCCTGCCACCCCCAGCTGCCTGGCTTTACCTTGGATGGTGATCAACAGTCAGGAAAGCCCATTTTTTTTATAAATTGTTAAAAAAAAAAATGAGTGGGCTCCCGCCATATTTTGATCGGCAGCTGGTGGCTGGGATTCTTAGCATGGTAAGGCCCAAGCATTCTGGGCCCCCGATGCTGAAAACGGCAGCCCACAGCCACCCCTGGAATTGGCGCAGTCATCATAGCACCATTTCCAGGCGCTTTATTCGGCTCTTCCCGTGGCCCTGGTGGTGGGTGGCACGCTGGGTAATAAAGGGGTTAGTACCAGCTTTGTATTATCAGTTGGTACTAACCCTGAAATTCATGGCATCACGCCAAACTAGACATGGCCACCATGAATTTCTAGTAAACAGGAAAAAAACACAATATAAGAAAATAAATGTTTAATAAAACTCAAATCGCATTTAGAGACTCCATCTTTAATTAAAAAAAAAAATCCTTGCTCTGACGTAATTCACAGGTCTTCTGTCTTCAGCTCTTTGCAATCAGACAATATGTCTGCTGACAGAGATGAGCAGGCACAGAATAACAGTAGAACACACCTGTAAGTGATAGAAGCGCTCAGCTGGCCTCCAGCCGCCGACCGTGTTTCCTGTGCATTGCAAATAATGCATACTTTCAAACGCATGGCCGTTTTTGCAAGCGTTAGAATGCATTTTTGCAATACAAGTCTACGGTACATTGCATTTGTGCTGATTTACAATGGATCCGTTGCAACGAACAGCATAAACGCAATGTTAACAGCTGTGAAGAGGGGAGACAGAGCCCTGGATAACGCCTAGTCAGTCTATTGATGGTACTATCTTGCCCATTGCCCAGTATGTCCTTCCAGCCTTTGTGGCACTATTATGCCCATTGCCCAGTATGTACTGCCTCTGTGGTACACTCATGCTAGTACTACCACCAGTGACTGTCAGGACATGCTGGGTGGGCATGATTGTACCACAGATGCTGGCAGGACATATTGGGCAATGGGCATGCATGATAGTACCACCAGAGGCTAGCATAACATGCTGGCCAATGGCCATGATAATCATGGCCATTGCCCAGTAGTATGTCCTGCCAGCCTCAGCTAAGGGTCCCAGGCAGTTACCTTCTCATCCGTTCTGCTGCTGGCTGGGAGTCCTATACAGTGCAGCATGTAGTGTGAATGCCACACTATGGAGATGCTGCTTCTACTACTGCCACATGGAGGCGAGGCTCAGGGCCACATAGAGATTACAGGGGCCGCATAAGGGGCGGATATGGGTCCCAATCAGGGGCGTACATAGAGATCAATGGGCACTCTCAGGGGCGTGCATAAAGACCATGGGGCCGAATCATAGGCGTACATAGATAACATGGGGCACAGTCAGGGCGTGTATAAAAATCATGGGGCCCACTCAGGGTTCGTACATAGAGATCATGGGGCCCACTCAGATACATACAAAGAGATCATCATGGGGCCCACTTAGAGGTGTACATACAGATTACGGGGTCCACTCAGAGGCGCACATAGAGATCATGGGGCCCACTCAGGGATCGTACATACAGATCATGGGGTCCACTCAGATGCATACATAGAGATCATCGTGGGGCATACTCAGAGGCGTACATAGAGATTATGGGGCCCACATAGAGGCGCACATAGAGATCATGGGGTCCACTCAGATGCGTACATAGAGATCATCATGGGGCCCACACATAGGTGCACATAGAGATCATGGGGCCCACACATAGGCGCACATAGAGATCACGGGGCCCACTCAGATGCGTACATAGAGATCATCATGGGGCCCACACATAGGTGCACATAGAGATCATGGGGCCCACTCAGATGCGTACATAGAGATCATGATGGGGCCCACACATAGGCGCACAGAGATCATGGGGCCCACACATAGGCGCACATAGAGATCATGGGGCCCACACATAGGCGCACATAGAGATCATGGGGCCCACACATAGGCGCACATAGAGATCATGGGGCCCACACATAGGCGCACATAGAGATCATGGGGCCCACTCAGATGCGTACATAGAGATCATCATGGAGCCCACACATAGGCGCACATAGAGATCATGGGGCCCACACATAGGCGCACATAGTGATCATGGGGCCCACACATAGGCGCACATAGAGATCATGGGGCCCACACATAGGCGCACATAGAGATCATGGGGTCCACTCAGGGGCGTACATAGAGATCATCATGGGGCCCACACATAGAGCGCACATAGAGATCATGGGGCCCACACATAGAGCGCACATAGAGATCATGGGGCCCACACATAGAGCGCACATAGAGATCATGGGGCCCACACATAGGCGCACATAGTGATCATGGGGCCCACTCAGGGGCGTACATAGAGATCATGATGGGGCCCACACATAGGCGCACAGAGATCATGGGGCCTACACATAGGCGCACATAGAGATCATGGGGCCCACACATAGGCGCACATAGAGATCATGGGGCCCACACATAGGCGCACATAGAGATCATGGGGCCCACTCAGATGCGTACATAGAGATCATCATGGGGCCCACACATAGGCGCACATAGAGATCATGGGACCCACACATAGGCGCACATAGAGATCATGTGGCCCACTCAGATGCGTACATAGAGATCATGATGGGGCCCACACATAGGCGCACATAGAAATCATGGGTCCACTCAGATGCGCACATAGAGATCATCATGGAGCCCACACATAGGCACACATAGAGATCATGGGGCCCACACATAGGCGCACATAGTGATCATGGGGCCCACTCAGGGGCGTACATAGAGATCATCATGGGGCCCACACATAGGCGCACATAGTGATCATGGGGCCCACTCAGGGGCGTACATAGAGATCATCATGGGGCCCACACACATAGGCGCACATAGAGATCATGGGGCTCACACATAGGCGCACATAGAGATCATGGGGCCCACTCAGATGCGTACATAGAGATCATCATGGGGCCCACACATAGGCGCACATAGAGATCATGGGACCCACACATAGGCGCACATAGAGATCATGTGGCCCACTCAGATGCGTACATAGAGATCATGATGGGGCCCACACATAGGTGCACATAGAAATCATGGGTCCACTCAGATGCGCACATAGAGATCATCATGGAGCCCACACATAGGCACACATAGAGATCATGGGGCCCACACATAGGCGCACATAGAGATCATGGGGCCCACTCAGGGGCGTACATAGAGATCATCATGGGGCCCACACATAGGCGCACATAGAGATCATGGGGCCCACACATAGGCACACATAGAGATTATGGGGCCCACTCAGGGGCGTACATAGAGATCATCATGGGGCCCACACATAGAGCGCACATAGAGATCATGGGGCCCACACATAGAGCGCACATAGAGATCATGGGGCCCACACATAGGCGCACATAGTGATCATGGGGCCCACTCAGGGGCGTACATAGAGATCATGATGGGGCCCACACATAGGCGCACATAGAAATCATGGGTTCACTCAGATGCGCACATAGAGATCATCATGGAGCCCACACATAGGCGCACATAGAGATCATGGGGCCCACACATAGGCGCACATAGTGATCATGGGGCCCACTCAGGGGCGTACATAGAGATCATCATGGGGCCCACACATAGGTGCACATAGAGATCATGGAGCCCACTCAGGGGCGTACATAGAGATCATCATGGGGCCCACACATAGGCGCACATAGAGATCATGGGGCCCACTCAGGGGCGCACATAGTGATCATGGGGCCCACTCAGGGGCATACATAGAGATCACCATGGGGCCCACACATAGGCGCACATAGAGATCATGGGGCCCACTCAGGGGCGCACATAGTGATCATGGGGCCCACTCAGGGACGTACATAGAGATCATCATGGGGCCCACACATAGGCGCACATAGAGATCATGGGGCCCACTCAGGGATTGTAGATAGAGATCATGGGGCTCCGTGAGGTTAGGCTCTCACTGCACCCCAGTATGGTGCCATCAGGGAGCTCCCACAGTGTTTGCTTCATACTAAGGCCTGTGATGCCCTGTGGGACCTCCCTGATGGCACCATGCTGGGGGCAGTAGTAGAAGCAGCAGCAGCAGTATCTCCTCACACTAAATGCTGCACAGCACTACAGGCCCCCAGCAGGTGAGACTGGATGGTGGAGGCTGCAGCACGGTCTGGGACCCCCCACACCCCAGGCTGATGGCTGAGGAGCCCATCTCTTATGGAATAATGGGCTCCTCAGTCGCTCAGTTACCAGGACGACCTAGCACACACACACCCCCGCACCCAAGCCTCCTTCCCCTGGCCACCCAAACCCCCCCCCCCCCCCCGCCTTTATAGTCACCCTGGGCCTGTCTGCAGGGGCGATGACGGGTCCCTCTCCTCCTCAGCGACGCTGCCGGCACCTGCGCACACAGCCTGGATGGAGGCAGTCATCGCAGGCTGAGGCTGTCTCCATCTGCGCACGCGCCGGCAGTGTCGCGCTGCGCAGAGGAGGCTGGGCGGCACCGCAACAGCAGGCAAAGCACGGAGAGCTCTCTCCGTGCTTTGCTGCTGCAAGACCAGAACAATCACTCACTAATCATATCGGCAGTGCGCCGATATGATTAGTGATAATACCGGAGGGGGGCCTCACACTGTCACTCTGCAGGGCCCAGGGGGGGTATGGGGGCGGGGCTAAGTGGGCGGGGCTAAAAAGTGTCGGGGCCCCCCGGGGGATCTCCCGATCTCCCGCCGGGCCAGTCCGCCCCTGTATCTGGGTGTTATCAGCATATACAGTAGATGGTACTGGAAGCTGTGGGATTTTGAATTGTCCCAGGCCGAGGGTATGAATGGAAAAAAAGTAGTGGTCCCAGGACAGAGCCTGGAGGGACCCCAACAGAATGGAGATGGGGTGAAGAGGTCATGTGGAAGAGGAAAATGCTAAATGTGCCTTTGGAAAGGTATGAGGAAATCCAGGATAGGGCAAGGTCAGTGATACCAATGGAAGAGAGTATCTGTAGTAGGAGGGAGTGGTCGGCTGTATTGAAGGCAGAGGACAGGTCTAGAAGGAGGAGTAATGTTTATTATGTATTAAAGGGGCCCGCTTAGACTGTTTTGCCTGGGGTCCACAAAAACCTGGAGCAGGCTCTGCACCTGCTGTGTTTCAGGACTTTGTTAAAGAGTAACCATCATTTTTAATTTTTTTTGTTTTCATAAATCAATAGTACATATGAAAATTAGCAGCTTTGTGATATACCTCATCAGAGAAATCTGCATGTTTCTCCTGCAGGACTGATGGATAATTATTAAAATTCTTGATTTGCAAGTGATATCTGTTTTTTGCTAAAACTGATTTTTACATACAGAGATGACCCAAGAACTTACTAACTACGTTACATGTCTGTTCTTCCTGACACCAATATCTGCCAGCTCAGGGTGGTCACGGACTGCCTTTATCTGTGAGTCCTGCAACTTCTGTTGACAATACAGCAACAGAGCAGCTGCTTTTCTCCTGCTCTGCTCTGTGGATGGGGTGTTAATGCCAATGTCATGCTGATTAACAGACAACCCCCTGCGGTGAGCTGGCTCTCACTCCGAATGACATTGGCAGTCATACCCTATTGACCGAGCAGCCCTGAAAAGGACATGCTATTTTATTGACGTGAGCTTAGATGAATCTGCAGAATTGCTGGCAGGAGCCATCTATTAACGCTCTGAGTTGGACATCAGGCAGGTGGTGAGCAACTACCTGCCTTTTGGTTCTTAACTACATAAGAAAAATAAATAAAATAGTCCCAGATCTTCCCTTTATTTGAGCTTGTTGGACATCTCATTACAAAACCTTAGGAATTAACAGGGACATAGTTTTTGGAAATGATGATATCCAGGCATCCACCAAACTCAGATTTCTCAATCTTGAGAACTTGTTTCCCTGCTCAGGTAATGTGTGTTTCACTACTCCAGCCAACACATTAGCACACACTAATAGCATTTAGGCTGGGTTCACATTTGCGCACCATTTGCACTGTGAACACAGTGTCCTGAGCACAGCAAAATGCAGCCTCTATGCGTTCCTATGTTTAACATGAGAACGCATAGTGCCTGTGTGTGGCTGCGTTCAAGTGCGTTTGCGTTCTGCTGCGCATAATTTATGCACATGACGAACACAAAATGTTGGATTTTTTGTGCGTGGCTGTGTGCTTGCGCACAAATCATGAATGGGTTTGCATCTGTGTGCATTGCCATCTGCTGGCAAGAACACAGACGCAGCGGAAGATGAGGTCATCCCCAGGTAAATCCTGTTGTGGCGTTCTCTCTTCCTCTTCTTTCTTCTTCTTTCATCTTATGTCCTCTTCTGTCCTCTTCTGTCCTCTTCTTTCTTCTTCTTCTTTCCTCTTCTTTCTTCTTCTTCTTTCATCTTCTTTCTTCTTCTTCTTCTTCTTTCCTCTTCTTTCTTCTTCTTCTTTCCTCTTCTTTCTTCTTCTTTCCTCATCTTTCTTCTTCTTCTTTCCTCTTCTTTCCACTTCTTTCCACTTCTTTCCACTTCTTTCTTCTTCTGTCTTCTTCTTCTTTTTCCTCCCGGCCGCTGCTGGTTCATTTGAAATAGCGGGTGGGAAAGCCGACTTCACCGCTGGCTATTTCAAATGAACAGCTGATGCATCAGCTGTTCATTTAAAATAAATTGCCGGAAAGCCGGCGGTGAAGTGTTTTCACCACCGGCTTTCCAGTCAGCGGTGGTGGCCAGGAGGAAGAGATCAGCGGCGGCGGCTGGGAGGAGGAGATCTCCGCCGCTGAACTCCACCTCCCGGCCGCTGAGACTGCTAATTGGGTGGCCGGGCAGACTCACTCACATTTTCATGTGAACACATGCGGACAGTCACCGCCGCGTTCACATGAAAGTGTCTGCGTTTGGCACCTCGTATGCGCCCCATACGCTGCAGTGCTGAACACAAATGTGAACCCAGCCTTAGAGAGAATGTGAAGGAGATGAGAAGCTTCAGGAACTTAGTTGTGATGAATGTGACATGACTAGTATTTGACACCTTAATTTGTCTGTTCTTTAATGCTGAACACTTCCAATAGCATCATCAGCATCACTCATGTTTGAACATACAGCATCACCATTTTCTTCATCAGGCCATACCTGCATATCCTCATACTACTACTACTACACTTCTAGTATCCAGTTGAACATTGGATTTTTAAAATGAAATAATAATATATTTCCAGGAATGTGGTTTAATAAAAAATAGGATCATATGTACACTACATACACACATGTTCAACCAACAGACAAAAAAAATTCAACTAATCAGTCGCTGCATAAATTTTAACACAATAATTGACCAAAATGGTCCAATTCGCCTACGTTGGCTGACTCATCTATTGTGTATGGTCAGCTTAAAGAAAGACATGATTATTCAAATGTAAATGAAAACACAAGAATGAACACAATAAAGGAAGTAAGTGTGCTAATTGTAACACAATTGAACGAAAAATTCCACTTTGTGGGATCTTGATCCAGCATCTGTCACTCCAAAATGAGTGTAGAAGCCCAACGCCCAAAAGAAAATGTTTTGTGAAAGCAATGAATCTATTGACTAATGCATAAATCATTAATTCTCCTTTAATTCAGACCAGTCTGTGATAAAATATACCGTATGTACAATTGTGGCGAAAGGGGGGGAGGAACCACACAAGTAGGGTTGTGAAGTTGGTAAGCCAAACCTCCAACTTTGACTTTTCTATTTCCCTGAATCTGACTCAGACTCCAACTCCATGACTCCAACTCCCTGTTTCCTGACTCATGTTTAAGTGATAGATTTATTGTAGAACAATGTGAACATCAATTATTATAATATGTCAAGGCAATCTGTTCATTCTACTTCAGAGTGACGTAGTGGAGGCTATATTATCGTGCACGGAGGAAAATGACAAACGGCAACTATGATTTCTATGTCAGCATATTCCTAAAGGGGTGATGCCCCCAAATAGGCTTTATGTATAGGCAAATGCTAATAGATGAGTTAATACCATTTAAAGGTCATTGGTTACATTCTCAATTCTTCACAATGATTGGTTCCCCAACAATATCTGCTATATGTTGATTGGCTCCATATGATGTCACCATATGATGTCAAGAATTGGCAGGGTAGATGAGGTTATTAAGGGATACGGAACGCCCCCCAAAACTCCAGGCAGGACGTATAGCCCTACGTCCTTATCTTGACCAGATGGGGCCATGAAGGGACATGTCTTTAGACATGTTCAACTTAGACACTATCTCATAGTTCAAGGCAAGATAGAGAGTTCAGTAAATCCAAACAATACTCTATTATGTCAGATAATTACCCGGACAGATACAATAATCAAGATATTTAGAGAAAACATAATAATTCATAATATTGTTAAGCATATATTTCATTGAACTACTGTACCCAATTTATCATATAGTTTAGGAGTCAGAGTAAGTCTCTTTAATACTGACTTCGACTCCACCAAAATGGACACGGACTCCACAGCCCTGCAAACAAAGGCAAAAGTGGAAGTCTTCTAAATTGCTTAATCATGTAAGAATCTAATATCTAATACAATAAATTGTTTAAATTAAATATCAAGTCAAGAGTATCTACTCTATAATTGCCGTAGGCAAAATCGTGTCGGACCCCGAAATCGCCGTGGCTTTGTCATGCTGTGACGTCACCACGCGCGAGCAATGGCCGCGAAGTGGCCATTGCGAGCCGCTGGCCGAAAATAGAACCAGAGGCTCGGACAGAAACTTAGCGATTTACCGCTGAGGTAGCGCGAGCAATGGCCGCGAGGCCATTGCGAGTCGCTACCTCAGCTGCCGCACCTGCCGCAAGTCCCACTATACTTTCAATGGGGATTCATTGCGAGTCGCTGTGTAGCGCGAGCAATGGCCGCGAGGCCATTGCGAGTCGCTACCTCAGCCGCCGCACCTGCCGCATGTCCCCCTATACTTTGTATGGGGATCCATTGCGAGTCGCTGTGTAGCGCGAGCAATGGCCGCGAGGCCATTGCGAGTCGCTACCTCAGCCGCCGCACCTGCCGCAAGTCCCCCTATACTTTGTATGGGGATCCATTGCCAGTCGCTGTGTAGCGCGAGCAATGGCCGCGAGGCCATTGTGAGTCGCTACCTCAGCTGCCGCACCTGCCGCAAGTCCCACTATACTTTCAATGGGGATTCATTGCGAGTCGCTGTGTAGCGCGAGCAATGGCCGCGAGGCCATTGCGAGTCGCTACCTCAGCCGCCGCACCTGCCGCATGTCCCCCTATGCTTTGTATGGGGATCCATTGCGAGTCGCTGTGTAGCGCGTGCAATGGCCGCGAGGCCATTGCGAGTCTACTTGCGGCGCGGTTGCGGTAATCCCCATAGAAAGTATAGGGCGAGTTGCTACTTTGTGTTCTAAGACCCTTACAACATAATAGTTCAATTTTCCTTAAATGATATCAACCATACAAATATATGTAGTTGGTGTAAAGATGTCATTGGAATAATTGGATTATTATTTGAAAATCTTAAAATAAATTTAAAAATAATCTAGACACCCGATGCATTTGCATCGGGCTCACAGCTAGTCTATTATATAATCACGAATGGTTTTTTTGCCCCTTCTGAGTCCGCTCGCGCTGCGAGTCAGCGTGGTCATGTGGATACGCCCGAAGCATTGGCTGCGCAGCGGCCATTGCGAGCAGTTCTAAGGCGACTCGCTATGCCCGCGCAGCGGGCATGGCGAGTCGCCTTAGCAGCGCGAAGCATTGGCCGCGAAGCGGCCATTGCGAGTCAGAGACTCGCTCTTCTAGAATCCCGATGCATGTGCATCGGGCACCCAGCTTGTACATAATAAACGAATAAGTGCAATTACTAACTAAATTAATGTAAATGGCAGAACAAAAATCTATCTAGTTACAAAAACAGCACAAAATAGTCCATGTTATTCATTGCAACAGCCACGTACATTATATCCTGAATCATATTAGCAGAACTCAAGTGACAGAATGTAAAAGAAGAAAACATCCAGGCAGCCGTAATGAGTTCAGACCCAGACACTGAACATCCTGCAAAGGAAAAAGGAAGAGGCATTTCTGACCCCCAGATCCAGGGCCAAAATCAACACATGGGGAGAAAGTGTCTCATTCTGTAGAAGAATCATAGAGGCAGCCATTTCCGTTTTAGAGTAGAATAGGTTAATTTCCATCACCAAGGCAATGACTATACCATCACAACAAAGGTTTATCACACTGTACAACGGTCTCCCCCCTTACTGCAGAATTACAGCTGGATATTATATCCTGAAAGTTTGGCTCTCATATGAGGATCCATGACTATACATAAAAACGCCCTGATGATAAATAGGGCAAATGTCGCATGGTGAGCGAGTCATGAGGAATCTCCAATGTTCTTGTTTTCTTTTTATTCTCAAAAGAAATTATTAGTTTGAAAGAAACTTTATAACAATGAGCTCAAAACATTTATCTAAGCATTGAAACATTTGATATTTTTGATCAACAACAGAAGCAAAATCAATACAAAGGAGAATCAAAATTCCTAATTAAATCACTTATCCCATTGCTGACCAAACAAAGTTTGACCTTCTGAAGTTAAAGGGTTAAAGGGAAATGTGCCTAAGCACTAACAGGCAGGTAGTTGCTATTTGCTACCTACCTGCCTGTTGTACCCAGCACCGTTCACTGCTAAAACAGAGTGGTATAAGAATGCTCCTGCCGCTGATTCTGCAGCTTCCGCTGACGTTGCATCAACAGAGAGGCGACTTCTCTGCTCTGTTGATGGGCGTCATTGACAGCCAGCTATCAATCAGCATGGTGTCGGCTGCCAGGCCCCTTCCACAGGGCAGAGTGGAAAAGAAGCCACCGCTCTGTTTACATAGCCCTTGTATCACTGGAATGAGCGGTCTGTGACCCCTTTGTGTCGATGGTGAACAGTGCTAAGCACAATAGGCAGATAGCTGACTACCTGCCTATTAGTGTGGAGGCACATTTGTTTTTTTTGCTTGTTTTTTTATTCCGTATATACCCTTTAAGGGAAATTGTTTTAGTTTTTTAGTGACTTGAGAGGCCTGTATGTTGGGAAAACCCCAAAAGTGATATTATTTTAAAAATGGCACCCATCAAAAGTATACAAAACTGCTGCCAGGAAGTTTAATTCTTCAGGTTCTTCACAAGAGTTAATGCAAAGTGTAAAGGATTTTTTTTTTCCACAATGGTCAATAGAAAAAAAAAAGGTCCCTACTTTCCAGAATGCGGCCATACCCCATATGTTGTCACAAACTATTGTTTGGGCACAGGACAGGGCTTATAAGGGAAGGAATAGATATTTGTCTAGAATAGATTGAAGACGGCATGTCACATTTGTCACAGCAAAGAGGGAGGAGGTGGGGAATAGAGCTGGAGTGACGGAGGCCTCCAATCTTCACATAGCTCTTCAGCCTGATTTGCTTATTAAATCAAACTCTGATTTCTCAGTGATGTAGGATGTAGGAACAAATGGTCCATGTAAAGCTTTTGCTGGACTTGTCTTTGAAAGAACTTCCCGTACTTGTTCATAAAATAGTTTGGGGGAAGGTAAACTCCTGCTAAATAACCAATAAATCAAATGTGCATTGTTCCTCTTTTTTTGGTGATTGTATCCAATCTGTTGTATATTTTGGCACCAGTACAGAAGATAACATTCAATTATTTCTACTTTACTTTATGTTGCAGATTGTTGCAAAAGCAATTACAAGTAACATGGTTCTCATTTACGGCTGGTGAGCAAATGGGACACTAATTGTTATTTTTTATATATAGAGCACGATCCCATTTGATATCTAACATTATACACTAGGTATTACATCCTGTGCTTTCCCTTCCCAGTAGAGTGTGACTGTGGAGGCAACTTCACTGTTCATTACAATTTATACTACAGAGAGATTCATTATTTGCCTGTGCCTTTCCACTGATTGGCACCTACATTTATGGAAAGTTCTTGTTCAGTCTTTCTCAACTAGAAGATGTTGTGTTCATATTTGATTTAAATATCTATGAAAAAGAGGAAATGTCACCCAGTGCAAGTGTAGGAATATGAGGCTGTTGTGCCTATGTCTGATGTGCGGAGCCTTTATAGGCCTTTATAAGCACTGCTGTCACCCCATTTGCAATGACAGATGAAACTTTCATGAAATCCTTTCATTTGTGTTTATCAGACCTCATGAAGAAGCTGCAGGTATTGTAAGGACTTTTCAAGCTTTTTCTGTTAAGTGATCCGGTTACCTTCCACATGTGGCCACCCAAAACGCAAATGTGTCTTTATTGAACATTGAATTCTCTTCTAATAAACACCCTTTTGATGGCTTACAGAGTCCTATCATGTCTATAAAGTCTGTTTCAGTATGCAAATTAGTATGACTAGTCATGGGGCACTGTTTTCCTCTATCTTCCCATTAACCATAGTATCACGTCCCTGTGGGTGTGAGTAACATGACTGGTTTCACCACCGACTCTTGCAAAATTCATACATGCGCAACATTCTGCCACTCTGACAATGTGCAGTGAGGCTGCGTGTATGCTTTCTGGCTTCATCAGCGCACTGCGTATACCCATGGGGGCAGCAGTAAGGCAGGACTCAGCCCGCCGTCATTGTCATCTGTGTGCAAGTGTCATGGCTGTAAAAGAAAAAAGAAGGAGCGCGAATGTGAAGCACCTCAGGGTAAACTGTATTGCAGGGAAAGCGGGGTTTCCACTCACCTTGTGGAGTTGTACTAGCTGGGTACAACTCCAGTGATAGCCTCCTGTGGAGTAATACCAAACAGGGCGTCCCCGAGAAAATCCTCGTGCCAGGGAGAGAGCAGCGTCACTTCCACCGGTCACATGATCCGAGGTGGTGACGTCAGAAAGGTCCTAGTAGTCCTCCAGACTTGGATAAACAGGTCCTTTAATAAACGATGCCTCTCTTCCAAAGCTGCTGAACAGCACGGTCCCTCAGAAGGGAGCGAAGTGCACAGGAGAAAAAAGTTGCGGCTCTGATAGCGCTAAGGAAGGAGGGCAAGGGGGAATTGTTGTGGTGAACAGACCTTTATTAAAAACACGGTCCCTCAAACTCCGCTACGCGTTTCGACGTTACCGTCTTCATCAGGTGGAAACCTGTGGAAACCTGATGAAGACGGTAACGTCGAAACGCGTAGCGGAATTTGAGGGACCGTGTTTTTAATAAAGGTCTGTTCACCACAACAATTTCCCCTTGCCCTCCTTCCTTAGCGCTATCAGAGCCGCAACTTTTTTCTCAAGTGCCATGGCTAGCTGGGTCCTGCGTCACTGCTGCCCCTCTGGGCATGTGCAGTGTCCAGTGAAGCCATATAGCGTATATTCAAATACAATGCACAATGCTATTATTATTGGTTTATTGTTGGATTATTGGTGACACCACTCTTGCAAAGCATGTCATTCACACCCAGTCAGGGCGCAGCATTGAGCAGTCAGCGCTGTTCTTCCAATCATGTTCACTACTTGATTGACTTTTCGCTTAGCCAGTGATTGTTCGGAGAGGGATGGTAACCAAGTGAACATTGGACATGGTTGGAAGCCTAACGGTGATTGCTCAGTGCTGCAACCCAACAAAATGACTGGAACAGAGATGGAGTAGCATGATAACAACATTATTTTCTCTGTTCATCACTGCCTGCAAACTACGCTATGTACATAATTGAAAAGGTAATAGAAAGCCCTACAGCCCCTGATCTTGACTTTGGGTCACCGGTTCTCTTTAATGATTTAATACTCAATTTGCTGTCAGGGGTGCCGAGTTCCTCCTAATTGTAGCTAATGATAGGAAGGACATGCATCTACCTTAAATAGATTACTTTCCTCCATAAATGGAACTAGCCTAGACATCAAACACTTTCAAAATATAAGATGAACTACTCTTGGATTGGATACTTTATTTGTATCATTCAAGGTATACAATTATAAGATAAGATGACATTTCGGTCCTAAAAGACAAGTATCAAACATACACAAGTGTTTCAATGGAGCACTATGAACTGTGTAAAGGCAAGAGGGTGGGAGCAAGGGGTTAAAGCTGCCGCTGGTAGATGTCCCTTAGGGTACCATTACACTGGGACACGTCGCTGCGATGTCTCCGACAATGTAGTGTGCGCGCCCACGTTTTGGAGGTTGTGTCAGGATCGCAACTGAGTTATCAGACGCTGAGTATCCTGTTCAACCACCAAGGAATCTGCGCTTCCAGCATCGCCTGACAACTCAGTGAGCGATGCATGTTAATGTTGAGAATAGACGAAATTGCCTTGGAAATCGCTATTGCGGTGTCACACGGGACGAAACAGGCAAATCGCCTGAGCGACAGCGCCAGGTTTCAGTGTATTCAGAATCACTGCACACGTACAATGGAATATTTGCTTATAGGTGAGAGTTTATTTATAGTATAGTACGACCTCATATGACGTTTCGGCCTAATTACAGGCCTTGATAACATAGTCGATGAAAAAATCAAAGATATATACAATTAGAAGTTTTGAATGTTTTACATTTTATTTACAATATATATACAGGGCATATATACAAGTAAACGTTTCAAAAAAAGGATGGGGAAGAAGGGAAGGGATAGAGAACCATGTTTAGTATCTTGTTATGTTGAAATTGATGCAGTAGTTATATACCAAGATTGGAATGGGTAAGGAAAATACATTTTAAGCATTAGTCAGATAGTATAGGTTGTGGCAAGTGTATGATTGATCTAATGGTATGAACTAACTACTTCTGTATTGAATGCGTTGAAAATGTACTTGGATGCGATTCCAAGTTTGCTTCTTGGAGGTTGATTCTGTGGAATCAGACCTATAGGGTGTTGCTTAAGGTAAAGTAATAGGTGATTATGTACAGTCAATGTTCTTATGCATGAACATGTAAGGGGTACCATGAATCATCAGCGGAGAGGATCGTGCAACGTGAAATTTGCTAGATTGTAATCACTAATACCGTGAGTGTAGTTATCCAGATATTGCAGAATCCCCGGTTAGTGGTACTGATTATTATGATCCATAGTGCACTATATAGGTAAACATAGACCCACTATGTATTACTGTCACCCTTAAACATACATGAGAGGTTACCCTGTTTTTTTGTAGTGAAGGGATCCCAATTGGATGTTCACTAGGTAGCAGTTGCTGTAGTAGATGATCCCTGTAGGTTTCAGAACCATGCATAGAGTAATTACTCAAAGGAGGGGCTGTGAATGATAAAGCTGATTAACTAGGGGTGAACTATGACATGAGTGCTTAAAGAATACTTAGCTTTCTGTGGTCCAAGGAGGTCACCTACAGGAGCAGCCTGGTGGACAGTGTTTCCACTTCAAAGGTCCATGGGATACTGACAGGCTAGAAAGCGCTGTCTTTTAAACCCCTGGTGGGTCATGTGATGGGGAGTGGCCTAGCACTGGGAGCATGCCCAGTAATGCTGCACTGTCCCACTGAGCTGTCAGTGTGGGTCTTGTGATGGGGAGTGGCCTAGTGCTGGGAGCATGCCCAGTAATGCTGCACTATCCCACTGAGCTGTCAGTGTGGGTCATGTGATGGGGAGTGGCCTAGTGCTGGGAGCACATGCCCAGTAATGCTGCACTATCTCACTGAGCTGTCAGTGTGTGGGGAGAGTCCCCCAGGTAACCGCGGCGTCATTTCCGGTTCGGAGACTGGAAGAGACGTATCGCGACTTGGCGCATGCGTGGTAGCGCTTCTTATGTTGTGGCTGGGGGATGTTGATGATTGAGTAGTTGCTATGGCCACAGCGCATGCTCAGTAGGAACAGATCTACACACTGCACATAGAGGATTTGCTGGATGTAATGTGACAGGCTAGGAGCACTTTGGACAAATTACCACTGTGGGGGGAGAGAAAAGGAGGGGGCATAAGAGTAAAGACGCTTATGTATGTCTAGCGGGACCCTCTGTAGTGACACCAGGACTGTTGTCTCGAGTATGATTTATAAACATGCACTCATGTATCAGAAAGTGGCCATGTATTGAGTGTGAGTTTTGGTAGGTTAGGATCACTGCATAGCATGATTGGTAGTGTATGCATTTTGACTTTCATTGAGGGATAAGGAATATGTGTGGTACTTTTCTTAAGCTGAAAAGGTCAAAATAGACATAACAAACACAATAGCATAGCTGAAAAGTAAAATGCATTACAATGTAAAACAGGCAGGAGTCCATACAAAATTGAACATAGAGGAAGGAATAAAGGAAACGTATGGCCGACTAGTATAACCAGAATGATCATCATCTTACCCATGTTGAGTAGAGACGTGCCTGACTGAATTTTCTAGGGATTAGGTGACCTAGGACAGAGTCATACACATTAATTTACCAATCTGTTTCACGGTTTAGGCCCCTAGGCGTTAGAGTATCTAGAGTATAAATCCAGTAAGATTCCTTCTGTTTAAGTAACTGGATGTGGTTGCCCCCTCTTCTGGGTCTATACACTCTTTCCAGTATCTGAAATCTGAGTTGTGAAACATTATGTCTCGCCTCTTTAAAATGTGTGGGTAATGGGAGCCAGGTTTTTTCTAACCCTATGGTTCCTTTCACCTGCACCGTGATCTCCTAACCAAACTGAGTGCTAGCCATTCTGTCTTCAACTAATCACCAGGTTTCAGGACATGACCTGAAACCTGGCAACCGCAAACCAGTGATATATCGCAGTTGAATCGTCATGTTACACACAGCGACACACTAGCAATATCGTTTCAACGTCGCTCAACCTGTGACAATTCAGTGACATCGCCAGCGATAAAGCGGCATGTAATGGTACCCTTACACCTAGCGCCCTGGACCTTGTCTTTACACAGCTCATAGTGCTGCGTCCAGATACTGGTACATGTTTGATAAAGGTCCTTTAGGAATAAAACGTCAACTTGTAAGCTTATATTTTGAATGATACAAATATTCTCCAAGAGTGCCAGATTCATCTTTTATTGTGATTTAAAACTTATTGTGATTTGGAGAGTGCAACGCTATCCAAGCACCTGCATATCCT
The DNA here is from genome assembly GCA_033576535.1 of Allobates femoralis. Taxonomy (NCBI): domain Eukaryota; kingdom Metazoa; phylum Chordata; class Amphibia; order Anura; family Aromobatidae; genus Allobates; species Allobates femoralis. The sequence goes on from JARQOC010000006.1 coordinate 114,119,036, forward strand.
AGCAGTGCATTATTTCTTCAGATAGATAACACATTTATATTGGCATATAAACAGCAGCATTTTCTCGACATAGCAAGATAGGAAAGCCCTAAATCATGGCTCTTTGTAAGAGCATTACCACATTTACTTGTCCTTCATGTCTGCCACTGACCTCATCATACTGTGAAGAAGAGGCGATTCATGCCAGGAGGTTCTTCACCTGCAACGGTGTAATGGACAAGGGGGCTCAAGGTATTTGTTCCTTTGCTGCTAGTAACCCGCCCAGGGTTCTTTGGGAACTCGGTACCCGGGCGTTAGCACTGGGGGTGATGCCTCGGTGGCTGGTGCCCGGGCCCGCAACCCTGGGGATCACTGGGTAAAAAGGAAAAATAATAAAAATATAGAAGTTTTGTGACGCCACTTGTGGAGTCTGGTGAAGGCACCAGCGCTGCTGCAGACCTCCGGGGATGATGGATGGGCAGCTTGGGTAGTATAGCTCCCCACAGGCGGAGCGGGGTCCCCAAGGCAGTACTGCTGCTGAGCTGATCGATGTGGTAGCAGCTACTTCTTAACTTAATAGAATAAGACACCGGAGGCTTGCTGACTCTGTGCTTTACTGGCAACAGTTCACAGATGTTCAAGTACACAGTTACTCAGCCTTTGCGGGTAGCTGGCCGGGTAGTCACGGGAGGGTACAAAGTCTTTCTGAGGCTCTCCAAGTTTTCCTTCAACTTTATGTTCACTGTCCTATGTTTCTTTCTTGCGCCTCCTTTCTCTCCTTGCACTGCCCTGTACAAACCCGTTTCCTACAAGGCCTGTCGGGTGTGATGAGGTGACCCTTCTTCTCTAAGGAGTTCAACACAGTTTGAGGATACCTGGTGGGCTACACATTGTGGACGAGGTCGGGGACTGCTTGGCAGACCTACGACCCACTAGTATTGGCGGATCAGGGTTGGACTCGCCTGCACCGTGACTCGGAGCCGGTAACCCGTTGTGGACCGGGATTCTCCCAGACCATTTACTCGGACAGTCTGGCACTGGGTCTCCCCTTTCTGTCTGAGTCGCCACTCCATTTCGAGCGCCATTCCTGTGGTGTACCTCTAGGACTTGTTCCTTGCTTCATCCCTCAGACTAGACTCGATCTGTCTGTCTCCACGGATGTTCTGCCTGACTTCTTCCTGCTCTCACACTGCTCTAGCCTGAAACTCCTCCCACTGGGACTGGGTCTCGTAGCAGAGGGTTTCACCCTGTAGTTCCCTGCTCCAGAGTGTGTGGATGCAGGATGAAAGCCCCAGTTCAATATTATCCCCTCCAATGACTGGGATACTGCACGCTCTGTTTTGGGTGCAGTACCCCTACTGTGGCGCACTGACCAGTGGGGTGCCACACTAGATAGTCTGCCTCAAAATTTAATGTCTTCATACTGATGCAAAATACTTACAGTACACAGACCGGCTGGTCAGAAAGTGCAATAAGCAGATGCAAAGGGTCATGCAATCAATCTAATGCCAAATTAATGACTTAAAACAGGTAAATTGAACCAGTGTTAGAATATCTATAGTGTATGTGTTTTGTTTTTCTTTCATTGGTATATGTTACATCCATTAGGAACAAGTCAATAGAAGACATTGGGTGACAGATGCGGTTGAAAGTATTTTTTAATTTTATCTTATTTTCTTTTACTTTATTGTGGGATATAGTCCTTGTTACTACAGTCCTGAGTTATAGTTATAGTTATAATTTGCAGATGTGTTCATTCTGTCCTTGTCCGAGAATTAGATACAGCCAATGATACTACTGTCATGAGTTATTAGGTATCTTAAATTTGCAAATGTATTCACACGTTCCTTCTCTGCGTATTGTAACCGCTTTGGGAGGTTATTGCTTTAGGTATGTAGAAACTTCTTTATAATCATCTGACAAGTGCAAGTGCATATAATGCAACACCCTGGTGGACACAGACAGAAAACGGCTCCTGTGAAAGAACAATAATATATGGGCCCCTTGCAGCACAACAGCTCATTATAATGCATAATTCCACCCAATTTGGAGGTAGAAACGAGACCCTCACCTCTTGGGCCATTAACAGCTGCACAGGTTGTACCACACATATGTCTACCTCTGACGCAACTGATTCCAGCTATAGGATTAATGGATATTTGTTCCTTGAGGTAACACGTTAATGTGGCACCCCTGAGGGTCCAGTCGCTAGTGAGGTACTGCACCTCAGCCAGAGGTGTGGTACCCTACACTCTGGTAAGGAGGGGACACTACCCGTTACCCTCACACTAGCATTCAACACCACACCACTCTAGGCCAGGGGATCTGGGTGGATCCTATTCAGGGAGGGCCCCATCTGAGGCTGGAGGGGAAACTAGGTAGAGGGTGTGGGTGGAGGAAGTAGATAAGGAGACCACCAGGATGTAGGAAAGGAAGTGGTGACAAGGTAGAGGATGTAGAGAACGTGATTGACGTGAGAAGATGTGCAGAAGAGTCGAGAAGTTAGACAGTTGGTGACAGGAGTCTGTCACGAATGGAGTGATGGGGGACTGGAGCCAGTTGGAGCTCTTCCCAGGACAAATGAAGGAGAGGATGAACGATGAGCTGATGAAGTGCTCTAGAGACACAGAAGGGATCCTAGGGGCACAGAATGTGAGGAATCCACCCGTGGCACCTGTATCCCCGCCGACTGTGATCGGAGTTGGGAGGAGGGACCGGGCTGCAGAGGGGACCGGGCCCAGACTAGTGGAGAGACTGTAGAACTCAGCTAGTGAACCAGAGGCTGCAGTATCTTCAAGTGCAGCAGCCAAATCCACACTTAATCGCTGAAAAGGCAGCAGCAAAGGGTCAAGAGTACTAGGACGACATCACCCATCAGGAACCAAGGCTGGTTTGAGACACTGAGTGTGAGACTCAGGGCAGGAGGGCAAGAGCCAGCAAAGAGAGACAACCCAGAAAAGTACACCAGAAGGGGGTCCCAGTAAAGTGCACCTAAGCTACCCGAGAGTTGGATGGATCCCTGACCCAGAGGACACAGCACAGGGCTGGTTGCTGAAACCTGGAGAACTGTGAGTAAAGTGTGAAGACTGCACCCTGCTGTGTCCTCAAAATATTTACTGTGTCACCTGCCCTGCACTACAATTGATACCATCATCAAATAGACTTTATAACTACCCTGGGGCCTTGCTCTATCCATGGAGAGCTATAACCTCTCTGCTGTGTCTCCAACCGCTCCAGTGGATCCGAACCACAGTGTCGGCCATCAAATTTCCAAATACTACGGGTGGCCTCACAAATTAATTCCCCATATAAACTTTCCCCCATTTTATGACACGGCCAGAGCCACGGAGCTGGGTCACGCCACCGTGACACATCCGCAGAAAGAACTGTTCAGCCCAGTTTCAAGTACCTCACAGCCCGGGTGATGGGCGTGTCATTAACGTTTCAACAAAAGAAACAAAATTAGTATGCAAATAAATTATTGTCTTTCAAAAATAGTTTATTTTACCATATATCTCTGTATAAAAAACAAGAGACAATTTTTAAAGCACCACTCCAGTTTTTTTTTATTGCACCGCTGGAGTGATGCTTTAAATGTTAGACCCTTGTCCCCTGTCATATACTCACCTGCCATCGTCTTCATCTTTTTCCAGCATCTGTCTCCTACGATTTGTGTCCTGCCGTCTGCCCTTTTAACGTTGCAGTGCATTGCCCGGTAGTCATGAAATAAGAATTGTGTTCAGATTTAGAGCCTGCAGGAAATGTTCAGAGCTTAATGATCAATATATGAGTTTAATATCTTTGGTTATTAGCCAAAGAGGAGAGTCGCTAACAGACCCATCTATCTAATTCATGGCCGACTATTAATATGGGAATACAGGAAATCTATGTATGCACAGTTGTAATTTACGAAAGGCAAACAGGCAGCGATCTCCTGACCACAGGGCGAGGTTCATTTGTAGAAGCACTTGTCAGATGAATCAATATAATATTTACTAGATGGTGGCCTGATTCTAAAGTATCGGGTATTCTAGAATATGTATGTAGTTTATGAAGATTTAAGAATAATGCAATGAATACATGATATCTATCTATCATCTACCTATGTGTCTATCGTCTATGTATGCTATATTTCTTTATCATCTCTCTATGCATGTTTATGAGTAAAGTTCGTGACACTGACTGACAGCCTTATAGACAGGAGTGAAGTTCGTAGCACTAACTGACAGCCTTGTAGACAGGAGTAAACTGCGTCACACTGACTGTCAGCCTTATAGACAGGAGTGAAGTGCATCACAGTGACTGACAGCCTTGAATACAGGAGTAAACTGCGTCACACTGACTGACAGCCTTGTAGACAGGAGTGAAGTTTGTGACACTGACTGACAGCCTTATAAACAGGAGTGAAGTTCGTCACACTGACTGACAGCCTTGTAGACAGGAGTGAAGTGCATTACAGTGACTGACAGCCTTGTAGACAGGATTAAACTGTGTCACACTGACTGACAGCCTTGTAGACAGGAGTAAAGTTCGTCACACTGACTGACAGCCTTGTAGACAGGAGTGAAGTTCGTCACACTGACTGACAGCCTTCTAGGCAGGAGTGAAGTTCATCACACTGACTGACAGCCTTGTAGACAGGATTGACGTTCTTCACACTGACTGACAGCCTTCTAGGCAGGAGTAAACTGCGTCACACTGACTGACAGCGTTGTAGACAGGAGTAAACTTCGTCACACTGACTGACAGCCTTGTAGATAGGAGTAAAGTTCATCACACTGACTGACAGCCTTGTAGACAGGAGTAAACGGCGTCACACTGACTAACAGCCTTATAGACAGGAGTGAAGTGTGTCACACTGACTGACAGCCTTGTAGACAGGAGTAAACTGTGTCACACTGACTGACAGCCTTCTAGGCAGGAGTGAAGTTCATCACGACTGACTGACAGCCTTCTAGGCAGGAGTAAACTGCGTCACACTGACTGACAGCGTTGTAGACAGGAGTAAACTTCGTCACACTGACTGACAGCCTTGTAGACAGGAGTAAACTGTGTCACACTGACTGACAGCCTTGTAGATAGGAGTGAAGTTCGTCACACTGACCGACAGCCTTGTAGGCAGGAGTGAAGTTCGTCACACTGACTGACAGCCTTCTAGGCAGGAGTGAAGTTCATCACACTGACTGACAGCCTTGTAGACAGGAGTGACGTTCTTCACACTGACTGACAGCCTTCTAGGCAGGAGTAAACTGCGTCACACTGACTGACAGCGTTGTAGACAGGAGTAAACTTCGTCACACTGACTGACAGCCTTGTAGACAGGAGTAAACTGTGTCACACTGACTGACAGCCTTGTAGATAGGAGTGAAGTTCGTCACACTGACCGACAGCCTTGTAGGCAGGAGTGAAGTTCGTCACACTGACTGACAGCCTTGTAGAAAGGAGTAAACTGTGTCACACTGACTGGCAGCCTTGAAGACAGGAGTAAAGGTCGTCACCCTGACTGACAGCCTTATAGACAGGAGTGAAGTTCGTGACACTGACAGCCTTGTAGACAGGAGTGAACTGCGTCACACTGACTGACAGCCTTGTAGGCAGGATTAAACTGTGTCACACTGACTGACAGCCTTGTAGATAGGCGTGAAGTTCGTCACACTGACCGACAGCCTTGTAGACAAAAGTGAAGTGCGTCACACTGACTGACAGCCTTGTAGATAGGAGAGAAGTTTGTCACACCAACTGACAGCCTTGTAGGCAGGAGTGAAGTGCATCACACTGACTGACAGCCTTGTAGACAGGAGTGAAGTGCGTTAGTGACTGACAACCTTGTAGACCGGAGTGAAGATCGTGACACTGTCAGCCTTGCAGACATGAGTAAAGTTCATCACACTGACTGACAGCCTTATAGACAGGAGTGAAGTTCGTCACACTGACTGACAGCCTTGTAGACAGGAGTGAAGTGCGTTAGTGACTGACAACCTTGTAGACAGGAGTGAAGATCGTGACACTGACAGCCTTGTAGACAGGAGTGAACTGCGTCACACTCACTGACAGCCTTGTAGACAGGATTAAACTGTGTCACACTGACTGACAGCCTTGTAGATAGGAGTGAAGTTCGTCACACTGATCGACAACCTTGTAGATAGGAGTGAAGTTCATCACACTGACCGACAGCCTTGTAGACAGGAGTGAAGTGCGTCACAGTAACTGACAGCCTTGTAGATAGGAGAGAAGTTTGTCACACTGACTGACAGCCTTGTGTACAGGGGTGAAGTTCGTCACACTGACTGACAGCCTTGTAGACAGGAGTGAAGTTCATCACACTGACTGACAACCTTGTAGACAGGAGTGAAGTTCATCACACTGACTGACAGCCTTCTAGGCAGGAGTGAAGTTCATCACACTGACTGACAGCCTTCTAGGCAGGAGTGAAGTTCTTCACACTGACAGCCTTCTAGGCAGGAGTAAACTGCGTCACACTGACTGACAGCCTTGTAGACAGGAGTGAAATGCGTCACAGTAACTGACAGCCTTGTAGATAGGAGAGAAGTTTGTCACACTGACTGACAGCCTTGTAGACAGGAGTGAAGTGCGTCACAGTGACTGACAACCTTGTAGATAGGAGAGAGATTCGTCACAATGACTGACAGCCTTGTAGACAGGAGTGAAGTAGGTGACACTGACTGACAGCCTTATAGACAGGAGTGAAGTTCATCACACTGACTGACAGCCTTGTAGACAAGAGTGAAGTTCATCACACTGACTGACAGCCTTGTAGACAGGAGTGAAGTTTATCACACTGACTGACAGCCTTCTAGGCAGGAGTAAACTGTGTCACACTGACTGACAGCCTTGTAGACAGGAGTAAACTTCATGACACTGACTGACAGCCTTGTAGACAGGAGTGAAGTTTGTGACACTGACTGACAGTCTTATAGACAGCAGTAAAGTTCGTTACACTGACTGACAGCCTTATAGACAGGAGTGAAGTGTGTCACACTGACTGACAGCCTTGTAGACAGGAGTGAAGTGCGTTAGTGACTGACAGCCTTGTAGACAGGAGTGAAGTGCGTTACACTGACTGACAGCCTTCTAGGCAGGAGTGAACTGTGTCACACTGACTGACAGCTTTGTAGACAGGATTAAACTGTGTCACACTGACTGACAGCCTTGTAGATAGGAGTGAAGTTCGTCACACTGACTGACAGCCTTGTAAACAGGAGTGAACTCCGTCACACTATGAATGGCAGTTCAAATTCCATGCCAATATCACAGCCGCGGCGACTAATGAGAGACGCGGCATTAAAACCGCGCGCCAAGCTTCTATATAGTAGATACTGAAGTGCATATTTTAGCTGGGTACTGTGATACATTTTTGCACGGACAAGTTCTGAGAGATCTGATGTGGTATTTTCTGTATACAAGTCAATTTTATTTGTTTTATAACATTTATAAATGTGGAAATATTAGTGGTAGTAGTAGAGGAAGTTATGGCATTCTAAACATTAAGCCAAACCTTTGAACTGGCTCTTTTAAGATTGATCCCAATGGCAGACAAAAGAATTAAAAGAAGCCATGCATATGACCCTGCTGTGTTGATCAAAGTATTTAAAGACACACAGAGGCTTAGTGCAAAGATAAGTGGAGTTAGGTTTTATTAACAGTAGCCAGTTTTAAACTTTTCCATGATAGTGAAAATAATAAGTACGATTTTACAGGGAAATCATAGGAACTGTCCAATGAAAGTTGGGTGCTTTAACCATAACTCCCAAGAAGCACACTGGGAGTCATATTTGACACAGAACTTTCATTTATTCCTTATAACCAATCGCTCACTCACTCACTCATGTTACTTGCATCTTAAAAACATCTATAGAGTCCAACTTTTTCTCACCTTTGAAACTGCAAGAACTCTTACTGTCATTCTTATTCTTGCTCGTCTGCAACAATCTACTGATCGGTCTCCCTCTAACCAAAATTTCTTCTCCCCTACCCATCCTGAATGTAGCAGCCAAGGTCATATTTCTGTCCAGCCGCTTCACAGATGCCTCCACCTTATGCCAGTCATTGCACTGTTTTTCTATTTGTTATAGAAAACAATACAAACTTATCTCTCTCACCCTAAAAGCTCTCCAAAGTTCTGTACCTCCCTCATCTCTATTATCCAATATTACTATCTTCCATAATCCGAGCCTTACACCATTGTCTTCAATACTTCTCTTGTGCTGCATCAGTTTTCTGGAATGCACTATCACAGTTGATCTGTTTAATACCTATCCCCCATGTTTATAAGTGAACTTTAAAAACACACCTCATTAGGTAAGCCTATTGCATAAACTCACTAACCTAACTCTCCCCTGTTCCTTGTTTCTAAATAATAATCAGAATCTGCTCCCTCCTATTCATCTGTTTCCCCATTCTTTTTGTACCCAATAGCACTTGGTAACTGCACTTAGACAGATACTGGCTGATAACTGAATCATCTAGCTTTACATGAAAACCCTATTTATTATAATCACAAATACAGGATAATGAAATCTGGGCACCACTTCTCAAAGGCTCTCATGTGCTGCTGCAAACTGCATTGCACTTGCACTCACCAGGGGGCGGGCACAGTGAAAGCAGTTCCGGTGGTGAGTAATCTCATAGTCTGAGCACAAGCCATCAGCACAAGAGAAATGGGTGGCACTCGCAGTTTTGAGCTTTGCTTCATTTTATTTTCATATTCAGGTGCAGATACAAAAGGGAGGGGGAGCGGAAACATACCAACAACTGCAGCTGTTTCGTGCTTGGTAGCACTTCTACAGGACCTGTGGAAGTGCTACCAAGTGCAAAACAGCCGCTGTAATCTGTGTGTCTCCGATCCCCTCCCTCTCTTTTGTATCTGCACCTTAATATGAAAATAAAATAAAGCAAAGCTCAAAACTGTGAGTGCCACCCATTATCTGTATTATAATGATGGCTGGACCATACATAACAAGAAGCTTCTACCTACTGTGATCCCCTATTTCCTTACAAATTGTAAGCTTGCGGCAAGGCCAGCAATCCTCCTGTAACTGTTGAACTATGTGTTCCTTTATATAGTCTTTATTGTACATGTCCCCACTTAATTGTAAAGTGCTGCAGAAAATATTGGTGCTATATAAATAACAATATTATTTTTATTATATTATTAAAGTGGTTATATAACAGATCATGCCAGTCTCTTGTTTTGGAGCAGCATAAGAAAAAAAATCATCAACAGGGTACATGCAATGTTAAATGTGGTTTAGGCTAGAACTCGTAACTTTACAACGGAGGGTGTAATAATTAAGTTTTGATCTCAGTTTTCTTCTCCATGTTGGAGTCTGGCTACTTGCAAGATCGTTAAGTATATACTGTACATGAGTTGACAGATGGGGGTGCTTGTGAGGCCACAAATTGCCTGTTGCTACCAAAAGCCAGTAGCAATAAGTTCATGATCCAGAGGGATCAGTTAAGGCATCTTTACTTTAGAGCGACTGTGATTACGTGCAAATTCTCTGGCCAGTAGCACCCCTGGGAACCACGCACGTGGGTTCTTGAGGCCGGTGATAGATATCAACTGATAAACAGTATGGTGGCTCATAGCAGCCAAAAAAACTATGCATTTTGGAAAAAAAAAACATTTTATTTCATTGGAGTATGTTTTCTTACTGCTTCTGGTCCTCTTTTATTGCGGTCCAAATAGCGTATGAAGACCTGACATGGCAAAACTGCCTGGACACCATGAAGTAGCTACAACAATAGCTAAAAAATAACTACGGTAATAGTGTTCAAATTCATTTACAATGTTCTTTTGTTGTGGGCCAGTAAACCTATTCAAAATTATTACATTTAAAAATAATCTCATAAATAATTAACAAATTAAATATGCCACAAAAGAATATATGCATGCAGTATCTAAAAATGACTGCAAAACCAGATAAAGGGGTGAAAGAAATAGAAGCGTGAAATACAAGCGAAGTAGAAAAGTGATGTAAATGATCTCATTAGATTAATTTAGAAGTAGTGTCTCTATGATTACATTTTTAAATTTAATTATGTTTTGCAGAGATATATGACATTTTATAGTATAATTCTTTTAAAAGTTCTTTCGATTTTAGTACAGCAAGAGCCATACACTGTAGGTTGGGTTCAGATGGCCAGATTTCCAGTAAAGACTGTGGACCTTTTGACCCAAACTTACACTTTCACATATGCCTAAGTCTGCTTTCACATCAGCGATTCTTGAAATTAGCAACAGATCCGGCAGTTTTGTCGCATCTGTCGCGATCTGCCACATAACGGCTCACTTGGGGCAAGCCCCATTCATTCCCTATGGGACTTGCGGTCAGGGGTGGCAAGTGCAGTTTTGCTGGATGCAGTAAAACTGCACTTGTGCACCTGACCGCAAGTCCCATAAGGAATGAATGGAGCTTGCCCCAAGTGAGCCGTTATGCGGCAAATGCGGAAAACCTGTCAGATCTACCATGAACGGCACTAAACGCTGATGTGAAAGGTGCCTAAAACGCTGCAAGTCTAGGTCCAAAGACACACGGGCAGTCTGAACATTGGTGTCTGTATACGGCCATCTAAACCCAGCCATACTCACACAATCAGCATACTGGAATTCACCTGAGTACAGATTAAAGATTAGAGAGGTTTAGACAGGGAAAGTCCCGTACTCTTTATATAAGAATATAATGCATTGATCTTGGTGAGCAGCAATTAAAGGAAGCTTTTCAAGGAGCATGAGTGGGTGTTTAAAAAGTATTTGGGACAGAAGGAAACAAAATAAGGTGATTAGATATGTCACAAAATCATGCATGTTCAATGCTTCTATTATAGTTAATTAATACATAAAAGTTTTGTTACTGTTTAGTGGAAGCTGTAAGAAAATCTTTATGCGGTGAATTTTCTGTAGTGATGAATGAATGAAAATGCTATGACTCTTTTCAGTAGTGGGTTGCCTCCTCTCACCCTGGTCTCATATTTGACATATCCAGTGGCTCACTAACTTATGTTACCTACATCTTAATAACATTTCCAGCATCTGACCTTTTCACACCTTTGAATTTGCAAAACGTCTTACTGTAACTCTTATTAATTGTCGTCTTGACTACAGCAACTCTTTACAGATCAGTCTTTTTCTCTAACCAAACTTCCTCCTCTTCAATCCATCCTGAATGCGACAGCCAGTGTCATATTTTTGTCCAGCTGCTTCAGACGCCTTCACCATGCGCCAGTCATTGCACTAGTTACAAATTTCTCTCTCACCCACAGAGCTCTCCACAGTTCTGCACCTCCGTATATATCTCATCCTTCATTTCTATCACCCTACCCATACTCTCTGTTCTTCAACTGTTATAAGACTAATATCCTCCATAATCCAAACCTCTCACCAGTGACATGGTTAGACTCTATGATGCTCTAATGGTAATAAAGAAAAG